>QUSF01000019.1:7011998-7245323 GCA_003676055.1 Chloebia gouldiae | reverse complement strand
AGAAAATAGAATTAACTATAGACCAGAACTGGACAGAAGGAGCTGGATGAAAAGAAAATAGTAATTTTATTGTAAATTATTTACGTCTGAAGTTTCTAGGCAACTAGTCGAAAAAATAATGAATGAATCGAGCGCTGAGCCCTTGCTACTAACTTTTGTTCTGAATGTTTTGGATATTTGGATGTTTTGTATTTATGTGGTGAGAGTGAAATATATTATATCTATATGATGATGGAATTAGGTGTATTTTCGTCTTATATTTGTAGCATCCAAATTGCCTTCATTTATACATTCACTGCAGAAAAAAAAAAAAAAGAAAGAAAAAAAAAAGAGTAACAAACGCCTATCCCTACATAACTTGCCCGAGTTTTAGTTTTAAAATTTTTAAATTAATTTTAATTTCGAGTGGGGGGCACTTCCTAGAGGGTGATTTCCCTCCTGGGGCAGTTTGGGGCATTCCCAGTCCCGTGTTCGGCTCCGACCCAGCCCCTGTAGCACTCGCTGGGCCCGCGGGGCTGATCCCCGCCCGTGTCCGTGTCCGTGTCCGTGTCCGTGTCCGTGGTGCTGCCGGTGCCCCGGAGGTGCCCACCCCGCCTGGTGCCACCCCGTGCAGGGCACTGCTCACCTCCAAACCTCTCCTGCCAGTGCCGGGCCAGGCTGGATGCACACCCGAGCGTGTGAGACAACATCCAGGCACATCGAAATACACAGGCACAGCTTGTGTGCACAAATACGGATATTTAGAGGTGTTTTCTGAACAGCTCTTGCTTTCATTGCGATTGGCAGCCCAGCCCTGGGGGATTTCACTGGGCAGAACCCCTGGTTGGCAGGAGCCCCCCGGTGCCCTGGCTCCCCAGGCCAAGCCACCTGGCACGGTGGCACCTGCTGTCCCCACGCCTTTGCCCTGCCCACGGGTCCCTGCTGTGGCCTCCAGCGGGCTCTGTCCCAGCCAGGGCAGAGGCACTGCTCCAGATTAGGAGGGAAGGATGCAGTGGTGATGCTGATTTGGTTGGGTTTTTTTGTGAAGAGTGTAGAAATGATCTGGGGAAGGGCAGCCTGGGTGAAGGAGGGGATCGCAGGTGACATTTGAAGAGGTGACATTGAAACTGTTGGTCAAGCCTGGAAAACTTCAAGGGGAGGGGTGGGAAAAGCGTTGTTAAAAAGAGCTGAATGTGACAGAACAGATCTGCCAGGGAGTTCTGGGGGGAGAGGGTGGTTTTCAGTTTCTGCCTTGCCTGGGCTGCACAGCATCACCCACAGCCCTGGACAAAGAGGGGAGCCCTGGCCTGGGCTGCCTTTGCCAAGGAGGGAATTATCACCACTCAGACCCTCCTGGGCTCCCCTGCCAAATGTGAGGCTGAGCTGTGTGATGAATTTGCCCTGTCTTGCAGGACCTTCCTGCAGCTGAGATGGGGCCATTTCAGTGCCCAAATTTGCTGCTGCATTGTGAGCCATGGGAGCAGCAGCACAAACGTGTTCTTACACAGCTGTCTCAGGTGCCCTCATCTGAAAAGAGGATTTTCCTGCTCCTCTGTTTAACCAGAGATTGCAGGAGCATTCCTTTCCCCTCACACAGGTGCCATGAGGCTCTTTTTCCCAGGTTGCTGGCCTGATCTGCACTCTCAGGGTTGGAGCTGTGGTCAGTGTAAGCTCTTTGCTCCTCTTGTAAAGCAGTTTAAGCCAGCATCAGGCTAAATTGCTGACACAATAGCAGAAGTCCTTATTTTACAGCTTTGAAGCCTTCAGTATACATGTGAAGAGCTAGACATTTTTATTCATCTTATATTATTATTCATGATTTCTGAATATTTAAAAGAAATAAATAAAAAAAGGACGTTCCTTGAAGTGTGAAGGAGTCTTGTCTAAGCATTCAGGTAAAATAAACACTTCAGGAAATTTTCCTTTCTTTTTTATTTTTTTTCTTTTTTTTTTTTTTTTTCCCAATCACACCAAGGCTGTTCTGCAGCTGTGTGCTGCCCAGAGACACTACTTGCTTGTTTGCACTGAAATGCTGAGTTTCATCCTACTGGAGCAATGAACACAAGCCACCTTCCTGAAGTTATTTGCTGCTCAAAGGTTTTGCTGCATTTTGTGCTGTAGTTTTATTTGTGGCCATCACTGGGGCATTAGAGCTCAAACAGAGAAATATTTGGCTTATGCAGAGGGAGCATGTGTGAGTGTGAGGGGCAGGAATATTTAGTAGGAAAGGAAATAAAACAAGTATAAATCTATATCCCACATGAATTTTTAAAGGAAATCACAAAAGGATTTCTGTGGCAGGTGGACTTCCCCAAACTTTCCCTTAGCAGCAGCTATACATAGGACTTAGAGTGAGCAAGGATTTAAAAAGATGGAGTGCAGCATGGGATATTTAAATTTGTTCATCTGAACTCAGGGAATATTCTCACAGGTACATGGACAATATCTCTCTTCCTGTGGCTCTCAGGAAGGAAAAACTCCCAGCATCAGCTCCAGAGCACCCAGGGAAGACACAAAACATTGCTAGCCAGCTACACATAGGGAAAAGAGGTAACAGCCTATATAGAGGATTTTTTCAAAAGCATCTGCCCACTCACTCAACATAGATCATGCTTTATTTGCTGCTCCTCCATATCCCTCATGCCAGGGATTAGTGCAGCCTCTGACCACTCTGTCTCCATTTGCAATCCTGTCATCAGCCCAAAACACATGACCTTGTGACATGTAAAAAAGCACACGAGGTTTCTGATTAACTCCAGAGTATTTAATTACTTTTAAGGAAAGAAAAACACTTCCAAAGAATAACTCTTGAACAGAAGCAAGTCACAGCCACTAGCAAGGGTTTAACAAAATTACCAGGGAAGCTAAAACGAAATCAATCGATGTGATGCTGTCTATGCAACAGCCACAATATAAACTGTGACCCTGTGGCCAAAGTGCTGGCTGGCAGGGCTGACCTGAAACATTTCTGCCTCAGGTGTAAGAACTCTCTAACAAGCACTTTACTCCCCATCTTTCTGCTTCTAATAATTGCTGAGCAACTTAAGCACAGTTAAGTCTAAAACTTTTCTAGTGGAGTGAGTTCCACAGTCAATCACACACAGAACAAAAACTATTGGATTTTGTGTTTTCTACTTCTTGCTAACATTAATTGTCCCAAGCTCTGTCATTAGAAGTAGCAGATGTTCCCACCCTCTGCAACCACGTCCTTTTTAATTCTTTTACCATCTTATTTCGTATTCTTTCTCCTGAACAATCAAAATAATTTTAACTTATTTTCATACACAGTTCTTGCAAATTGTACTTAATACAACTGTTTGCCAAGAGGTGCTGCCTTTTTTTTTTTCTTATTCTTCCTGTGGAAAAAATAAAGCAATAAATTCCCAGAGCTTTTTTCTCTTCAGCTATCTGCAACCCATTCTTCTGTTTGATCTCCCTGCTGTGAGCAAGAATGAAAACGTCACACCAGTATAAGGATTTGCCCAGAACACAAACCTTTACTTGGCACTTGGTGTCATTGCCAGTGCAAGAAAACTGGATCACAGGCCTCATCTGATGAGATGCCACAGCCTGGGCAAATAAATTAGTATTTTATATTTCAGCTGAAGCAGAAAACCAAGGAACCAGATGTAGCAGAGGGCAAATAAAACAGTTTGATCCACAAAGTTTGTCACAGAACTAGGCACACCCACCTGGTAGAAACCTCTTCTTACAGTTCTCACAAATGAGTGGTTTGGCTGCTTAAAAAAACACCATCAAAGGTATGGGTAAAAGAAGGGTTTAGTATGAATTTGTGGAAATGCAACTTGACAGAGTTTGATGGCAGGGTTCACTCTACTATTTACTACATAGGTTAGAGCAAAAAAGGAAGATCAAATTAGAAGCAATTTGAAACTATTTGTATAGAATCTGGGAATGCAAAAGCAGGTAAAAGTGTAAAGGCTGTGGATGCAAAGATAAGGGTGCAAAAGGGTTTAGCAGCATTTAATCACTGAATTCTTTAACATTTACAATAGTGATTCAGTAAGGCTCACTACAACAATGACTTAACCATAGATTTGATACAGCAACGTTCATACCATAATCAATTCACAGGCACACAGGTAAAATGATGTGTACAGAATTCTATGGGTGTAAAGGCTCCTATCAAAAATTCCCCTCAGGTTCAGTGAAATACTCACAGCAAATCCCTTTGCAATTCTTGGCAGGCAAGGGTTTCACGTTGAGGAATGCAGAGATGTGGTGGGGTGGGGAATCAGCCTCATCCTTGTTGTCAGAGACAGTCCCTTGAGCACCACAGGCTTGGCCTGGGACCTCTGAGAGGCGCCCCAGCCACAGGGAGATGCAGGTGCAGCTGCTGCAGGAGAACCCAAAGGGTCTCACTTAGGACCACCATTTAAAGGGTCACAAGATGATTGACTTTGGCCATCAGAAAGTTTCCCTCCTGACCACAACCCAAGCCCATAACTACTGTGCTTTTTTTGCAGCTTCCCAGAGTGCTGTAACGATGGTACCATTCCACCAAGGCTACAATTCACACTGGTGCCACTCCACTCAGGACACACTTCAGGTAAGTGGTTTACTAAGGTTACAAAGGAGAATTGCTTATCCTTTGTTTCCCACCTTTTTTGGGAAGCTGATGTTTCCACTGATGTTTCCACTTTCCACCTCTACCATGCAAGAGCTCCTGGTACAACCAGAGAGAGTCTTATGGCTGGAGTGGTGTGGACAAGGGACACTTCACCACTCAGCTGGTTCCATCAAGGGGTATCAGGAGCTCCTGAGATCACAGAGCAGGCCCAAGGATGAGGAGGATAGCAGATGCACCACCACAACAATCCAGAAGCACATCACTGGAGGTAAATGAAAACCAGTCTGTGAAATGGATGGAAAACTAGAGGAAACTCATTTTCCAATTTTGTCTCAAAAATTTAAAAAAAATAACATTAATTTAAATTTTTCCTAAGGTTGGTATCTTTCACATATTGGAAGAATTTTTATTAGTCTAGCTGCACAGAGATCAATCCAGCAAAAAATTTGCATGGGAAACCTTGCAGAGTTCTTCTTCTAAATTCCCTTCCACATTTTATTTCCTCTCATTGTAGTGGACAAAAAGTAGAAGGAAACTCATCCTGGAAAGCAACAAGTTGGCAAGTCATGAGCTGTGGTTCCAGGGATACAGACTGGATATTGGGAAGAATACCAGCCAGGACACAAAAGAGAGAAAAAGGTTATTGAGGTCATACCTGGCTATGAAAATGCTATTAGAGAGAGAAGCAAGTGAAGGATAGCCTGGTGTGTGTACAGAAACATGCAAGAATGTCCTCATGGTTTAACTCAAAAGCCATGAAAATTAAGAAGAAAAATTAAGAACATTAAGATGATGAATTCTCATTTTTGCCAGAATTTGTCTGATTCTGAGAGCACTGTTAGTCATTGGTCAGTGAGTTTCTATCTGCCCTTCCTCTGAAATAGGGATGTTGATTCTCATCTAAACCTATCCAGAAGGAGGTATGAGTGTCTATTTGTATTGAAATAAAGTTAAGGCAAAATTGTGGTCAAAAATTTAACAGCCAGCATAGTTGACTCCAACTCAATGTTAGCACTTATTGCCTCTTGGTAGCCCTCATCTTTCTTCCTTTCTTTATTTTCTTGCCTGGTCTCTAATTTAAACCTCCAAAGAGCGTCTACCACTCGACAGTTATAATCTCCTTGAGGTCTCTAAACAATTTCATAAACCAAATCCTAAATGGAAATTAGAAACAGGCAGGAGAATGAAGTGTCTGTTGCCATAAAGAGCTAAGGAGGATAAATAGCCAATCCAAGGCATCCCGAGTGCATGCTCCAAGATAATCTCTATATTTCTCTGGACACAGCATTGTGAACATCCTCAAGATCAGCTGATTACTGAGATGAATTAGCAAATAAGAGCCCATTACATCAGGTGTTGAGGAGGACTTTAATTGTGCTCAGGCTCCAAATGGGAAACTTTATACCATGTCACAGCTGTTAAAACAGCAGAGCCTTATGGAAAGAGTCTTGGATTACTGGCCCCATGGAGTGAAACATTTTGAATGGAAGGGATTATGTTTATTATTTCTCAGTGCATTGTGTTTTCTTAGATATTTTTACTGTCATTATTATTATTTACCAAATTAATTGATACATACACATGCTTAACCATGTTTGCATGTATATTTAATACTTTCTTCCACTGGTGCAATTTGAATGTGGTTGTAGGGAAAATAACATGAGATACATGAAATTGCATCTCATGCACTTTGTTAAGATTAAGATCCTAAGAAACTTGGTGAGTTTGCTTCTCATCCACTTGCCAAGTGTCCTACTGCCTTTTACCGGATGAAATCAGATCCTTTATCAGGTAGAGTTTAAATGGTATTTTGTGAGAAGGTGATCACCATAGAGGGACTGCCTTCAGTCTTAGTATAGACCATTTGTGTTCAGAATAATTTTTTCTTTTATCAGAAGGGCCAAGTGGGGAAAAACCAGAGGCATTGATTAAAACTTTTATAAATGGAATTTGTCTGTTGCAAAGGGAAAGCACCAGACTTGTAAGTTGCATTTCCAGTTAATCTGTTAGTCTATATTTCATTACAAATTTGAGCTCCTGAAGTTTCTAAGTAGAAATGTGGCAACCTGATTTAATGCTTCTCAGGGAAATGCCTTGTACTCTGTGCACAGACTTTCACAGAAGCAGGGACTAATTTGTGTATATAAAAGAAGAAATGGCCATCTAATCATGTAGTAAAAACTCTTCTATAGCACATCTCAAGTTTCTTAGAAGTATGTTAAATGCTAAGAACAAATATGTGAAGGTTATTTGAGAAGAGTGGATAAATGGGGAAAAGATGAAAAATCAATGAATACAGTATTTATCATCAAACTCAGTTAAAAAAAAAGGAACCAACTAAAGAAGAAATATTTTCACTCTGTTGGAAGACGTTCAAATCCAGGTGCCTAGATACGTCTATAGAAATCTCTCCCTACAAATAGGAACTTTGAGCATGTATTTACCTTCTATGGGCTCTGTGGGCCAGTAAACACTGTTTCTGTATTAGATGGTGTTACTGTCTTAAAACTCCTTCCCGAGCCAAACCTTGCATCCCTCTGGATACAATTAGTATGAAACATAAGGTGTGAGCTTTATCTTTTTGTCCACAGCTAAGGCAAATATTCTAACGTTTTAGTGAAATTTTGGCATGTTGTTTTCCAGCAATCAGGCACATGAATCAAAAAGGAAAAATACAATGCAACGCTCCAGAGCACCAGCTCAGCCAGAGAGGCCTCAAGCCATACAAATTTCAGGCAAATGATCTTTTTCTGCAAGAGTGCCCTAACCACCAATGACGCTACCAAAACGAATTAATAGAAATATCAACACGACTGCTGGGATCCCTTTTATGTGCGACTGCTCATGCTCGGAGAGGAACCTGCTGCCCATGTGGGAGCTCACCCTGCGCCTGATGAAGGCTGAGCCTTTTGTGCCGGCTCCCGGGGCCGCTCAGCACCGCGGACAGCGGCGGCCGCACCGCGGGGCCGGGATGCAGAACGCGGCCGGGGCTCCGGGGATGCTCCCACCTCTGCCGGGCACGCCTGGCACCAACACCGGCATAGCGAGTGTGAGAACCCAGGGAAAAGGGAATATCCCCCTGTCTGCCCTGGGGTGCTCTGACTCCCAGGAAAACACTGACTTTGACCATCATTCATGGAGAAGGCAGCCAAAGCTTCAAAGTAAATTAGAGGCCACCAAAATGTGAAATAGATTGTAGAGATTGTAGACAGTATGTCACATGGGTGAGAAATTTGGGTTTTAGGATTTTTAGCATATCGTAAATGGGTTCAAAATAGAGGATACAAGGTGTTGTCTCAAGTTCCTTTCTTTTTCCTTCTTCCTTCTTCTTCTTGAGTTTGGGTGGTATCTTGTAATTGGGTAGAAAAATCCACATTGTGCATCTTTAGGGGTCAGTTATTGGGTTAGAAAGGGAAATAATCTAGGTGTCACTTCTTAATTGGGTAGTTTAGGTTTTTTTATTAAACTTAAAAGGCCTTGCAACACGAGTTTGTGAGCCATTTTTGTGCTGTTTTCTTGCATGCAAGGTCTGGGTGCAGACAGCATGCTGAAGTCATGACAAGATAACAATAAAACAATAACCTGAAGACCGAAAAAGTCCTGTGCATCTGCTTTTCCTGACAAAGAACTGCTTCAGGAGGATTTCCCCCTGTCAGGGGAGCCCTCAGGGAGTTGCCCAGCAAACTCACAAGGAAGGAGTTTAAATGAATAGATCTGGACGTATCACAAAACGTGTCTGTAATTTTAAGGCAGGTCTTGATAAAACCAAAATGACAGGTCAGGGATGAGGCGCCATGTCATGAATTTCTTTAATCAGGAAAGAGAACTCAGGAAAGACAAAACGGTTTCAAAGGAAAGACCTGGTTGCTGCAACTCACTTTTGATACAACAGTGTGCATCATCCTTTGGCAGGTTTGCCTGCTTGGTTCAGCCCTGCAACTCTAAGCACAGAGTGATCTTCTTCCTGCAGCTTTGTGTGCTGAGCATGATGCCACAGGTTGGAAATACCCCTGTGGGCAGCTGGGATCAGCTGTCCCAGCTGTCCCCCAGCCAGCTCACTGGTGGGGTGGGCTGAGGAGCAGAAAAGGCTTTGATTCTGTGCAAGCACTGCTCAGCAGTAACAAAAACATCCCTGAATTACAAACCACACATCCATGTTTTCACCACACATCCAAAACATAGTCCCACAGCAGCTACTGTGAAGAAAATTGAGTCTATCACAGCCAAAATCAGCACACCATGTTTCATAGCCTCCATGAAATAACTTCCTTCCTGTCCAAATGTACATGAAACACAATTTTGTCTTGTCACAGTTAACAAGAGCAAGATCATTTTCTTGACATAATTTAAAAGATATTTCCAAGATCCATAGGTGATCAGGATCCTTATTTAAAAGCATTAAATGCTCTTTCCAGAACTATGGTTTCGTGTCTGGCAAGCTTCTGTGAGAAAGTACAGCATTACAGAAGTTTAGTGGGGACAGAATGTGCAGACCTTGGCTGGTAATCAGAGAGCTCCAGTTCTACCACTGTGCTCATTTGCTTTCCCTTTCTGTTCTGCTCCCACCCTTATTTAGTTTATCTGTAATATTTGCAGGTAGAAATTCTCCCCTGCTGTGCATTTGCATAATTAGGCCAGTTGATCAGCACTTCTTTCATATGAATAACAATAATAAATTGCTTTGTCAGTCCTTAAGAATAGAGTAAACAGTGTAAAGTCTTCAGCCACACGTTCAAACCCTGTAATGATAGTTTATATTAAACTCAAGGTAAATGATAATCTTCTGCCTGATCATTTGTTTTCCCAGTTTAGAGGGCAGATATACTCCTCTCTAGATGCATGTGAGTACATTACCACTATAAAATATTCCTGCTAATGCCTGTGGGACTATGTATTGAAAAAAAAATAATGCAGAGTTAACCTATGTAGAGCTTCCAAGGAGTTTCATATCTGGCTATATGTAAACACAAATATGCTTCTGCTAAGAACAACCCTTGAAACATCTTGCACTCTGTAGGTTATTTTTGTGGATATGCAGATAACATAGAAAAAATTCAGTAGCAGAGAAGATTTTGCAATGTCTGTTTGTGCAGGCTAAAACAGAGAATCCCAAGAGAAGAGCAAATCCAGGAAGCAATCTCTGGTGTAAAGCTGAATATTTTTTGCTTTATTACTCTGAAATTTAGGGCTTAAGATGTAAAAGAAGAGACTAATCTAAACATCCAGAACAGGGGTTTTATGACATCTTCATAAAGAACTATCAGGTGTTTCATAGAAAGTTCTTGATGTGTAAAAATCAAGAGGTAACAAGTACCAGAAAAAGAAGAAAACCCCATTCAACTTATGTAAAATAAATAGGTCTGCATCATAATAAGAGAACAAGGGACTTCTGTACTTTCAAGGTGTGCTTTGGTGGGTGGTAGTAGTGTAGGGATTACCCAAGTGTGTATGGGTGAATATTGAGTCTATTAACTCTTGGTAGACTGGGACTGGAGACTAACCAAAACTATGTTTTGCAACAATGCTAGTAGGCAACATCTTCAGTCTTGATTAATTCAAGAGTTAATCTACTGGTGATCTCCTGCAGTAATTTTCTAGAGCTGGTGAGTTTTGTACCACAATACAGTGAAGGACTTAAATTCTTTCCATAGCTAGAACTGTGTACAATTGCTAAATAATATAATACTACTTGTTCTGTGTTGTTATGTAAGAAATATTAATCTCCATGTACATAGTGTGCACTGAGAAAGGGAAAGGGAACAGCACAGGCAGCACCACATTTTCATGAGTTATCTTGCAATCATGAGTTGAAAGGACTCAACAGTAGTATTTTCTAAAATTATAGGGGAAAAAGAGATGTCCTTAACTTAAAGGAAATAACTTACCAGTCTTCTATGACCACCTGTTTTTCTTATAGGGAGAATAAAATTTTAAAAAGAGCAGTTTGAAGATTTCTCATTGGAGAACTTTTACACTGTATCACAGAGATGCATTGCAGAAGGCTGGAGACAAAACAAAGGATTTTGAAGCCTTCAAGTACAAGATACCATTTAGTCAGTACTTAATAGTGGAGCATGATCCCACAGCCCCATTTACCACAAATTCCTGCTGACTGTATTTGGCAGCATAAGGCCTTTTGGGTCAGGGTGCTCACTTTGCAGTTTTGCCCTTCGAGTCTCAGAAGTAAGGAAGCATTTCAAACCTTGAGCTTCAGAAAGAATTTAAGAAATGCACAAGAGAGCCAACTTTTAAATGAACTGGAAAGATTTTATGAGGACAGAAGATCAACAAGTGACCAGGACTCCAACTGTGAAAGAAAATGTGAGAAACAAGCACCTCTTCTAGTGTGAAATTGGTCTAATTCTTGGGGCCTTTAGAGTGGCAGTATCAAACAACTGGCCAATATCGTGTACACTTTCTGCCATCCACATGGCATCAACTCCATTACCACACTCTGTGAAGCAGTCCAATTTGCCACAGGTTTGTTTAACCCCTCATTTCAAAGTGGAGATGGAGATTTTTTTTTCCCCCTCACCCAGAGCTGAATGTGTCTTAATGCACCTGGAAGCCAGTCTTAGCATGCACCTCAGTGCTGCACACAAGTAACTGCAGAAAAAACCTCATCCAGCCAGGAGCTGAATGAAACTCCTCCAACTGCAGAAGAAAACCTCATCCAGGAGCTGAATGAAGTGGGGCTGCAGGTGCACCTGATCTTAAAGGGGGTTTAAAAGAGAGGTGAGGACAGACTTTTTCATAGTGTTGGTAGAGATACAGCAAGGGATAATTATTTTAAATATACTGAATACAATTTTTTACAATGAGGGTGGTCAAACATTGGCACAGGGATGGGGGATGCCCGGTCCCTGCAAACATTCAGGGCCAGGTTGGATGAGGCTTTGAGCACCCTGGTCCAAAGGAAAGTGTTCCTGCTTATTCCAAGGGTGTTGGACTAGATGGCCTTGAAAGAGCCCTCCCAACCCAAACCAGTCTGTGATTGTACTGCTGCTGCATTGGTGGGTGCATTGGTGGGCAGGTAACTACAGCTGCACCTTGGAAGAGGCACCTACCTCAACACAGCTCCAAGCAAGCTGCTGAGTTGCTGATCACCAACATGGGGCTCACATCTCAAAAGGGGTGAAGGCTGGCACACCATTTTGGATATTTAGACATCAGGTGTATTTGCTGGTTTTCATTTAGAACATCTGACAATGTATTGCTATAGATTTGAGGGGTTTCTAGGTGTGATTAATGAAGTAAACCAGAGTTTTGTCACACGCAGCTGTGAATGTTGCTTCACAGATTTATCATACTTTTCACCCTGTCCTGCCTTGCACCATCACCTGCAGGAATAGGTGTCACTGGATCTGCTTGCTGGATCTGCCAGTGCTCCCAGCCTGTACTTTTGTTGTTAAGAATTCAAACAAATCTTTTACTGCAAGATATCTTGATAGTGAAAAATGCAGTCTGTAGAATAACTCCTCCCAGCTCCTTCTAGTCCAGCTGCTTTTACTGCTTTATTGACAGCATGAGTGACTGTGTCTCTCTCTGGTGGGCAAGGCAGGTAACACTGCTCCTCAGTAAACAGAGACACAGATTTGTTAAACCACTGCTCTGGTGCCCTTGCCAACAGCAATTCCTATCAGATCCCAATCCACAAGGCAATACTGATCATCTTTCTAAAGGGTGGAATTTCCACAATGATATTGTTGAAGGAAGGAGGAACATTTTTTCGAGAAGAGGTATTTCAAGGCAAATAACCCTCCAAGGAGCATGCATTTTCAAATCAGTAACACACAAGTATGGCTAACTCACAAAACAGCAGCCAGTTATAGATACAGATTTCAATGAGGCTTTTAGGAGAAACAATGGGGCTGGTTTTAAGGGTGGTTGGCCTGCTGAAGTGCATTTCTCTGAACAGATACAATGCTGTAGTGCTGAATGGATTCAATAGTGCTGTCTCAAACATGGCCAGGAGTGTCTGGAAGTGGGTGGAGGTAGAAAGAGCTAGTGGGACTCTTCTGATGGTTGGCTCAGGCTGCCTCCTCCAACCTTTTCTTTGCCCTGGCAGGGGCCACAGTTTCCTTCCCCTTTCCCTCTGTCACAAGTATCCTCCCCTGCATGAACAATCTCCACCTAGAAATAATAGAATGAAATTTTTAAAAATGTGGGCTTAAAAAATTCAGGCATAACGTTGTCTGAAGAAGATGTCTGGGCTGCAGAAGACTCTCCTAAGGGAAGTGAGTATAACTTGGTACCTTGGCTGTTTGAAACTGGGAAGGAAAAATACATACACGGATAGAATATAATGTAGGAATCAATCCTGCCTTGGCCTCTGTAAGGAAAACAAGTGACCTTAATGATCTATTCTCTCTCTAGAGCACTCACAGAGAAAGCCGTGCTCGCTCCAATTCAGCTGTGTGCCCAGCACATAACACAATGGACCTCACTCCTCGGGAAGCTCTAAGTGCCACTGAAATAAAAATAAACAAGTCCTGCACAAGATGGTGAGGGCACCAGCCGCCTACAAAAAGCAGCTCTTGGGGGCCACACGAAGTCTTGGAGTGGGGGGTTGTGCAGCAGGAGCATTTATGTAAGGAAATTACTTCCCTCATTGAAAGATACACTTCAATTCAAAATGCATGCCTTCTTTTACGCCATTACAAATTTCACATGCACATTCCTATAAATGTCTAAATAGAAACACAAGGACTGCAAGCTTATGGGTGACACCACTGAACAATGGCATAAAATGCAAGACATGAGACAGAAATGCATAAATAGCTGCAGGCCATGATCTGATCTCAACTGTTTATGTGCTGCTCCATTAATACTAATAGGAGTTAAGTGTGCAGAATAAAGTGGCGGCTATTGCCCCTCAGCTCTGCCAACAGTCCTGAAGGTCCAGCCAGCACTTCTTGGTGCCCCTGGACTCTGGGGAACAGCACAGTCCATCTGCTCTAATATCATGTAGGGTGTTTTTAAGATTCCTGTCTCCAGTCTCACAATGAGCTGTTGTAACATGAAAGTAAGAACAACAGTAATAGTGCAATCTTGGTGTGCTCATATCTTTTTTAGGAGAGGAATACTTTGACAGAGCTTTGAAACTGAAAATGGTGCTCAAAGGTGGATTTGGGTGTCCTGAAAAATGTCCTTGAAATTTTTCAGCTGAGAAAGCCTCAGACAATACAGGCATAGGATACCATGGTAGTATTATGTCCCAGCCATCTCATGGTTTAGGGGTTTTCTGGGGAGGAATGGTAATATTGTTTTTCTTTTTGGTGACATTGTCCATTATCTCGCTGGATTCTGAGAAGGAAAACCCTGCAGGAACATCCTTGGGATAGTCTGCTCTCCAGGCAGTAAGAGAAATGACAATGATCTATTGTACTGGATAGTTCTCAGGATGTGGCACCCTGTCCTTACCAAATTTCTACAAGACAAGCAGCTAAAATACTCCCAGTGGCCCAGAGATGATGTTTAACTAACCTCTTCTTCTAGTTACTCCTCTGATCCTAGTCCACATTTTCCAAACAATTTTCCAATGTGTGTTGAAATAAACTTTTAAATACAGCTCACCTAAACTTCACTCCAGCCTCCACTGCTGGCAGCAGAAAGTTTCTATCAACTTCAGAGGCACGGAATCAGGCCAACTGCAAGAAGTTACCACCATGAGAACCACTTGAAGCTTTTATTCCTCCTAGGGTTTGAAATAGATAAGGTATGTGTTCGCACATGCAGAAAAAAGTATCCTTTGCTCTGTCTGATCCACCTTAAAACAGATCACATTTGGATATTTTGCACACTGGGCTATCCTTGCTCTGCTGCAAGCTCAGAGCTGAAGCAGTGTGGGATGGAGGTTGCCCTGCTGCTCCCTTTGCTGGTGCCATGCTTTGCTAACCCCAGCTCAGCCCCACACCATCACAGTCCTTGCAAGAGCCTAGATTTTTATGCAAAAGCAAACAGAAACATTCATGGTCTTGGGACACTGCAGACAACCACCCCTTGCGGGGTTCTCAGGGACCTCAAAGGAGAGAGATGCTGAGACAAGGCATTTACTGCTAAATGAAAACTAAAGTCAGACCTGCAAGGTAGATTTGCTTTTAATCCACAATTTAAAGGGAGTGATTTCTCCCTCTTGCCCTACTGTGCTGCCCACTGTGCAAGCTGGGTTCTAGAAGCAGAACTTGAAGCTCACTGTGCCTTTTGAAAGAAAATATCTGAGGGCCTCTTTTATCTCTTTATTAATAGGTTTTGACTAATCCTCTATTCATTGATGTCCATTATAAGATTATACAGCTAAAATTAAGTTAGTGCATACAGTATGTCTGCAATGAATTCGATAATTGTGTGTTTCCAAAGGAAAAAAATTGTTCAATAATTATGGCTGAGATCAGCAACTGGCATCACAGTCTTTGTTGCTGAAATATGGCAGCATTTCTTTGCCTGCACAAGTTAAACCCCCAAATCAAGGAGATTGTGTTCTCTTGGAAGAAAGAGTAAGAAGTGAGTAGCATGCACAGGGTGCAAACATGCAGTTTGAGGAAGAATCAAAAGCCCCAAGCCGGTACCAGTGGTAATAGGGTGTCAGGAGCCATTCTCAGGGAAGAGATGTATTAGCAGTTCTATTCAAGGTTTATTTCTATGAATGGGATTTGATAGCTGGCAGCAGGTCAGGAAGGCCAAGTGGTCCAGGGCACTGCTGCTTTTTTATGAGGAGGTACATTTAGATGATGCTGATATAGTTACTTTATTTTGTATTCAGGGCCTATTATCAGGCTTGACTGATACAGAACTCTTCCATGCTTAAGAGATGAGAAGATGAAAACAGCATGCCTAGTACATTCTTCCTGCCTGGTCATTACACAGGTAGGTAAAATCTGGTTACAAGTGCTCATATGAGGAACTTCCAGGAAAGGCAAAAGCTCAGCAAAAAATACAGCTAAATACAAAAGAGAAGTTAATTTTCCCAAGAAAAGTCATTATGCTTCAACTTGGTGCATACTGTGCTGAGTAGGTAAATTTTAAGAGCTTTGGAGGACACCTGTTTGTAACTAAAATAGTTTTTTGGTTTTAAAACCTGTTTTCACAAGTTTTCCAAAGTTATTCCCTGGTTCTGACTGGCTGGTCGTGCTCTGCTTACTTTTGCTGCTTATAAAACAATTCTCTTGGGGGCTGGCTTATCAAAGCACAGGGTCACATCTGCAGCCCCTACTCAGGCAAAATTCACATTGGGTCACCCACACGTCATAGAAATAAGGTCTGCAGAACCTGTCCTTCCCTCACAGCCAGAGTAATACATCCTATTAAAAGGGGACTGAAGGAGCCTCTCCAAAGAAGCCAACAGTGAGAACTTCTATCCTTCTGTGTTTATAGGGAGTGAAACTCTGCCCTCTTCAAAGCCAGGGACATAATCGACTGTGACGTACGGAACCAGAAATTTCACGTTTTAAATAGATTTGATATGATCTCTGCAGATGCCTACAAGATCTGCAAGACCATCACAAATGATTTCCCTCTCTGAATATGGTAAATTGAGCAGACTCATGCCACTCACTCACATTAGCTGTGTTTCTTCACAAATCCAATATTCCCTATTTTATGTCCCTGGTATATATATATCAGACCTGAATAGGTCTGATTTTTATTTTCTGTTCCTCCATTTATCCTTGCATTTAGAATAGACACTGACAACTCCCAGACCAAAGGATGACCGTGATGCAGTGTTTCCAGACTTTGAAGACCATCTACATTTTTCACAGTTACATTCTGCTATACAATATTTTGCTTTCATTCTGGATTTTTTTGTTGGCAGTGCAGGGGATGCAGAGCACCACAAGCTGGCTAAAGAGCCCCTTAAATAGAGAAATTCCCCTTGGAACAGTAGGGAAAGGCATTCCTTCCCAAACTCACACAGCATCTGAGCAGTAAGAGAGCGTCCTGTAAACCAGGGAAGAGCAAACAAGGGAGGAGTGGCTCAGACCAGGCAGCTCACTGCAGGGCAGGTCTGGGGTCCTGCTCTGCATGGCCTGGAGGATATTTCCCTTTCACCCAGTTCCTCTGTGAGGGTGATATTTGCCCCATCCAAAGATCAGTGCTTTTCTGTGGATGAATTTTACACTTTCTGAATTAAAAAAAAAAACCACCAAAACCAACCAACCAAACAAACAAACAAAAAAAACAAAAAAAAAACCCAACATAAAAAAAATCCAAACCAAACAAAAAATCAAACCAAAACAAAAAAACCCAACAAAACAAAACAAAACAAACAAACAAAAAAACCCAGTAGAAAACGCTTCCAGAACCAACAGTAAATGATGCAAGATTTAAATCAGAACTAACCATTTGGTACTTTGAGGCCTGTGTTTCAGGAATACAGGGAATGGGACATTGTGTTCTGGGACAAGGCAGCCTGGACCCAGCATTTCACCCCCTGTCACTGTGCTGGTGCTGGCAGTGCCTTGACACAGCCTGCCAAGGTAAGCCTGCACAACTACTGGAGCCTAACTTTTATAGCCATGAAGTGTCAGATGGTGATTTGCAGTTCCAGGATTGCTCTAAACATTCTTTATTCTTGCCCTACCACTCCAAAATGTGGAGCCATTCAAAGCATTGTGGGTAGCTGGAGCTCCCAGTTTCCTCCCTTATGATTGCACTGGCTCAATGAGATCTTGCTGCACCGTGTTTAACAGTGATGGTGAGCACTAAACCCTTTGCTACAAGCAGTATCTGGAGTGACATTCATGCAATAGTCATTCTGAACAGCAGATCAACTTGAAAAAAAAGAAAGGCAAATACTTGCTTTCCTATATCCATGAAAAGAAAGAGATGAAGTCCTTTTATTTCACATTACTGGCCGTAAACCAGCCCAGCCTTCAAAATCACACACAGAGACAGAGCAAAGAGGGATAAACACAAGTGATGTGTGTCTCTGTTTGTAGAAAAGGGGGAGTACCAGAAAAACAACCAGGAAAAAATCCATTATGAAAATATTTTACATTCTGTCAGCTTTTGCCTTTGTCAGGGAAGAAGTAAAAAGGCAGGAGAGCATGATATTAAGATGCCACTACCTAATAATTTCTTGATAATTGCCCTTCAAGAGCAAATGGCAATGAAATGAGTAAGGTAGAGCTTTCACCCACTCTATCCTGATTTAGGCAGCATGATTTGGTACACACTTCCTTTGAGTAAACAGTACCTATAGTTATACAGGATCTATTCTCCCATTGATGTGCCAGGGATTTATGTAGGTGAGCCCCATTAATGTTAATGGAAGTTATGTGTGTAATTCCCCTTTTTCAGCAATGAGAGAATAGACCTTTATGTTTCTAAGGTAATTACAGCCTTAGCTCTGGCTAGGCTGTTCTCCCCACCCTCCCCCCTTTGATAACTTCCTTGCTTCCCTCCCCAGCATTGACTCTGGGAGAAAAAAAAAGGGATAAATTCCTCCATTCAGAAAGGAAAATTGGAGAAATAGCTGAAAGGTGAAACAAATGTAACTAGATCCACTCATTGTGTGAAGGAAATGCAAATACAGGAAGCCAATCCACATCCGCTACCTTTGCTGTGTTTTTGGGGACAGAAGTAGATTGATTTTCTCTAAATTGTGTATTCACTGGGTATTCACTGTTTTCTAGGCATGTAGGTTATTTAGAGAGAACAAGGGTGGGTTTTTTGGTACTTCATTGTTAAGCAGTTTTAGGAAAAACCACACGTTTTGATACTGCCAGACTTTTGCAGAAAAAGGTAAAGTGAATAGAGATTTTTGGAGAAGGAATTAATCACAAAACTGCTGATAAGCTGAATTTGAGCTGGGAGATGGTGTATCCCATGTGAGAGGTTAGGCATTCTGGAGTTTTGTAAGACCAGCTTTAGGAGGTTTCTCAGCCCTGGGTTCAAGGCCAGCAGGTTTCAGAGGGTTTGCTGTAGGGTCAAGTCCCCCCAACAGCCCTCTGAGAATTTAAACATTATGTTTGTGTTCTGTTCCTGATTATGTCACAGATCATCTCTGAAAGCCATGTGCCATCTTTTGTAGTGAACCTCCTCATTTCTAAAACACAGATACCAGTGTTTTCCATTTGGAGTAGGATGGTAGAAGTTTATCTTGCTGATATACCCAGACTGTGCAGAGAGCACCTGTAATATTTAATTGCTTCATCTTTCTAGACATTTCTGACACGTTTGCTGGTTGCTGACATTGACAAAAAGAGGAACAAGGACATTTTTCACACTCTGAAAATGTGCTGCCCTCCCCAGCTCTGTCCTGCCTCCAGCCAGCCTCGATGCCAGAGAGGTGTTCAGAGTGAGCAGCATCATTTGAGTGCCCATGTAGACAGGTGTGAGTGTGGTTGTGATTTCCACCAATGCCCCTCAAAAGCCTCAGATGTAAATTCAAAAGAAAAAGCTGCAACTTTGGACATTCCTGGAAGCTCTGCAGCAGACAGCTCAAAGTTTTGTGGGAGCACCAACAGGGGCAAGGAATGCCACTGCATGCTCTCACTCCTTTTTAGTTTGTTTTTTTTTTCCTTTTGTTCAAATACTTTGCTCAGTCTTTTTTCCCTCAGTTATTACAG
Source organism: Chloebia gouldiae (assembly GCA_003676055.1). Classification (NCBI taxonomy): domain Eukaryota; kingdom Metazoa; phylum Chordata; class Aves; order Passeriformes; family Passeridae; genus Chloebia; species Chloebia gouldiae. The sequence continues at coordinate 7,226,183 of QUSF01000019.1, read as the reverse complement.
AATTCAAGGAGGACAGATGGGTGCCCATAAGGATCAGGCCCTCATTTAGGAATCCTTCTATTTTACTACTCTCCTGAAAAAAAGGAGTTGTATACTCCTGTGGTTCTCTGCCACCTGGCAGGGATAACAGAAAATATCCAACAGTGTCTTATAGGCTCACCCAGAGTTTAATACCCCTCCCTCCACATCAGGAAAAGAAAAGAGGAGTGGGTGGAAACTTTTTTAAAGTATCAAATCAGTCAAAATGCTGATTTATTTTCTTAAAAGCTTGGTGGAGATTAACCCCTGTGACATTTACAACACTGGATTACAACATTAACTGGATTGAAATACCACTAGAGCTGTAAATGTGAGGGGGAGTGGAGGGAAATGACTGGAATGGGGAGAAAAAAAGTTTGACATATTCACCATACACTCACCTCCCAAAAGAGGAAGGAGTGATTTTCAGAGGCTACTTATCTCCCTTTTATTTTTTTTTTAAGTGAAGGAATACTGAGGGGAAAGTACAGATCCACACACACCAGCAGCAAGGCTTCATAAGCAAGGCTTCATCTGAAAAGTCCAGTGAAAAACAGGAACCACTTGGTGCCCTGGAGCAGTTACTTTTCAATCCCCTTGAAAATAATATTTTAAACAAATAAATAATTTAAAAAACATTTCTAATGACGTGCTGTGGTTTCCAGGGACAGCCCTTGCTTTGAGGTGAGGTTTGTCTTCTGCTCTGACCCTGTGCACTGCCAGAGAAGCTTGCAGAGCTGGAGGAGACAGAGTGGGGTTTGCAGCAGGACTTTTTGGGTTAGTTTGTCCAGTCACTTGTGCTGCCTCAGTTCAGGCAACTTCAGGGTTGTTCTATAATGAAGACTCACATGGATGACACTGGAACAAGCCCTGCTCACCTTACTCATGTGAATAATCAGTTCAGTTCAGGAGACAGAGCACGATTCACCTGCAGATCACTCACAGACTGAGCTCTAGGTCAGATTCTGATTCTGTTTTTTTTTTTAATTAAAACTCCTCAAACAGAGCTGATGCTCTGTGCTTGCTGAGCAGCTCCTCCAGCACATCTTAGGGGGTGCACATGGAAACACTGACCCAAACCTTGTCTCTCTGCATCCCTTTGAGTTCATTTCTGTCTTTGCTTTCATTGCAAAGAAGTGATTTGAAACAGAAATAAACCCATAAAACATCCAAAATGATTAAAATATATCTGTATACTTTAAAAAGACAAATAAATTTTGGGAAAAGGAAGGTTATCAACCTTTTTACTCTGCACTGAGGTTTTAACATTTCCCTACATTTAACTTTTCAGCTTCCAAGGGAATTATTTTTAGCTTGATTATCTTCATTTTCATCCATTTTTAAGGTGCTTCTGTGGTCCCACCTTATTTCTAGAATATACCTTAGTACAACATTTTAAAGCAGCTGATCCAGAAAATGCCATGCCAGAGACAGAGTAATTTTATCATGATGAGAGCAGTGAATCAGGCATTCAAATCAAAAAGGCACCTTGCGATAACTGCCCAAAATTAAATTCTGATAGCTACCCTTTCCTAATCTGGCATTAAAATATACTTATATTTTTATACGAGTCTGCAAAATGCTAACAGTGCGATTTGCAAACTTTAGAAGTGCTTTAGGAGGTCGGCAGGAGAATGCAGCACTTTTTGCTGTTCTCTCCAAATGGATACTCCACATTTCTTAGGCGCTTTGTGTTCGGGGGGTTGGTTTGTTTGTTTTACAATAATTGTGCAAGAATCGTGTCTTTGTCTTACCTTCCAACTCTAACCATGGGCCCCTGGTCTTTGAGCAGAAAATCTCTGCTGATTAAGGAATCCAACATTTTATATGCCCTTTTTTGTACTGCAAAAGCTCATGAAAAAGTACATCTGAGTAGTTGTTCTTTGGTGAAAGAATTGCTACTGTAGCTTTTTTTTCTGTGTACATTGGTGTGCTATGGAAGCTTTTATTACTGGGGTTTTGCATTCAACACCTTGAAATGCTTCCATGAAAAGAGTCTCCTAAGTGTTTTGTCCTTGCCTAGAGCAGTGTCTAATGAAAAATAATCATTATGAATGAATTCAGAGACGAAAATATACCAAATATATCCTACCCAAAAACTTGCATTCGGCAAGATTATAATAATACACACAGACTGTATATCTCTACTTTATCAGGCTGTGGGAGGCAAACTCCTTTGACCCTATGAAGTTGATCTGTGAACTGTGTCAAAAAATTCAAAACCTCACGGTTGAGGTTTGTGCATTCTATTAGCATAATTTACCACCCAAGCTGTAAATGTACATTTTGCACAATGGCATGCTGAACAGATAGCATTTTACAACTTCCTAAGGGGGAGTGTTTATATCTAACATTTCTTGTGTACAGTTGATTATAAGTTTGCCATAATAGCTGCCTTTTTTCCTTTTCCCTGTCCTTCCCGTCCTCCCCCTCCGTCCCTGCCCCCGCCCCGGTTGCTCTGGAAGTACCTAATAAAAAATGTCCTCTTTACTTCAGGTCCTGGATGTTTATTTGTGCCACATCATGGGCCAGCAGAATCCAGAAGGAAACTAACTTTAGGCTGGATTTACCCAGCTCCTCCTGAGGACGACAGAAAAAGGGATGTCAGACCCTTGGGTTGCATTTGGGTTCCTTCAGCTCTCCAAAACAGAGTTTGTGCATTGGGAACAACAAAATGGAAGAAAGATCCAAACCTGAAGCTGAAATATAAGAATTTCTTAGCTTTTTTTTCTTTTTCTCATTTTGGATATGTGTGTGTGTGTGTGTGTCTGCAAAGGGTGTTTGTGGAGCTTACTTCATGGTTACTAAAGCTTTATATGACCAATTCAGAATCAGCAAGATGATGTGTGCCATCCCCCTCTCTGCCCTAACCCCTCTGGCTACACCCTCCCCTCCCCTCGCTTTTGCTTTTTTTTTTTTTTTTTTAATTCCTGAAATTAAAATGTGTTGGAATGCTCAGTGCTGCTTTTCACTCTCTTTTCAATGGGCCCTTTAGTTTTTCACACCAAGGTGTCCTTTGGGGTGCCAGGTCAGGCTACCAAAACAGCTTCTAGGAGGGGATTAGGACCAATTAACATCTTTGTACACAAAAGCCACTGGCAGCTGAACAGGCGGCCTGGTGGCCTGCTCGGGAGCTGCATTTTAAATAGGGGCCTTCTGTACTTGAGCTCAAGTGGGAAGAGGCGGAGAAAGTTTTTATTTATAATTGAAAATGCTGCTCCTGGATAAAGTCTAATGAAAGGCAGAGTGGTGTTCAAAAGTATCTAACAAATACCATTTGAATATTGGCCTTTATTGTATGATTTCCATCAAGGATAGCATAACAATATAGTCATTTCTCCTACATATTGAGATGAAGTGATTTTTCTTGTAGAGGAAAACAGCTTCATCCACACATAGTGTCGGCCCTTCTGGTTTTCATTTCATGCTTTAAATTCAGCTTTATATTGAAGATGCCTGGTAGGAAGGCTACTCAGGAGTGATATATTTCCATAAATCTGGTTTTGAAGGGAATTCTGCCCTTCATTTACCTTGTCCACCAAAGCTCAAGTCCATGGAAGAAAAAAAAAAAAGAGAGAATTTAAGTACATGCATCAGAACGGAGGGGGAGGGAGTTCTACAGGGAATCACAGTGTTTCATATGAGCAAATTTGCATTTATAACCCTTGGGTTTGTGCAAAGAGGGAAAAGAAAATAAAGATCTCCACGTCTGAAGTGCTGAATTCAGCTGAGTCAGACCTTTGGCAAAGGTAATGGCCTTAGCATCTTGGCCCTGAGTGCTTTGCACCTGACTTAATATCTTTACTTCTGCTCTGCTTTGTTTTCAGTGCATATCACTTCTAAATCATCACTCCTGCAAACTGATCAGGCATTAAAGCAAAGGGAAAGGGAAAGAAATATATGGTGTGAGAATTACTGTGGTACGAAACCTAGCAATTTACAAGGGCTTGTAAGTGGGAGCTGTGTGAGCTCGCAGCGATGCCTTAACGCTTGTAATAAAACTGATTTCTGTGTTTCGAGGATGAGCCACTTCCAAACACAACATTTCTAATCACTGCATAAGCATTCCTCCTCCCACTTTCATAACAGTAATAACAGGACACTTCTGTGGACTTTTACCACTCGGATAGAAAAGTAATTTCTAGGAGTTTTCTAAGTGTGTGTAGGTGAAAGATTCATGACAGGAAATAACAGTACAAATGCAATAAGTTCACCGGGCAAGCGAGTACTGACATCCCGATTGATATGATTTCAAATGAAGGAATTGTAAGGTGGAAGGATGGTGCACAGAAGCTTTAGAGAGGTTTGCTGACTGACTGGCTGAAAGTAAATCAGAGGGAGATGAGAACTTCAGTCAGCCTGTGCTGGCTTGGCTGCACTGCTGCACACGAAGGATGCAGTCTGCTAGAACAGCACTGGAGTAGTCATTTGCCACTGCTTTTATTCACATATTTTTTGGTAAGCAACAAAAATATGGATTTCTCTTTGGACTGACGTGAATAGAAAAACCCTAATCATGATCATTTTCAACCTCCTGGTTTATACAAATAAAGGGAGATTCCACTTAGCACGATGTTCTGCAGCAAACATTAATACACTCGCTATGTGTGGCTTTGCTCCTTCCTACCCCCTCCTTAGTTTCAGATACTGTATTGTATTTCTTCCGACATGTTGATTCTACCTAATGGTAAATGGTAATTGGCAGTAGTATAGGTGGGGAGAGAAACATTGTTATATTTTGTTCATTTTTCACACTTCAGCAGTTATTCCTTTCTCTCCACGGCTGTACGCTTATTAGTGTATGAAATGCAGGTGTGTGGGAAATGGCAAGCACACATTGACAGGTTATTTTGTTGGCCACTGCCTAATTAGTAGCATAGTGGATGCACCCTGCTAAGCTTTAGTGTGGTGCAGTAGAGCTGGTCTGTTCTAATTTCCTCACAGCTTTGATATTCAGCAAGAGATTGACGGTTAGCACAAAGAGCCAAAGCGCGACGGAGGCCTGCAGAAACAATGGCCCTTCTTGCTTGTAGACACCACAGATGTGAGAGAAAGCTGACTAAAAACAATTGGCCGACACTGTCTAATTGTCTCCAATGTCAGCATCATTAATGTTTTCCCATGTAAAAAGTAAAAGGCCAAGGTTGTATCCTCCCTTTATTTTGAGTCACATGATTATGTAACTTACTGAGATTCAGATTAAGTGTTAATTGTATTTGTGCAATAAAGAAACTGAAGCTACCTTGAATTTAATGAATATGTACTTAATTAATTTTGACAGCCTTTATCTTTATTACCTATTGAATAATCACAATCAGAATTAATAACATTTATAGGCAATTAAAATTACAGCCTATTTAATGATAATATATGTTTACATCTTTTGCTGAGATACAAATTATGAATACTTATTAGCAAAGAAGTTGTTTCCCTGCCAGGAGGGTTTCTTGTCTGTGTTAACAGCAACAAACAACAATAATCAGTTCAATGTGTAATAGTGCCTTTCACATCACACAATCTCCCAAAGCACTGCACAAGGGCACATGAGAAAAGGCTTAGTAGAATTTAAAGGTAATCACTAAATGGCAAAAATTGTAGTGTGCCTGGAACAAATGCTTCAAAATTACATGCAATAAAGCAAGGCCAACAACATTTGAGTAGTTTCAAAGCTTTATTTTCTCGCAGAAAAAATAATGAGAATAAAAAGTGTCTATTGAGGACGCAACATCAAACTCTTTGCTGACCCAATAATATCAGACCAAAGATTCAATATCTTCACTGGTACCAGCATGGCTAAAAGCCTTTTGGCACTGAGATCTTACATAGAAATCCTCCAGAAGAAGCACAGACACAGCTCTGATTCTACCTGTGCCCACAAGAGTAGGCAGCTTGATATGAAATAGAGGAAATCATACAAATAAAGATGCTCTGGAACAGTGAGTCCTCTGCCACTGTCCAGGTCTAGAAGGGAGTTTTTGCAAAATTAAAAGGAACTAGATTGTCCAAAGAAAGAATGAGGTTCGGGCCTGGGGTTTGACAGGTAAGACTCAAACTACAAAATGCAACAGAGAGAGCCCAAGTGGTGCATGGTCCCACGGAGGTGCTGCACACACCTGCACACACATGTTCACTGTGCCAATCTGCACAAGCCATTTGATTCTTCGGGTGTTTGTTTTCTTAACATCTCTCCCTTGTCTTTGTCCCACCACACAGCCATTATCCTCAGAAAGCTGCACAACTTTCACCACATGCTGGGGCCGTGCAGAACCCAGCTCAGGAGAGAACTGGGTCTGACACCCACAGCCCATGAGAAGCAAGCAGCTACTTCACCAGGCATGAACACATGGCAATGTGTAAATCCCTGTGAAGGATTCAAAAGCTGCATGTCCAGGCTCTCGTGCTCAGAATGAGCTTTGCTTTGCTTTCCCAATCTGCCATCCCTCAGTGCCCGCCCTGCTTTTGCAGGGAGAAGCTTCTTTCTCACTTCCAGCCCCAAATCATCAGGCACAGCCACTTGAAAAACCTGAGTCAGCAAAGTAATACTGAGTCCATAAAATCTCAGTGCCTAAAAGAGCAGGGGGCTGGTGATAGCTGGGTGACACCCATGTCTCAATCCCGCTGCCCAACACATAGGCTGGTTTACACTAATTTAAAAAAACCAAACCAAATAAAACCCCAAAACCACTAGTGAGATGCACCACAGCCCTTATGTCTTTTCACATGTTTTGAAAGTTAAAAGAGCCCTAAAACTGCAATTATTTCTGTCTCAAGTCACAGTGTACCTAAGAAATACCAAGGCCCATCTCCATGGCTCACCAAGGTGACCTAGCCCTGAGCAGCACGGTCAGAAGCCAGGCTGAGCCTGTTGACCCTGGGCACAGTGATTTACTCCTGGACTTCCTTTGTTTATCAGCATAGATTCAACCTTTGTAACACCTTCTGAATGGTCAACCATTAGAAACCAGCTCTGACTTCAAGGTAAGATTCTGCCAACTCCCTTCTTGCACAGACAAACAAATAACCAGTTACTGCTGGGCATTGACAGAACAAATAAACAATACATCACTTTATAATAGCTACTGTGCATGAAATCATTATGTTTTATTATAAAATCAATCTCTATATATTGTTTTGTTATTTGTTAAGCTGTGAAGTGCATAAACAGTAGTTTCACAACACTGATTGCCTGCTGCATTCTATTTATTCCAATGCACGATCTGCCTCCTAAAACCCATAATTCATCAACTTTATTACACTTACTCTTTTCCATCAGGCATAAGGAAGAGAATCATTCATCCTTTATGCAGCTGTGTGCTCTTACAGCATCTTTCTTTAAAAAAAGCATACTTGGTTGTATTTAAGATAATTGAGAGCTCAAAGCCAGATTCCTTCAATCTAGGGTTGAACCCTAACCTTTCCTGCACTGCAAAGAGCATGCAAGGAGGCTGTGCTACTCACAGAGCTACTCAGAAAGTGCAAACCAGGAGCAGATGCTGCCTGTAGCAGAAAGTGACCAGTAAGTCCAGGGTTTGTTTGACTTCTGATGGAATGACAGCCACAGGTGAGACCTTGGGGACAATTCTACAACTGATGACATTCAGGGATTTGGGTTTTGTTTTTTTTTAACTCATTATAAATGTGCTAGAGTTTGGTCCTAGCCAAGCAGTTAATTTTCAGGCATCAGCCTGGTTTTCCTCAATTCATTTACTGGCAAAGGATAAACTCTAGGGCTTTGTAACTTCCAGGGCATTTTCTCTTCCTTGTCGTGGCAGAGTAAGCAATGTTTTACTGAATGACTTGTTTGAAGTGAAATTATGCCCTTATAAACTACCCTTGCATTCCTCAGAGACATTCAGTGGCTGCACAACACACCCTGCTGTAGCCATAACTGACAACAAAATGACAGGGGGTGAGCACTTGGGAAAAATGTGGTCCTAAAAAAAAATCACAGGCTTTGTCTGAAGTGTACATCTACAGGAAAAAAGTCCCTTTTAGTGCAGGATATTTTGAAGAAGTCTTTAGCAGTGTCTTCACCATCTGCTTTGAGAAGATCTGATCTCTAGATGTTGCTTCAGGATACAGAAACTAGGAGCTTCTGCACCTAATAAATCTTAATGTTCTCCTTAGAAACCTATTGGGATCTTTGCAATGTACAGATTACACTGAACTTCCTACCAAAAGAACAAATTTTAAGCTATGGTTCAAAACCCAATCCTCCACAAGTACTGCCCTTACCTGTTTTCAGTGACTATTTTATCTTTCCATTCAATTTTCACATGAATGCATTTTGTTTAACTTAATAAAACAAGCTTCAATAAATGGCCCTATTTCATCCATTGCTATGGTAGCCATCAGGGAGATCAATAAATGAAGCAAATCTGAGTAGGAATAAGGAAACCAAGGAAAAAAAGTAGATGAGTTTTGCAGTTTCATTCACTCAGATAATGGCAGTCTGCTGTAATGTATGCAAGCACAACAGCATCGACTTGTAATCCATTATGAACCAAGGTGTTCACTTTGCTGCATGGTCTTGCTTTCATTTTTTAAGATTTCCCAGTGGCTTTTAGTACTTTACATCTTCATTAAGGATTTTAAAAGCAGACATCCTTGCTTATATTTGAAATACTTTCCTGGTGCTGTGATGAAGCACAGCTAATGGATTTCTGAATGCCATTTTCACTATAATATTTTTATAAGACCCCTTTTTTCCTCTATTATTACATTTGCTTTTGTAAAATAGTTGAGACTGCCTATCATGTACTTTTGGTCCTTTAAATATTGCTCCTGTTTACCATCAGCTGGTATTTTATTCATATAAGAAAAAATCCTTATTCCAGTTTGTATTTGGCAGCTAAGTGAGTTAATGCAGAATGTACATTTATCCCTGGGATGGGTTAGGATATCCTTCAGTTTGAATCAGTAATGCAGTTAACTTTAAACTATATTCATGTAATATTGGCTGAAGCATTAGCCAATGCAGTCTTCATATTTGTAAGTGTCCAGGGTTCCATAATCCCATAATTCCATAACAGTAAACTCAGCTGCATGGGATAAAGGGTATTTAGGGCAGCTGAAGTACTGAGAACCTCACTGTGGTTTGCCTTTGAGCAAAGGGAGGATGGAGCACGGCAGTGTCACTGCCCACCTACAGACACCTGCTAAGACGTGGCTCCTGCTCTGAGCTCTGAGTCGCCAAGACACATTTGTCTTATTTAGGGCATTTTTGGGTCATTCCCTGTTCCCAGGTAGGAAGATCTCCCACTCAGACATCTCTGCTGGTCTACAGACATAAAGATGCCCTTTAGTCAGTCAATCACACCACAAACCTGACTCCAGTCCAGCAAGACTCCACCAGCCCAAAAGCCTCTCCTGGGGCTGCTTTGCTTCAGCCTCTTTAGGCAGCCCTGCAGCTCAGGGGCTGAGGGCTGAGAGCCCAAACCTCCCTGATCCACGCAATGCCAGGAGCTGTGAACAGCTCCTCCACTACTGCTGGCTGTGTTGGACTTCTTGCTGGTTCCTCCAAGGTGTCCACTAACCACTTGAAAACACACTGTTAGATTCTCTCCTGACAAAACAAAGTGGGAAGGCAATCGAGTTGGTTATAACACCAGCATTTCATAGCAGGCTCTCTGTCACTGTCCTTTACTACACCAATGTCTCTTGATTCAATTTCATGGGAGGCAAACCTGATTTTTGCTCCTTTGATATATTTCTCCAAGTTTATGTCAATAGAGATGCAGCTGTACTTTAATAATCTGAGTGTGGTTCCTGGCTGCCCAGAACATTGAGCAAACTATGAAGAATGACTGCTGTATATATACCAAGATACAGAGGTTTATTACAGAGCTTTTGCAATGTTTTTTTACAAGTGTTTTTCAGTCATTTCTGCCCCAGTATGTCAACAAGCTGACTCAGAGGCTCAGGATTTGCTCCAATGGGTAGAAGTCAAGGAAAGAAAAGCATTTCTTGAGATTGATGTGTGTTATATTCTGCCTTAATGCATCTTTTAGCTGACCTGTCAGAAATATTTCAGACCTATATATCCTGAAAACCTTATTTCAGTTCATCTGTGATATTTGTGCTGATGGCTCTCCTCTCCTGGACCAATGACAACAATGCTTTATAGAATTCCTGCATAGTTAAAAGCAGATGCTACCCTTATGAGGGTGATGGATCCCACATGTTGAATGTGCCAAAGCAAGGACAAAAGGGCCAGAGTCATGAGCTCAAGGCCTGCTGACAGGCAAAAGGAAATTATAAAAACAGCAACAGAGGCAGTCTAATGACAGCACTGGCATTGCTTCCTTTATACCAGCCTCTGCATTATCTACTGCAGCTGACTATTTTTGAGGGGGGATTACGGTGGAGAGGTTTAGCTGGTGCAGTGTCTGCAAGAGTTTTTATATCAGTGAGGATGATGAGCGCAAGGTTCAGCTAGGGTTGGTCAGGTGTCATGGTGGTGCAAACAGACTGAATACAACCCTGAGCAATTCCAGGTATGAAATTCCATAGCTCCAAAGGGTGGGTGGTGGGCTTTATGAGCAGAGGGAAACTGCAGCCTGAAGGGACCTGGAAAATACCTGATCAGTGTAATGTTTTCCATTGGCTGAGCAGCTGAAAGAAATGAAGAGGGCAGAAATGCAGGGAAAGATGAAGTACACACCAGAAGGTTGATTTCCAGTGCTAAACACAGCCCACCTCACTGTACTCTCATTCCTACTGGGATTTGACCTAATCTTTGTTTGTTTGATATTCCACCTGCTACTCCCTTTTTCATACATTTCTGTCCAACTTGCATTACTCAACCATTTTACACACCTCGAACTTGCTGCAGCTCCACTAAGGCAGCTGGCTTCCTCCCACACATCAGAGAATTGGAAAGCAGTTGATATTTTCAAGATATTTCCTCCTGAGCTCCTGATGGGAGGATGATTTTCCATTGTTTGATAAAATCCAGTTGGTTCTTAACCTGGAACTCAAGGCTAAGATATATTTCAAAAGTATTGCTGAGATACTAAGAGACCAGAGACAAAAAGACAGTAGAGCATAAGAAACAACAGAGTTAGAAAATTTATATTTACTGAAAGTGTGGCTGGCTTTCAGTAGTTCTGGACACACAGGAATGTGTTCTGGTGAGACTGCATAAGAGAGGAAATTAAAATTCAAACTGTTCATCTTTAGGTTGCCAACTCAGACTGGCTCAAGATTTATTTGTTGATAAAATAAATCCAGCTTCTAGAAAGAGACAGCAATGTATTAGCATCTGCCAGCACTAGTAAATTGTATGAATGACTTGTGAGTGGGACAATTTAGAGTGTTTTTTGACTGCAGTCTGTTGTTCTTCAGCAGAAAGAAAGGAGACTAAATCACCATTGGTGCTTGCCAAGGACTTTATCAGGTCTGGATGGGCCTGAGACTCATTACTGACTCTGATGCTGGCACCAGAGCCAGGGCTGGAGATCTCATAGACCCACAGTGCCAGCTCTGCCCAGATGGGCAGCAATTCTCACTTCTGCAAGCTGCCTTCATTTTCAGACCCTTTCTACCAGTGGATTTGGTCAGAGGATCACCCTTACTTCCATAAAATAGTGTCGGTTCCTTCAGAGAAGTAAAATAGTTATTCATAAATGATAGGGCAGAACAGGCTGTTGAGACAAGCTTGGCAAGCTGGACTGTCTCCCACACAAAACACAATTGCCTGTGTTTTTCACTAACCACACCAGAATGCCTTCCTTAGATTAATAAGCACATGCTGGTTAAACAGACACCATTCTGAGGCACTGCAGGAAGCACAAATATAAAAGCAGTTTTTTGCCAAGCATTTGTTCCAAAGAAATCTGCTGTTCAATACAGACTGCCTGGTTTTGGCTCTTCTGATGTGTCTGGAGTGGCCTGGAGGCCTGAGGATGTATTTGGTGGAAGGGATGGTTTCTTCAAATGCTACTGTGGCTGTAGGTCAGGATGCAAAGCCAGGGTGGAAGTATGCTGATGTGACATTTTTGCTACAAAGCCATTCTATACCTATTTCAACAGCTGCTCTGGAAACATCTTGAAGCTGGTGGTGTTGCACAAAGTGTAGGGAGGAATCTCTTGTCTCACGTGAGCAGTGCCACAGGCATGGAAGACTTGATTTCAGTAACAGCAGAGAGTGAAATGTTTCTGTATCTTCCCCTCTCTGGAGGGGATGCAGCTGCTTGGACTTGCAGCTGTAATCCTGTCCTGAGACAGGAATGTGTGTTACAGCAGCCTGGCCTAATAGAGGGGTTAGTGCCCCCTTCACAGCATTCCCTCTTCCCTTCCTTCATCCTGCACCTGCAGCTGTAAATTCCTGCTCCAGTGAAGAATTGTCAAGATTAGAACCTTTGTTTAGGGCACACATGCCCAAATCTTTTCTTTGGCAAGTGGAACACCTGACAGGTCATTTTCAAAAGGGTAGTTTGGGGTTTGTCTTATAACATCTCCTAGAGGTATTTCCTAATTTAATAGCACATTAAAACCTAGGGAGGGGAAGGACAGGAGGCAGGTGAGGAGAGTCTTCAGCTTTCCCCCAACATGAGTGGATGGATTTTCCAGAGCTCATCTCTGGGTTGCTCTGACTCAGGCAGGGAGACTCCTGTGCTTTCCAGGAGGTCCCTGCCCCATCCCTCCCAGAGTTCTGCCTTGACAAAACCAAACTGTGCGGCCAAGAAGTCTCCTAGCGGCCACAGGGATCCCTGGCTGGGTTTTTAGAGCTGCCACAAGGTGGTGAGGTGCTACAGCTTCCCAACCAAGCAGCAATAATTTGTTTCGGTTTAGGTTTGATTTTTTTTTCCTTAAGGAATGAAAAATTAGTGGCAGTGTAACCCCTGAAACAAACTCAAAATTTGGTTTTACTCAGAAACTTGCCACTGAATGCTTTAGTCCACATCATTAAATTTTGGCAATTCTATAAACAAAATTAAACCTTATAAAGACATGTATGTGACACAGATTTACTGTTAGTTTAAAAAATTTTACAGTAGGTACAGAAGTGCTTTGATTCTCATGCATCTGTATATAAAGAAAAGGTCTGAATCTTTGTTGGGAGTGTCCAAAAATTAGTTAATTACAGGTTTTTAGTTTTTTTGTTCTATAGTTCTCTAATTGAAGACAGCCTTCTCTAAAGACAAGTTCACATACACCACCCACCAGCCCAGTCTTTTCCAGTGCCTGAGGCCTTTGGCATTATGTATGAGATCATTCACTGAATGGTTTAAAACCTGCTTTTTGTCAATTTTCAGTGGCACTTAGCATCAGCACATCCCATTGGTATCAACACTTTGGGATCAGGCTTTAAATGAAAATAACTAGGGAAAGAAGTGCCATATCTTCAGTTTCCTTATTTGAAGAATAAAATTTTTAAGATCAAAGACAACCTATTCTCTGTGAACTCCTCTGCAGTATTTTGGCTCAGGAATACAAAATGAGGATTTTTTTTTATTATTATCTTGTCTGGATTTCTGCACATCTCCTATAAATGGCTTTTACTGCAGAACAGTCTGATCTCTCCTGTGGTACCTTTTCTCTAAATCTTCAAGTGCTGCTAATCACAGCCTGGATGGATTCAGAACTTTGCCTGTGGAGGTGTGGGAGTGGCAGGAGAGGTGTCTTCAGGGAATGTCAGGCCCAGCCATCCTGGTGTGCTGTGTGACACCCAGCACACAGTGACACACACAGCCTGGTGGTTGGACATGTGCTCCTCAGGCCATCATGCTGAAACGTGGGTCAGAAATACTGCCTGGGTCACATTTTGCATATGCATTTTCTCTAATATAGCCTGATAAGTTTTTCATCTTATCAGGAGATGTTTGGTATAGCTGCAAATTACATTCTCCTCTTCCTGCAGAAACAGAAGAAGAAAATAACAGAATATGGGATTGGGTGTTTACTTTGGCTTCTAGTGCAAAGTGTAAGTGGCTACCATAGCAATCTGAAGAAGATTTTAATATTTCTTGTATTTAGCAGATAAACACCAATGGCAAACACTGCTGCTTCACAAGTAAGGCAGCGTGGGGAGAGGCTGAAAGCAGGACTTGGGGAATCAGTAGAACAGCCCGATGCAAACATCCAGTGAGATGCTCCAAATCACTGAGCCTTACTTAGGTAAGAGCTTCTCAGTCCCTGCAGAGCAGGGATGTGGCTCACAGGCCAGAGCTGTGAGTCTGGGTGAGGGAGTGAAGTCAAAAATATCCAGCAGAAATCAGATCATGAGCCTCTCCTTCAGGGCTCCTCGGCTGAATGTGACTGGCAGGGAACAACACAAGATGGCTCTGCTGAAGGCTGCAGTGGCACTGCCACGTTATTCACATGAGCTGCTTGCAGAATTTCTTGTCTCCTTTCCACCTTTTATCCTTGGGAATAGTGTTCTTAATGAATCTTTTCTTTCACAAATGTTCATCATTATCTAAATTGCTTTTTGGCTTTCAGTTATCACTGCCTCTTCTTGTAGGTGGTGTTCGTAGGAACTTCTTCCAGGGAGAGAAAAATTATGAGTAACCCTTTGTTTGCTTTTCCATCTTTTCTTGATTTTAATAAGACATGAAAGGCAAAAATCTGAGACATCTGTTGTTCCTTTCAGCCATTTCCACAGAGACATTAGATAGCATTTCAAGTACTCAACTGACAAAACAACTCACCTTGTGAGAACACTCTGATTTATTAGATTGTTTTATTGCACTAGTTTTGTACAATGTGGGAAATAGTTTTCTTCTCTGAGACTACCTCCATTTTTTTTTTCATAAAAGCAGCATTTTCACATAGCTTTTGAGTATTTTATTATACTTATTGTATATTTATTGTATATTTATTATATATGAGTAATGATATGCTTGATGTTTGGAATGTGAAGCAAGTCAGTTAAAAGTAATGCAATTAAGCCAGCACATAAGTGACTGATCAGACCCAGAGATGTGGCTAATGACTGATTTGCCATCTATTTTAATTAAAAAACCTTACTGTAGAAAAATAATACAAATCAAAAGTACTGGCAGAGTGAGAATATCATATATGCTACTTCTGATGATAGAAGTAGTATATCCTCCCATCCAAGGAATTTGTTTTGTTAAAATGGGGTGAACTGGGAATAATTTTAAACTCAAGATGGGAAGCAGCATGACAAGCAGGATTTTTTTCCCTCGATGTCACTTTTAGGAGGTATTGTATCACCTGCTTTGATAGAGAAGACACACTGGAGTGTCCTGTTGACCAAAAGGCTCTGTGGGCACACTGTATTCCATTTGCACTGTCTATGATTCTTGGTTTCAAACTCTGGTGGGAACTTGCAGCTTTTTGAAAGGCCATTCAATGCTGAGAAGCCACAGGGCAAACCCCAGCTCCAGCTGACCCATGGCTCAGCCTCACACAAATGAATTGTCCTGCATGGGCTCCAAGAGCAAGGAGTTCTTTTAAATTTTAACATTTTGGGTCAAGTTTAGTACCAGCAAAACTCCACTGAGAGCAGTTTTTTTTATCCTTCCTGAGCAGCCTTTTATAAGCTTCTCAGACTTTCTAGTTCAAGGTTCATTACAGAATTTCTTCATCTCTCTTTATAGCAGAAGCAGCAGCAGTGGTTGTGTTAGCTGTAGGAGCTGGCCTGTGGCAAATCAGCAAAATCAAATGTTGCAAAGGATGCATTTGTCTGCTACCTGATGATGTACAGTTGGGCAAGTGGCAGAGGGTTTATGGGGTGCTTTTATGGAAATAAATTTCCTTACTCCTTGGTTCCTTTACTTCTGCATTGTTGAAGAACTTCCAGAAATGCTGGTTAAGCTGGTGAGAATCCTTATGGGCAACTTGTAGATTTGTCTCTAAATTCCTGCAAAGAACCCAATTTTCTGCTGACATGAACTGATAGAGTTCCACAGCACACAATAACGCCATGGTGATTTTTATCAGCAAAATACCTGGCATAATTATCTTAGTGTAATAAGTGTGGTCAAGTGGTGTAATGTAATCCAACACCAGCTAAAGAATGCATGTGACAGCTTTGTTTTGCAAGAAGGGAGTAGAAAGGCTTGCTGGAAGGAGAGCCCAAATGCCTTTTAATTCAGGGAACTAGCATCTGACCCTAATTATGTGGAAAAATGGAGGTAGTGCAAGCACCAGAAAAGGGACAAGTCTGCAACAGGAACAAAAGCATCAACTGCTGTTGAGCTGTATGCAAAGTTCAACTGAGAGGGAGAGAGAGACAGACAAAGTGGCTCCAGTTGCACATAAATACTAGATGGAAAGTGTGTTGAGGAAGCAGGGCAATGGGTTATTTTTCATAAGCTGCAAAATTGCTTAATAAAAGTGAAATGACTTGCCCTTTCTGTAGAAATTAATTATGATGGCAACTTTGCAGATCAGCATAATAAAGATGTAGGCAAAATAACAGTGGCATTGAATTCAAAAGCTATGCATAATAATGGTCTTTTAAGATGCCTATGATCAATACCAAATGACCTTGACTGCTGTATTTAAGTTCCTAAATAGCTGATTTTATTATTTAGTTTGATATGATGTTAGTTATTTATCAAAGAAATAGTACTGCAAGCTCCAGGAATAATTTACTAAGGAATAAGTTTTTGTATTCAGTGATACTTCATCAGCTTGCAGTGTGCTGTTTCCCCAAGATTTCTCCCATTGCAAACATCTGTCCACACCAAAATCAGATTATGTCCATGTTTCACCATGAAATTATAAGCACAGAGATTTTTGATCCTATATGGCTAAAATGTTTTTTTTTCCTGTTTGTTTTTTTTTTTTTTAATAGATCATCCCTTCCTCCTAGGGGAAAAAAAGAAAAAGAACTTTTTTGCTATTGTCATTCACCATCACATAACACCCAGTGATTTAAAGATTCCTATACAACCTCTCTCCTTCTTTGCTCTGGCAGCCCAGTTATCCAAATTGCTGCAGAATAAAGCAAAGAACCCCAGAGGAGCTCATAAAAGCCACTGCAACAACAGTGAGACTGGTGCAACAGGGTCCCCCACTTTGGGAAAGGGTCTGAAAAGTGACTCAATCTCTACCTCTCCAAAAGTGTGGTATTTGTCTCTGACAGGCTGGAAGCATGGGACATATCACTAATGAGCTATTTGTTATCTCTAAGTATGTGTCCATGCAGGTGCTGGCAGATGTTCACACCTCAGTGGGTGAAATCCACCACCTGTCTGTGCTTGAAGATAGAGGATGCACCCATTTCAACCAAAAGTACAATGAACTGCTAGGAAGGGTGAGTAGATTTAATTTGCCTAGTTATAGTTTACAGTTGCAAATTTAATATCCAGGATTGTCAATTATGGTACAATTAGAGCATTTTAAAATGCCATGATAAATACTTAATCTTCCTCTGATTTATCTCCCAATCAATTTGTGCCTTTTTGCTGTGCAGAGACAAACATGTTTGCCATCCTAAATGGAGATGACTAGCAAAGATCATGTTAGTGTCTCTAATCAAATGGTTGAAGTTTTCCAAATGAATCTGTATTATCTGAGGGTTTTTTATCTTTAATCATACTTATACTCCAGTTTGAATGTGTGCTGATTAGTTAGTTTCTGTCCTAGGGAGACAAGAAGTGCTTATATTTACCCTGCTATATTATGCCGGTCATTATTCAGCACTGATTGGTTTGATGGAAAAATATACATTACCTCAGCAAGACAAGCTGCTTAGTCTTATTCATCCTGTTAATTAGATGCTCAAATAGCTACTGCCATTTCTACTTTTTTTTTTATTTTCATTTTATTGATAGTCGTTGATCTGTGCAGTGATTATGTAATTTATTTTATCTTGTCCCCCCACTCCTCATAAAACCTGTCTGTTCTGAACGTAGTAAACATATGGCTGTGGTCGTGCCCTGAGGGTAGGCTCAGCCTGCAGTCACAGCTCTTTCCACCAGGTAGCTCTCCTCAACAGGAGGGTGATGAACCTCAGGAGTCAGTTCAGGCTCTGCAGGGACTGAGGGACTGCACTGCTTCCCAAGGGAATGCCTTTCTCTCCCAGCCAGAGGGGTCCACTGCTCTCTTCCTTGCTCTTTGTTGTTGCAGATGTTGGGGCTTTATTTATGAGGGAGAGGTAAAGATGATTTGGTATCCATTAGAAGGTCTGAGTAAATTTTATCCCAAAATAAGGAATGCGAATATGCCTATTTTAGATAGATAGATAGATAGATAGATAGATAGATAGATAGATAGATAGATAGACAGATAGATAAATAACCACATTGAATTCCTGACTGTTGTACCTATTTGATAGGGTACCAAAATCTTTACTTCTGTATGCCCAGTTATGAGTGTTGTTATGCTAAATAGCTAATACATGAGGGGAAAAAATTTGTAAGTATTTATAGATAAAGTTCACATTTTACTGTCTCTAGGTGGTCCTAGGATAAAATAATTGTTTTAAATTTTATTATTCAGAATTTTGAAATTCAAAATTCAAAAACTCTATTATGTTATGAATTTGTAGGTCTTCACTCTAAATCCCATTAATTTAGGACTTATGTGACTAATGAATTGTAACCTACTCCAGGTTGTCATTATGTAGTATTTTCAACTTGCCAAGTCCATCATTTGACTACTCATCAAAGTGCCATCTAAGAGATGAATAATGAAAAACGTTGAAAAAATTATCTGCAAGCAGGTACAACAGCCTGAGTTGCACACACCTGTTGGGAACTGATTATTTGCATCAGGTTCAAGCATTAGTCAGAATAACAGGAGGGGTCCAACATCTCACTAAGATCTACCCCAAAGTAAGACAAAGTTAGAACTTCCAGTATTTTTTATTTTCTTTCTTCTTTTTTTCCCTGTAATTACCCTCCTTTGTATGATTGATGGCTACTGTGTAAATTAAGAACAGCAGACAGATTCTTATTCATTGCAACCACGAGCTGGTGGAATCTAGAGGTATGATGAATCCATCTGAATTTTGGTCTCCCAAAGAACATTGATTATTAGTTATAGAGTTAACTTTTCAGATATCTCCTAACTAAGAAAAATATTAGCAACATTTGGCTAATATATTATTATTACTACTACTACTATAGTAATAATAAATAATACTATTGCAGTGACAGCCATCCTATTGCAACCAGCATGGCCTGAAACAAGGAGATCCTTGTTTTAAATGTTGACTTTTCAAGGCATTGTAACTGGATGTAAATATAAGTGAATAAAAAAACAAAAAGAAAAATTATGAAGCCCTAATATAGAAATAATGGCAGTGAATCCTTTTGATGTGGACATATTACTTGGACTTGAGTAAATAAATAAAATAATGGAAGAATGGACTCGCAGCCTTTGCAGATATCAAAGGGATTTTATGCCCTGTTCTGGCTGCATACAACAGACAGAACATTGTTGGAGGATGAAAATGTCTGGTGCCTTGGCACTGTGCAGGGATAAGCAACCCTACAATGACTCTTTTGCAAATCCTGCTATTCCACTGCATAAAGGAAATTGGTTTGGAAATGAAGGGAATGATATCAGCAGAGGGAAGAGGGACTTGGAAGGAGACCTGCGGCTGAAGGGAAGCCAACAAGGCAGCCCAAGAAAGGACACTAAAAAGTAAAACACTGGCAAAACTGCTCTGACTTAAAGTGGGGGCTATTCAAAACCAAGGTCATCCCAGAACTCCAAGGACCTAAATAGGACCTCTGTGTTCCTTCAAATGCAGGCATTTATTGATGTGTGGCTTTATTTGTAGCTTTTACGTTCAGCTTCTGGTTACAGACACATTCTGGTTGACTCTTTTCCACTAGGCTGAAAAGGCCTCAAATATTGAAACTGCCAAAACCAAATAATTTGTTTCCTTTTTGCTCAATTAAAAAGATCAAGGGTTTGAGGTCTCTCATTGCAAAGCATTCTCCTCGGACCTTAGGTAATATTTTTTCTCTTGTGCTTTCTCCCTAAAATTTTTTGTATCAAATTAATTAATTTTATAAATTTTTCTTTTTTTTTTTTTTTTAAGACCTGGATACCAAAAATTTATTTTAGTCCTGTCAATGTTACAAAAGAAACTTTTAACCTTACCCTGCTGTCAGCATACCCCCATTCTTTTGCAGCAGTAACTTTCCAACAGCACTTACATAATTGCTTGCACTTTGCCTCCCACTTCCTCATTTTCCAAGGTCATTTCCCATTCTTTGCATATGACTAGGAGCACAAATTCATAACTTAGCATTTAGTACAGTTAAAGGTGTTTTCTGCTGACTAATTCAAAATAAGCTGACTTATTTTTTATGAACCTGCCTCCTTTGCCTTAGATGAGGCATGCCATGCTTCTGAGACATCAGCACAGATCACATGGTTCTTATGGCTTCTCTCCAGGATATTACACGTGTCATTAACTACCTGTGGGACAGAAAGTTCTGTAAATCATCCCTATAGAGCCTCTCCATGTTTTAAAGGTTTACCAGATAAAAATGGGGAAACTAGAGGATACTGTATGGGAGGAAGGAGGCAGGAGGACCGAGCAACTATCTGTAGTAGGGTCTTTTTCCTTTCACTCTGATATTTCTAACTAATGTTGCCACATCTGTGTGTTCTGACCCGCCTGCCGCAGGGGTTGATGAGTGTTTGCCAAAGAAGGAGGGAGGGAGGGAGGCATATGAACTGTACCTTTGCCCATGCCAGTCTGGAGATAGCTGCTGCTCAGCTGACTGCTGCTGGAGCCCAGCAAAATGTATAAACAGAAACAAACTCTGCATTGCACTTACTGTCAGCATTGGGGTAAACCGGGTAGGGTAACAATTTCAATACAGAGATTATCACTGGATCTCCTCCTTTTTCAGAAAGGGATCATCAGAGAATAGCAGAGAGAAGTGTGTTCTTCTGAGGTGAGCACAGCAGGTCTCTGTCAAAGCCCTCTGCCCTAATGTTCTGCCAAAGTTTCCTTCAAGCGCTGGGCACTGGCATGCAGCTGTTTTCCCATGGATCCTCACAAAGAGTAATGCAAAAATCTTCCGGGAGTTTTTTAAACCCTTTTAGCTTTCTTCGTACCAAGGCACTCAAACAGCCATTTTATGTCCCACCACTCTGCGGGCAAGGGCTCCTCAGTGGAAAGCTGTGCAAAAGGGCACATTAAAAATGCAGCAACACAGCAGCAGCTGGGTGGGAGTGGAGCAGGAGGGCTTAATCCCAGCTCATGGGGGACTGACGCTGTGGGAGACCCTGCCTGGGGTCTGCAGCGGGACCTGGACAGGCTGGGTCGATGGGCCAAGCATGAGGCTCAGCAAGGGCGAGGGCAGTGTGCTGCCCTTTGGCCACACCAAGCCCTGCTGGGGTAAACGCTGTGGGACAAGCGGCCCGGGGGAATGGACCTGGCGGTGCTGCAGCCTAGAAGGATCCCGGTCTGCCAGGAATAGCACGGCAGCAGGCCCGGGGGGAATGGACCTGGCGGTGCTGCAGCCAAGAAGGATCCCGGTCTGCCCGGAATAGCACGGCAGCAGGCCTGGGGAAGTGATGCTTCCCCTGCACTCGGCACTGGGGAGGCCACACCGTAAGTGCTGTGTCTAGTTTCGAGCCCTTCAGTTGAGGAAGGACACTGGGGTGATGGAGCAACTCCAGGGAAGGGCAACGAAACTAGTGGAGGGTCAGGAGCACATGTCCTATGAGGAGAAGTTGAGGGAGCAGGGGTATTCAGCCTGGAGGATGCTCCGGGGAGACCTTCTCACTCTACATTTCCCTGAAAAGAGGTTGGAGCCAGATGGGGATCGGGTTCTGCTCCCAGGAAACCAGTGAGAGGACAAGGGGGCACAGTTTTAAGGCAGGGGAGGTTTAGGCTGGACAGCAGAAATAATTTCTTCACAGAAAGGGTGATTAGACATTGGAACGGGCTGCCAGGAGATGTGGTGGAGTCAGCATCCCTGGAGGCGTTCACAGAAAGTCTGAACGCGGCGCTCGGTGCCACGGTGTGGTTCGGTCACAGGTGGGGCTGGATGACCTCAGGCGCCGATTCCAGCGGAGCGGACCCGCGGCCCCCGTGGCTCCCGTGGCTCCCGTGGCAGCCGGGAGGCGCGGGGCCCGCACCCGCACATGCTCACTGGGGCGCCGCGGGAGTCTGGGCATGTGCAGAGCGGAGCGGGCCGGGCCGCTCGCCGCGCCCGCCGCGCCCCGGGGCTGCGGCCGCCGCCGCCCGCCCGCCGCCAGGTGAAGCCGCGCTCGCTGGGGCGGAGCGCAGCGGGGCAGCGGCGGGGCAGGATGAACAGCTCCGACGAGGAGAAGCAGCTGGAGCTCCTCGCCAGCCTGAAGGACCAAGGTAGGGGCGGGCGGCGCCGCCTCCGGCGCTGGAGAAAGCGGCTCCCCCCGCTCCGCCGCGGGCCCGGGCTCGGCCGGCGGAGCGCGGCCGCCGCGGGGCGAGGGCTCCGGGGCGCGGCGGGGCGGGCGCGGCCTGGGCGTCCCCCGACCCCGCTCCCAGGCCCCTTGCTCTGCCCTGCAGAGGTAAATAATAAAAGCCTTAATGGAATAAAGCAGGGCGGCGGAACGTGTTGGCTTTTCCCCATGTGGGCTCCGCCGCGGCTGCCTGGCCGCCCCGCAGGTGCCCGGTGCGGCTGGAGATGGGTTGGTCCCGGTGGTCTCGGGGGTTTTCCAGCCCGGCTGATGGACGGAGCGGCGCGGCCGTCGCGGGGGCCGATGGCGGTGCCGCACATGGGCCGGGGGTGCCTCGTTGCGGCGCGGAGCTCGGAGCCCGCGGGCGCGGACAGCTCCGGGGCTGGCGGTGTGCCCGCCTCGCCGTCCGTCCGAGGAGCCCGGCCTGACGCCGAGCTGAGCCAGGCCGTGCCTAACCTGCCAGCCTGTCCCCTCTCCCGCTCCGTGCTGCGGGTCCGGTCCTGGCCCCGTCAGCGAGCGAACTTCCCGCTGTGCTGACACGCTCTCGGTTTCTGTGGCATCCTGGGCTGGTTTGGTGCGTGTGTGAGTCACTTTCGGTGCCTCAGTAGGGAAGGCCAGAATTTCAGCATGTTCAGTTTCGGGAGCGCATAGGCTCAGAAACCAGAGCACTGTAATGTTTAATCCTCTGCAAGAAGGCACATGGAAAAGAGCTGGGGTGCTCATATGCCATTTTTAACGCCTCTGTGGTCAGTCTGTCCCTCAGCCAGGTTGGTCCAGCAAAGCTGCAGCCTTAATTAGTCAGGTGGGCACATTCAAATGTTTGAAGATCTGTTTGAATTTTGAGCATCTTCCGTGCACCAAGCAGTCGGTGTTGCCTCCTGTGCCGCAGCTGCATGTGCAGGAGGTGTGAAGGAGCCACCATGTGCTAGTTCCCTCTACTGAGCTTCTCTGGTCTCCCACGAGCTACCGAGGGACAATTTGGAAAGGCACTGTTGGGCAAAGTTGTGTAAAAGAGTGCAATTACAGGGGTGTGATCAGTCCCATTTTTCTGTCATTCATTCTGACCAAAAATGTGCTCCATCACTTTTGCTGTATAGCAGAGTCTTTTCCTAACCAAGTTTCATTTGAGCATTAATGGACTATTTATGACCTTCTTTGTCACTTTTTGGGTTTTTCCTGTACACTCAGCTTTGGAAATTCACGATTACCATCAACACAAGATAGATTCTCCTTTGGAAGGATGCATTAGGTGTAAAATGGTAATCTTACAGCTGAGTGTTTTGGTAATCTGAGACCAAAAATAAGGCTCAAAATCTGGTTCTCATGCTGACTTACTTCTTCCCTCTAGTACTGTTGCCTCCAAGAGAGCATTTGTTAAAATGATCAGTTGCAAAAAAGACAAGTTTGTGTTATTCTTTAGAGAAAACTGAGCCTGTTGAAATTGTTTAGAGCAGGGCTTGAGTTCTGCTCTCTGAAAGTCTTCTCCTCCAGTGTGCTGGGTATCCTTTAATGTCTAAGGAAATTTTACTGGATTAGAGGAATTAGTTCAAAGGAAAGTTCCTGTAACTTGAGGACTGGCTGTCCCAGATCACCTGAGCTGTTGAAATAGAAGCTGTACTTGGCAGACCCAGTCCTGTAAGGCTCTTCTTGGTGGATGCTCATCCTTAAACAGAGGAGCTCCACTGGGGTGTTGTTGGGCTAACATACACTTTTGTGATTATGTGGCTGGTGAGGAAGTTGTTTTATGTAGGCAAAAAGTTACCTAGTGGAAAAAAAAAATTAAATACTCTTCTGTTTTACATCTAAAACTATGCAAAAAATATGGTAGCACACATAGTAAAATCAGTAGTTGTGTCGACTGATGAGTCTGATTCCTAGAGTGAAAAACTCAAGCAGTGAAAAGGTAATGAGATAAATGAAATTATTCTAATTGTAAAATAAAAGATATTGTTACTGTAGATAAGTAAATTTGCTAACTCTTTGTATACTGTAATTTGGAATAGATAGTGTCCCCTCCATTCTTATTAATAGCAGAACAAGGCTATTTCAGATACTACCAACTTCCCTCAGGTAATTTTAGGATTGTCTGTTGAACAGAGTCTCTTAATTTTCTTTTTTATTGCTTTCAAATGCAGGTATCAGTATTTGCTTGGAAATAAATGAATTAGTGGAAGGATCTGCTGGATCTGAATATTTGGGGTAATGGGTACACAGACTCACCCCATCTTTATTATGTTCAGAGTGGTGTAAGTCTTCAGGTTTTTGTAACATTTTGATATGTAGTTAAATTTCTGAAAAATGCAAATGGGTTTGGAAAAGTTTCAGAAAACATTCATTCAGTAGCTGTTGGCTTGGTTTCTTTTTCAGGATAGGTTTTTCGAGGCTTGCCTTGCACCAGGTAAATGCAGTGTCTGAAAAGTGGTAGGGTAGCAGCGTCTGTGGCTGACTGCTGTCACATTTCAACTCCTGCTCTTACTTCTCCTCACCAAGGTGGGGAGATTGAACCTGAGGCAGGTGTTTTGTAGCTGCCCACTCAATTCTCAGTGGCAGCTGTGAAGCTCTCTGGGGCTTAGGCAAATTTGCTTGGCTGTTTGGCAAAGCTCTGAGCAGCAAAAAGGACACTGAAGCCATCTGTGTGCAAGATACTCTTATCTTTCACCCATGCTGAATTTTCCAAGTCCTGTGTGTTAGACTCAGATACCTGATACTGATCATTCTTCAGCTTGCTCCATGACTAAGTTTAAGGTGAGCATCATGAAGAAACAAGATCTCTGTACTGATGATATTTTGGACTTAAAAGTGTTGTTTGAGTTTTAATCCTCAAATAGTTTTCTGAAATGTCATGGTTTAATAAAGCTGTCTCTCTATAAATATTACTATTGCCTCACTGTATTTTAAGTGATGTTTCCAGTGATGCACACTTCTATTCAACTGGCCCTTATATTCCTATGGGTAAGAATTAAAAGAAAAAAAAAGCAGATTGGTAAAACCTTGTGTTATTTGTGGTTGGTTATAGAACCTGAGGAAGGGTAGCAAACTTGACTAACAGCTAGTAGTAGTTGATTACCTGCCTGGAAGATTGCCTTGTTTGTCTTTGGTTTTATTGGCACTGCTGGTACCTTGCCCTTAAAGACAGAGTCAGCTTCTGCAATAGTCACATTTTTTTCAGCTGAAAACAGGAGTCAGTGGTCAAAGTGTCTGGAGTTACAAAATAAGTAAAATTACACTTCATCACTGCCACTGTCATAGCCACATTTCTGGTCACTTTGCTAAATAACAGTGGTTAACAACTGCTGCTAACCACACATATACTAAAGGTGTTTATATTGCCTGAATTTTTTTCTTCATTTTTGAAAGGTCTAACTTTGCTCTGTGTTTGTTGGCTGGATTTGATGAAGTGTGATTATTTCCAATCTATAGTCCCAAGCACTATGGCTCTGTACACTTTTTTTTTTTTTTAATTATGACCTATTTGATCACTAAAAACTTTTTCTTATCATGTCAGCACCTTTCAATAGGGGAACATGTTATATATATATATATATATTGTTAGGAACAGACTAGACTGCCAATCTGACAGCAATATCTCAGAGCAGTACCTTTTAAATGTATGCTATTGACAAGCTCCTAATGTGGTCTGACAAATTGAATCTACTTTGTGGCAGATGGTTAATTTTTATGGCCAGAGGGATTTCTTAGGACACCTTCTTGGCTGCTGTCTTCCCTTCTATAGTTCCCTGTTCTATAATTTATTTGTTCCCTGTGTACCTGTGTGTATATCTTAATACACAGCAGCCATCATTCCCAAGCAGAACCCATCCTGCTTGAATGTATTAGAGGTCAGATGTTTTTTCCACTTCAGAGTATTGTGTTGAACCCTATATTTTTTTTTCAGAGACTTGTGAAGAGAAATCTTTTGGTGTGTACTTAGTCGTTGGTCTTTATCAGGCAGTGGTGTGTTTAGTTTTCCTGACCTGTTTTTTCAAGGAACCTCTAAGACTTGATGCAGATCTGGGGTTTAATTAAATTTACTTGTACACACTTTCATAGATTTGAATAAAATCAAGGCATAAGGGAACACAGATGCAGGAGCTGTACAGGATTTGTACCTAACACTTATCTTTGTGTACTTACCCAGGTGATTTTTATTTATTTTTTAAAGAACTGTAAGATAATTTAGCTGTGCTGATTTCAGCAAATGCAACTGATACCTGACCAAAGCTTGGTTTGCCCATGTAAGCTTTAGGCCTGATAATGGGTTTGTGTACTGTGAGTCAAGATTTGGAGTCATTGTAAGGTGCTGAGTGTAATGCTGTCCCATAGACTCCCCTTAACAGAAGGAAGGGTTAAAAATGCCACCCAGGCATTATTTGAAAATAATTGCAGTATTTGAAATAGTTTGCACCTGGCTGGTGCTGCTGGTGCCTTGCTGCATCCTGTTGAAATACTGATAAGTTGGATTTAGCAGAAGAGACCTTTGAGCCTAGAATGGTGGACAAGGGAAAAAAATTACCCTTTTTTGGCTTTTTTTTTATCCTTTTGACAGCACTTCACAGTCTTGTGCATGTTGTACATGTAGGAAGCCACTGTTCAAGAGTTTTCACTGCATTCTTGGCTTGATTCTTCCTATTTCAGGTACACTGGGAGCAGCAATGTGGTAGCAGCAATTCCATTAAAGCTTCTGGTGCTGACAGGGGTAATTCTGTCTCTAATGATACATCCAAAAAGCCAGATGATAGTTTACTTCTACCAACAAAATAAGACTTAATTGGGCTAGCTTGTTTCATCAGGAGCAGAGGACTTCTTGCACTGTCAGCTCTTTCTCCTGCCTGTACCAGTGAAGACATGCCTGGTCCATGGTATGGAAGCAAAAACAGTGGAGTGGCACTTGCTTCCTTGGGCAGCTCTACTTATTTTTTTGAGTAAATAAATAGATTTTAAATCCTAACGTGACATTACTTATTGATTTGGCATGGAATTGACTGGAAGGTTTGCAGTATAAATATTGAAGTATATGCATGTAGCATTTTTAAAGTTTGGTGGTTTTTTTTCTTTAATTTGTGTTTTTAATATGCAGCTTTAGGAAAGGGGTTGATTAATTTTTTAATCAAGAGAGTAGGAAGAGTCACCACCTCACTCTGTGTAAATGAAGGTGTCTTTCCTGTTGCTCATTATGAATTATAATCATTATATACTTTTACCCTTATGGCATTGTTTTAGTAATAAGTCCTATTCAGCCATAGCAAGTACCTAATACATAAAATGTCTAATTTAGATAATACTTACATTTTGTTAGCAAATTCAGGTTCACAACTGAAAATCAAAAGACTAAGTTATAATTAAAGGAGCTTCTGCATCCAAAGTTACCTGCTTCATTTAATACTGGTTAAGGGCATTGATATGTTTCCAGGACAGTCCCTTCTGGCCAGCTGAGCTGGGGAGTGAGTAGCTGGTGAATAATAAGTGAGGCCACCATTGTGAAGGAACATGCTGTGTTCACTCATGTTGGCTGTTTTGGGATTTTACTCTTTTACTCTAAGAAAGAGCAGGGTTGGCTGAGAATACATTTTGGGTGGGTTAAGAGCTATAGGCCAGAATATTCTGTTATTTTCTCCTTCAGGGCTAATGAGTCAGAGTTCTCTGTTCATGAGGCATATTAAGAGAGCTGTCGAGGGTGGAGCAGATCTGTATTTATGTTTTTCAGTCATTTGTAAAGTACTGAATGTCAAGAATAACTTTGCCCTAAAGGCAAGCTAGCACGAGCAGTTTTCAAGTGTGAAGAAACTTGAATTGCATCTGTTGGTACAGTTTTCGTTCCTTTTCTTGCATTTGGATGGTAGAAGTCTCTTCCCATATATTTTCCTTAGGGGAACAGGGAATAGCTTGGCAGTGGAGCAGTCTCCTCTTAAGAGGCACAGCCTTTGTGCTCCTGTGTAGGAAGTACATTATTTCACCACTGTGGTTTTTTGTTTGTTCATCTACCTGTTGGGGTTTTTTTGGTTTTTTTTTTTTTACTTTTCCTGCTTCTTGGGCGTGGGTGGTGGGTAGGAATTTTGGGTACATAAGAAGTGGGGACAAAGTAAAGGGATTGATGGGAGACCTTGGTTTTACTGGTGCACAGATCAGCTACTCTGCAGGTACCCATATATCACACCAACCATTCTTTCTAGGATTGATCTGTAACCTGAGCCAGTCTGGGTTTAAAATGGTCACTGCAAACCAGCATATTCACCTCGTAATTTTTGAACTCAGTCAATAAGGTTGTTTAACTCTACATTGATCAGTAATTGATTGTTTTGGGAGCTACCACCTTTTTCAGACACTTCCTAATTGCTTCAATTCTAGAAGGCTATCCAGTTCATAGGATATTAAAAGGCTATTAATGAAGTTTATGACCCATGTTATTTAAAAAGTCTGCATAGACAAAAAAGAGTTTTCAATTTAATCAAATGCTTATTTGGGAAGAGGTACTGCCATATTAACTTTTTTCTTTTTTTTCCCCTTGTGTAGCTATTGGCGAATATGAAGAGCTTAGAGCAGAAAATAAGAAAACGAAGGAAGAGGTGTGTATGACTCAATTATTCATCTAAATACCAGCATACTTTGTGGACTGTGGCAGATTGTTGACTGCTTTTTGAGTTCACTATTACTTAATAATAATATTACTTGTACCTATGTGTTTTATGGAGCAATGAATGCAGCTCTCACAACTATTCTGGCTGTCCTACTCCAGAATAGTTCCTGTAAATATATTTATAAGTGATTGCTGCTTTACCAGCTTTGCCTGTGATAACTGTGGGAGCATAGACCAGGTCATGTGTTCAGATAAAATTGTTTCTCTTTGATCTAAGTCTTGTTTTATTATGACTTCATTCGCATAGGGGACTTAATTACTGGAAAGAAAAAAAGAGGCCAACTTCCCTCAGCTTCTGAACATTCATAATGTAGGAATATGATTTCTGAAGGTAGGGAGGAATGCAGGGGAGTCAGTGCTACACTGTATTGTAAGCAAAATTCTCCTTTCTCCAGTGTGAGTGAGCTGAAGATGTAAGAAATCGGTTAGTTCTGAAATCCCTGTTAGCTGCCAAGACACACAGATGTAATTCAGCTTCTTCTGGAATAATTTTGGAACGGTCATTTTTAGTTACAAATGTTTCAATTCAAGGCTGTATTGAGAAGACCTTGTCCTTAACTCTTTTCATATTGTTGAAGAAAATTTGTTACTTATGTTCACTTATGATTCAGCAAAGATAATGTGTATTCCTACTGAGGTCAGCATATTATGCTTCATTCCTTCCTATCCTCTGACCTCCTTGTCCTTTTCACTTTGGTTGTTGCTGCATTCCTGTTCTGCTGTTCTTCACCAGCATCTCAGATATCCCAGGAAATCTGTCCTCTCTCTCTTTGCTGTTTGGAAGAAATGCTCAGAAGAAAATGAGAATTAAACTGGCTTAGACCAAGACTCCATCCAGCCCAGAATGCTGTGTCTGACAGCAGAAAGGGAGGCGTGTGGGAGCATGTTTAACACCTGGGCAAGTTTCTCCTGCAGTCTCAAACCATTTGCAGCCTGGGAGTGGTTTCAGCATCCTGCCCTGCACTGCTCTGTTCCTTTAGTTTTTCCCATGCTGGCTGTTGGCTTCTGTCACATGTGGGGAGTGCCATGCCAGAGCATGTGTACACCCCATGAAAAACAGGCTCCCCAGCTTTGCTCTGAACCCAAGTCATACCAGCTTTGGTGTTGCTTCAGCAAAACATTGTTTAGCTTGGGAAGGGAGGAATGGGAAACTTACCTTGAGCTACATTTTCATTTAATTTTTTTTTCCTTCAAAGGGAATGTTAATGAAAAATTTTATTTTTGAAATTGAGATGGAATGAGATGTTCTGAGTTTGTTTTTTCTATTCTTCTCTTCTTGCCTCCTTGCTCTTCTTTCTCACAAGGCTTCTTTCCTACAGCTGCATATTTCTAGCTACTCTTGTGTGTTTCATCTGGAAGCTGCTTTGAACTTTTTCGGAATTCTTGCCTAACACCCAAAATCCCCCAAGCCTGAGTGTATGGGGGATTACATTCCCAGCTGAGCAAATCAGTTAAACACATGCTCAGGGCTGGATTTTCAGTTGTTACGCAAGTTTTCTCCCTCCAAAAACTCCATCCTGCAAATCGGTGTGCTTGTGTAAGCAGTCACGGTTCATTGTTCAAGTGCTTGCACTCAAGTGGTTAAGTTTGAGGCTCTAAGTGCATTTCTTCCACAAAAAATAAAAAATCTGCTGATACAGAGACCATGGTTATATTTGCTTCTAATTATAATACTGGAAGAAACTATTCCTTCTGTTATGGCAAGGCAGCGTAATCCTAATCCTAAAGATCTTTAGCATCTCTTGCTTTGTATCTTAGTTTGTGTTTTGCAGGATCAAACCTGCTGCTGGAAAAATGTAGCACAGGCTTTCTCTGCCTGTGGGTGTGGGAACTTCTGGTCCTGTTTCTGCCACTGTCTGTCACTGTGAATAGCTTCCACTGTGGTCACATAACTGCATCAACAGGAGAATGAGATGTTAATTTTTTTAGCAGGTGACTTGCAGACTGTGTGTAGAAAGTGCCACAGAGGAATTAAATAGCAGTCTGTGTGTATGTGCTTTTGGTACACTTGGTGGAATACTTTCCTAAGTCACTCCTGTGCTTGTATGGCTCTGAAAGATGAGCTCTGCATGCAGAAATTGCCCTAGTTTCCATTAGACACCTGGAACTTAGTGGATAATGGGCAGCTAACATAAGATATAATTTTAATTTTTGAAAATTTATGCTCTTTGTTCCTTATTTTTTCTTAAAATTAGGAAGTAAATTGACTTTTATGTGGGTAACTTTGTTCAAAGCACTGCTGCTTTGAAAGGGATGCTAATAACCATGAAAATTCAGGAGCAAAAGACAAGATCTTTCATCCACAGTGTCTCTTTCTCATTGCCTTGCAAAACTGCCAATTTGGAGACACTGGTGGAGTCTCTGACAACATTTCCCCAGACATTTTTTGTTAGTGTTTTTAAATACTTTTAGGAACAATGGAGCCAAAATTATATCGGCAGATTACGTCTCTTAGGTCACCTTTTCTTATTGATGTAGGCAACAAAACATTCATACCAGCCCCAAAAAAATGGATAACTAACGTTCAGCTGCACACAAATGTGGGTAACTTAATATGCAGTTCTGACATATTCAGAGTCAGATCATGAATAAATATTTGACTACTTGCTAATCAGACAGAAATGACTCTGAACGCTGGTTTTGACAGTGTTTTGTCATGCTGCCAGTAGGGGGAAAAAAAAGCAAGACAGCTATCCAAAACAGTAGGTGTAATACTGTATCTCTGATACATCATTCATGGTGTGTGCTCTGCTAAAGCACATGGATGGAGTGGATTTTATGTTTTGTCACCGAGTGGGAATGGGGAAGGGATTCTGCCTTGATGACATCCTCATTGTTTCTCTAAGTAGAGTATTGCAAATGTCGCTGGATACTTTTGAGCACTGCACCAAACTCACAATTTATAACGAGCATTAAATCTGCATACATTTCACAATCTGTGGAAATGGGAAAGAATTGTGTCTTGTGTTGCTTAGCAATGGTTTAATTGACTATATGATTACTACGTGAACTTCTTGCATCTAATATCTGGACTGAACAATCTCCCCGTTGTTTTTGCCCTTTGAAGGCCTTTTATTGAAGTCTGTAGGAGCTTGTGTGCAAAATAGTTGGCCAAAAAGAAGCCTGTTAGTAGAGCATAAACAAGAAACTTGAAGTTAAAGTATTGCCTTGTGTATTGGCTACATAGAAGGCTAAAATCTGAAAGGAATGAGATTGACAAATCTTCTGAACTTGTGCCTGCAAAGATGAAGAATATATGGAGTTATTCACAAAATTAAATGTGGCAACTGGACTGTTGATTTCTAAAAATACAGGTGCAATGTATTTTTACTGCTAGGAGATTATCACTGAGCCCTGTAGCCAATTCAGGACTGCAGTATTGTCTGTGTACATTGTTAGGGTTTTTATAAGTGAGATAATGGTGGTATAAATATTAGATTACTACTACTAGATATAGTAAATAAAATAGAATAAATGCTTATTTTACTTTGCAGCGAAGCTGGAACTCTTAATTAAATGAACAGAAAATTGACTGGCAATCCAGGAGCTGCAAACTTTTTAATTTTTATTCAAGGTACTCTTCAGTTTGGAGGTATCGGTTAACACTGAAAAGGGGAAGTTTAGTAAATAAATGGAAACTGTTTCTCCTCAGCAGTTGCTTGAATATGGAAAGTGAACAGTAGATTTTATAGTAATGTTATGCTATTTGCCTTTTAATATTTAGAAATAGTGATACTTGTGTCCATTAATGATTCTATTGTATATGCCTCAGATTGCCTTTTTGAAAAGTGAGATGGTTATGAACTTTTAAGACTTCTGTGGAGCAGTTTATGACCAGCTCATAGGTCTAAATTTTGATTTTTAAAGTTTTCAGTTTTAAAGGTAAGGTCAGTTTATTTTAAAGATTACATTTTTTATTACGAAACATTGTTTATAGGCTTTTTATTTTCGTGTAAATTTCAAATTTGAAACAGTTTAAGTAGTTAAAGAAAATCTCAATTTTTTCTAATTCTAGAAGATAAACTAGGGTATTTTTTGGAAGGACCTGTAACAGCTCTGCTTGCATGGCTCTGATTGCAAGACAGAAGGCAAAGTGCTTTCCATTGATCATTTCAGCAAGGGCAGCAATCTCCCACTCTCCTTTTCTTCTTCTTCTTTCATTCTGAAGCACAGTAGCAGCAAAAGGAAGGTATTGAGAAAACTGCAACTGGGAGCAGGAATTGCTCCGCAGAGACCCAAGCCTAGAGACCCTGATTGTACAGAGAAATGTCGCAGTTATGAGGAGAATAGTCAGCTTGCCGTGGTCCAAATGGAGCTCTCTCTGCAAATAGCACTCGAGGTGAAGTGGAATAGGTCATTTAACTTCCCCTTTCACTGCACAGGGAAAGCTGCTTTGCCTTACAGCGTGCTGCCTGGAGGATTTTAAAAGGAGTTTTTGCTGCCTGGAGGATTTTAAAAGGAGTTTTTCCTGTCATTTGGGATAAGGGATTGTCTATGTCCTCTACATCAAGGTTTCCATCAGTAGAAAAGTTGTTCCACAGGAAACAGATGAGTTCCTTAAAATGCTAATGTTCCTGCTTTTTAAATTGCTCACTTAATGTGCAGTGGGCTGAAAGCTTGTAGTGTGCAGAAAAATCGTGTGTGGGTGA
The DNA here is from genome assembly GCA_003676055.1 of Chloebia gouldiae. Taxonomy (NCBI): domain Eukaryota; kingdom Metazoa; phylum Chordata; class Aves; order Passeriformes; family Passeridae; genus Chloebia; species Chloebia gouldiae. The sequence continues at coordinate 7,192,550 of QUSF01000019.1, read as the reverse complement.
AATATGTTAATGTGGCTCCATGGTCTTTCTTGGAAAATCCAAGGAGGCAGCAGCTCCCACCAGTTCCCCTTTTGTAGCAGAGCTGTGCTCTGCAGAACAGCCAGAAACACCTTCTGCATCTTTCACTGCCTTCTGCTCTAAGACCACTTCTGCCACGAAAGTAGCACAAATTTTTGCTGAGGAAACGGAGGGAGGGCAACGAGCAGCAGGATTCATGCAGGGATTTCCCTTCCCCACCTCTCCTCTGCAAGATTCTCTTCACAGGTTCTTTGTTAACGGGGCCCCAGGTGAGTCCTCGTCCGGTGCTGCTTGCTCAGCATGTCTTTGCTCTTTCTGCAGCTCTGCCTTGTTTCACAGTCCTTACAGCAGCTGGTGACTGACCTGTCCTCCTACTCAGCCTCTGTCCCTTGAAGCCTCATCACCCATGCCATGAGAAGAGAGAATTCTTGTTGAGTGCAGCTCCTTTTGCTCCCACGGATAGCCATCAGCTGCCCCTGAGCCAGCACCAGTGGCATCCTCGCCTTGCCCAAGAGCAGATCCTTCTTTGGGCCTCATCCAAGGTCCTCTGTAGCTGATAGAAGAATTCTCTTGAATTTGGCTGCCTTTGAATCAGACTCTCCCCCTTCTTGTTGCTTAACAGCAGGCTCCTTTCCCAGCTAACTCAAAGTGGCTCCTCATGTGGAAAAACTGAAAATCGAGCAAAATAATTTCAGGGTTTTCGTTTTTTCTTGTTTTTGTTTTTTTTTTTTTTTACCCAGTTCTGTTCCAGTGGCCAGCATCCTTGTAATTAAGAGTTGTACTGTAAGGAGCTCAGTCACACAGATCTCTTCCAGAAGTTAACTCATGGTCTTAGGTTGATTTATTGCTGTGAGCATGCCCAGCCGCATGTGAGGAAGGATGTGTGTGTAAGGGGCCTTGTGTGCCAGTCATACTTCCCCCTGGGTCATGTGCCTTCACACTGTGGTTAATCACTGACTGTGTCTCTTGGGAATTTTACTCATTTCTTTGAGTTCTTTCATTTCTTTACAGAATGGGTTTTCTTAGAGAAATCTATTTAACGTCTGGTTTATTCTTTCTTATTGAAGAAACTGTTCCATCATAAGATCAGTGATTGCAAGCCTGTGCAGTGTTAGCAATAACCACAAAATTAAAAAAACTAGGTGATGGGAGCTCCTTAAAGCATGAACATGAGTGCCTTTCTCTCTACAAAGGTGAAACTTTGCTCATGATGTAATGAAATTAAACAGCATGTCCGTGATGATTGGCTTTGAGGTTTTCCCTGCACAGGGTGAGTATAGAAATGTAGGCCTCTTTGCTGAGTCTATTTGTGTTAAAGAAACTAGACTTAAAGCCTATTTTTGACATGCAAATTAGTGGTTCTCTTGTTGGTGTAACATGGATAACTGCTTATATCAGTTTTGGATGTGTGTATCTTTAAAATATTTTCAGAGTAGCTCTGAATCAGAACCTAAATCAAGTACAGTGTGCCAGTTTGGCTAGGAAGTACTCTAAGTAATGAATTTTTTATGCATAATTTCCATTGATCTTACATGGCTGAAAGGAAAAAGAAATGCTTTTATAGGCTTCTGTACATTATTGCGCTGGCAATTGATCTGGGTTGATTTTCCATGTTGTGACTGACTGCTAATTAAATAACTGGGATCAGTGTTTCATTTCAATTTTCTCTTCTCCTACAGTGTGACAAAATCAAGCAAGAACGAGATGAGGCTGTCAAAAAGCTGGAGGAGTTTCAGAAAAGTAAGCTGACAATGTCAGGGATTTTCTTGATGTAGACAATTACGAACATAATTCTGCACACTCTGCAGCAGTGTTAAGAATGCTGAGGTTCAGGTCCACTTGCTGTTTCTCCTTGAAAGCTGAGTTTAAGGAGCTAATCCAGTGAGACTTTGCCCACAGTCAGAATAAATGCTGTTACAGCATTTCTACTCTCTGGCAACGGTAGTCATTCTCAAGGTGTAAAGTGATGAAAATACAGTGGTGCAGATGTGGCTGTATCTCACCTGGATTCTGCAGGTGACTTTTGGAATGATGCCTGCTTGAAGTGAGTGGGATTTGATGCTGTTGCTGAGATTCATAATAATAAGAACAATAATAGCAATTCTTTTAATGAAGGAGTAATACTACTTTAAGCATAGACATACCAGGAAAGGTTTTTAGGACTTACTGCTTTCACGTGCTAATTTTTAGAGCAAGTACTATCTTGTCTGGGCTGTGAGAACGTCAATATTCAGTTTTGCACTTTTATGGTAATGGTTCTATTGAAATCCTATGGTGTCTGGAAGCAACAAAGCACATCTAATGGGAGTGGAAGTATCCTGGTGGAATAGCTCCTTAGAAGAGACAATTACAATGGGATTGTGGTCTGTTATGTCTGCTTTGAGCCAGAACAGTGAACTGCACGATGGAGCATCAGAAATGTGGATGAAGTTAATGCAGGAGAAGGAAATCACATGGTCTGTACTTTTGTGTTACTGTGTTAAAGAGGAATTTGCTCACTTCTATTTTATAATAGTTCGTGTGATGCAATTGTGAAAGATAATCTGAAATCAACAGGAATTGTCTAGTACCTTGAATGATCTTAGGTAGTCAAGAATGTTCTCTAAGAAGTACAATTCCTCTGGAAAAATGGCTGCCTGTTTTGTTTTTGTTATGATATGAGGAATACTGGAGTGTGGCAGAAAATGTCAAGTAGTTAAGACTTAAAATTTGAGGTAATATTTGATGTTGTAAGATTTTATAGGCTTCTTTTATCTTCCTTTCACATTTTTAAAGGACATACCTTGTAAACATAGTGATAAAATGCCAGGAATATTAGGATTTTAAAGCAATAATAGAGCCCATTATTTAAACGACAATATAAAAGGCAATTATATTGATGAAGAGCTACATTGGCTTTGTGTCTGTGAATAAACTTGGCCTGTACTCAGCTTCTATTTGTTCTCCTGGCATAAACACATATTGTGTGTGATTCCAGTTTAATGGGGCCCCGTTTGTATGCCAAGCAGCTGCATTTTAGGCCCTATTGCGTGATTTCATAGCTCTCTGAAAATTGGTTCTATTGAGCACAAGAGATAGAAGGTGGTGGTGGGGGGGAAAGCTTCAACACACAATCATTTCTTTTCAATTGGAGCCAGCAAGGTTGATGACAACATGACCATTGTGTTATAATGATAAGACCACTAAGGATCTGTACCTCTCATCAAGGCTTTCACACAACAGCAGATACAATTTAATTCACTGCTCTGTCAGCAGTGCTGATACCATTATGCCGTCTGTCTCCACAGTTATAATCACTGTCCTCCGAGAAATGCAGTTGAAATGATCTTGAGCAGTCAAAGAAACTCTCAATTAAGGCTGCCACTTCCAATGTGTCAGATTGTGTCTTATGCACTTGGTACAATTTTCACTTCCAATCCTGTTTATTTACAATGTCTACCAGTAATTATGCTTAACATGTCATTTAGTGAGGGTGCCCCTGCCAAGGAGATTGTTGGGTGCTGCGGTACCATTGAGGGGGAGTTTCTCTCAGTCAATGCCATCAGCGGCTTTTAGTCCCTGATGGGATGCAGTAGTAATGTTGATAATGCAAGTATCGTGCTCATCAAGTCATAATTAGATGCCACTCAAATGTGCCACTTGTAATAACAGTGTTGATTCATGTTTTCTCGGTGACTGCAACTACTAATTAGTTAAGTGGTTTTTGGTTGGCCTGCATTTGCTGCGGATTATTATTACCCCTGAAAAAAACTGTCAAGGTTAGAGATGTTTCAGGCCACTTAGTGCTTCTTTATGAATATTAATATTAACATAATAAGAACTTTGGACAGACTTAGGAAATAATATATTTTTTGTATTTAATTTGGAAAGACTTTTTTCCCCTGAGTTAATCATAATTGCAGGTTAATTAAGTTTAAATGAACCAAGAGTAATCCCTAGTTCTGCCATAAGAGCCCGATCCTTGTTTCCTAACTTTGGCCTTGCTTTAGACCCTTAGATTCCTGTCTGTAAAATGAGAGCAGCTCTGGATCTCCATTGCTCCCTCATCCAGCCCAAAGCATCTCACTGCTCAAAGCTCCCAGGGCTCAGTGGAATAAAACCAGAAAAGACAGGGAGATGTACTGCCTGAAACTTTTCCTCTCTCAAATTGTATGTGTTATATGTAGCAGCTGGTACAACACATTTGGAGCAGATAATTTCTCCATAGTCAGGTTAAATGGAAATAAAAAGACAATCCAAGAAAGAAGTCTGGTTGGACTGGTGGTAGAAGACTTCATGTGAATATAGTTTTTAGACCAAGATTTACCAGAACACTGCCCTACCTTTTCTTTTTTATAGATTTTGGGTCTTTCGTGCAGCTGCTCAGCAAACCAATGTGTTGCTAGTTTCCTCTGGTAACAACAAAACTTCACTAATGAAGACTTCAGTTGATATTAAATATAAAGCTGCATAAATAAAATTTGTTAATGACCTTCTTTTTCCTATCATGAAGTCCTCTTTTGTAGTTATTAAGATGACCTCTGTATATCAAAGATGGCTTAAATATCTCTCTTCAGTCTTTGGTTAAAACCCTTGGAAGAGGGCAAGGGCGGTTTTCTACCCAGTGATATAAAATCCCTAGGTTTTATACCACTAGGTTTTATCCCTTATCTTGATGAAAAGGAAAGGAAATACTAGGAAAGAAGTCCTCTGTATTTACACTGTATTTTCCAGCCTTTTTCCCACTCCAAAGTGTTGTTCAACTCAAGAAGTTCCCTTCTGTCTGTTGAAATCCTGACACTGGGCTGAGAAGGAATTTGTGCCATGCAATGATTTGCAGAATTAGGGTTCAGGCTGCTATTTGGGATTGGATGAGGGTGCCAGAAGACAAGGAGGAATTTCATCAATGAGCCTGAGAAATGGAAAACCATTCTTGGGTTTTCTGCTTTGCTCCCCTGTGCAGACTTAAACCTGTACCTTAGACTTTGAACACTACTAAAGTACATATGTACTGCTGGAAGATGAGTGGAATAGCAAGATAAAATGTATCTGTACTTTTAAATTCTTTCTGATTCACATTGGTCTCCTATGTTACAAAACGAGATTTGTTTCAGAACTTTTTGGTCACTCTTTTGCCTTTGACAGTGTGATGTGTACTCACAATTGTAATAGGGATTCTCCAAGTGACAGATGTGTCACTTGCTCTTCCAGCTGTGACATCAAATGTACAGCCCTGCATTCCAGCTGCAGTAAGCCCAGTCTTGGTTTCAGGGAGGATTTTGTGAGTGTGTTGAAATGTGTGTTGTGAACATTGGAGGTAGGTGAGACCATGGTGCTCATTTTGGGGCCTGCTTGAGCATAGAGAGACTTTGAATGAGAAACAGACCAGAAACTGAAAAGGAACTTTTAAATACATCTCTTAAGGGATTATCCTAAAGGTGTCATTCTGATTCCTCAAGTGTTAGTGAAATGATGATGATGAGTGAGGTTTGTCAAGGAGGCTCCTGTGGTCTCCTGCTTCCATAAGTTTATGCTCACTTCTACAGTTGCCCCTCTAAAGCTGCAAACATGGCTTGAGAGAATTGCTTAAAGGAACAACTCAAATATTCAATGCTCAGAACAATTCCTATCTGTGGAGATTATCTAAGTATGTCCTTCCCTGTGTTTGAAATGCTCACAATGGAAGTTAGCAAAAGGACATATGCTATTTCTGATCATGGGAGGCATGTGTCAAGCTCAGGAAAATACTGACTAATTTTTGAACTCTTCCCTTAGTTTCTCACATGGTTATTGAGGAAGTGAACTGTATTCAGAACCATCTTGAAATTGAGAAGACATGCCGTGAAAGTGCTGAGGCTTTGGCTTCTAAGGTGAGAAGAATTATAGTGATGCTGTTTTTTTTTAATCTATTTACTCACCTATTTATTTATTTATTTAAAACTTGAGATTGTATGCATGACCCTTACATGTTTCTGTATAATCTTGTGGAGCTGTGAAATAGTTTGGTAGTGGCAAAAAACTTAACAGCCATATGCGAGATGCAAGATACTATTCCTGCCTTTTAAGAAAAAAAAAATACCCATTTTAATGTAGTTTCCACTTTCATGGAGCAGCATCCTGATCTCTAGTTTTCATATGCATTTAGGTTAAATGGAAAATAAGTTTTAGAAGTCCTCTGTGTGAAAACAATAATGAGCATTTCAGCGTCTAAATCAAATGGAAAAAGTCAACCACTGCATTACATTTCAGGTGATTGTTTATGAAAGCAAAGCAAGGGCAGGAGAAAGGTGACCTCCACTGCTCTGTTGATTGCGTCTAGTCTGATGAATTTAGCAAGTGTGTAATTTTCTATATTCCATCTCATCAGAAGTGCATTATTATTAAAGAATGTTTTTATCTCTCTTATATATTTTTGGTTGTGTAAAATGCATCTGAGCCACTTCATCAGAAAATGGATTACAGCAATTTTGAACCAAATTTCATTAGCAATGCTGACTGCCTTTTTTTTTTTTTCTTTTTTTTTCCCCTCCCTCCCCATTCCCTGCCCAAAGTACATCCTTAGATATGGTAAAAATCACACCAGCAAGAAATCACTTTAATTTAGATGCATTAGCAATGTACTTTCTGGAGGTATTTACTTAATTGTTTGCATAATGACACTATATTAGAATTCATAAGATAGACAATCAGCATATAAGTAAGAAAATGAACACATTTATGCAACTTGTCTTCTTCTCTGCACTTTCCCTGTAATGCAGGGACAAGGGCAGTTCAAAGACTTGCTTTTGCTCCGTGGGGCTGTTTGTCTGTGAGCTGACTGCACCATGTAGGGCTCCTCACACCACCTCTCCCCACTTTCTCCCTTTCATTCTTTGGGAAGGAGATAAGAAATTCTTGAATAAATTTCCCATGGTTGAAGGGCTGAGGATAAAGTGGATCAGAGATGAATGCTTAGGTAAAAATTCAAGGTCAGATGGACTGTGCAGTGTACATTTTCTTTGAAGGTGCATATTGGAGTTCTGAAGTCTGTGTTGACTTTGGCATGTGGTGTGTCATTAGCAGAAAACTGAGTTTAATTCTTAAGCCTGAGCACTTGGCTGGAGGGTGGGCAGTCCCCCTGACATTTACCTGAACACCCCTGGGGTGTCTGGATGCAGGACAGTGAAAGAAATTATGAGAATTAAACATTTCCAGGGACTCCTGTTCAGTTTGTTTTTTTTGGACCAAGACAGAGATGCCTTGTAGAATCTCTTCTGTACCATCCACCAACCAGTTTTGTGTTCAGGCATCCAGCCCAAAGTGGTTTCTGACTTGTGCTCTGACCCATGAACAATTGATTCATGAGATGGCTCTCATCTTATATATGTTAACTGTACAGTAATAACTCAAAAGAATTTTGAGATCATTCTGTTGTGACTAGGAGTACAGTAGTAGTAGTATTTGTAGTTTATAAGCAAAATAGGGCATAGGAGAAGGTAAGGATTTTTATTTAACCAATTGATCCAACTTGGAAAAAGAGATGAGCTTTCAGAGGCACAAATTCTTCTTCAGGTCATTCAGTTGGGACTCCTGGTACACATTTAAAGGTGAGGAACTGGAGCAGCTTATCACAAAGCCTGTGTAGCATTAAGTCAGCTTGATAGTTGATTTAATTGATTTAAACCTACACAGTACTTACTAAACAGAAGTAGCAGAGAGGAAAAAAGACCTGGATAAAGTATCATGTTGCATTCAAGCCTCTCAGAGGAAAAAGTGGATAAGCACCCCATCTTCAGACCATTCTAATGCTGAATGAAACTTAATCTAATGTTACTTTTGTCTTTGTTTGAGAGATCTTTTAATGATAAAGGACAAAAAATAGTTGACTTTTTGTTTCTTGCCCAGCAGCTTAAAGACAGACTAACTAGCTTCTTACTGTTTGTACTTCTCACCTTTCAGCTGAACAAAGAAAATAAAACCTTAAAAAGAATTAGTATGCTTTGTATGGCCAAACTGGGCCCAGAAATTATCACTGAAGAGATTAACATTGATGAGGATGAGTCATCCACGGATACAGAAGCTACCTCTGGATCATGCAATTCCGTGCACTGTCAGCAGCAAATAAAAGGTGAGCAGCGTTTTGCTGATCCTACACCAGCTGCGAAGCAGAAGTTGTCTGAAGAGCAGCAGTGTTGGTTTGGACCAGAGAACTGGTCTTGTTCCAAGTCATGGGAGTCAGAATCAGAGGTTTTCCAGCAATGACTAAGAACAGCCTTATTTCCCATCCCTGTGATGAATTTATTGTGATTTTCTATATTATTGTGTCATATTTGTGACAAGACTAAGTGTTTAATTTAGTAAAAAAAGGCTTTCACTTTTTATTTGTTTGTAACTTGGAGCAGCACATGATGTTTAAGTACAACTTCTTTGAACTTTCAGTTTGACCTTGTTAATTGTTGCCTTTTTGAATGCAGCAGCGCAGTGGAGTGGTACAAAGTATCACTGAGGAAAAATGGTGTGTGTTGTAAAAATGCTTGTGAAACAATCCCACTGAAGAAATAGGGTGTCATGGTACCCTTCTGTAATCAGTTTTCCATCCTCTAGATGTAGGAAAAGGCAGTGAATATTGTGATGCACACCATGCAACCCATCTGAATGGGAAATGAGACTTTGGAATACTGCCTGCCTTTACTGGAGAAAGGTGTCAAGAATATATTTAGAGAATAAACACTGGCTGCAGATCAGATGGGAGGGTAGCAGGTCAAATCAGAGAAATTTTGAAGAAAGGTTTTGATGCATCTGCTTTCTGTCTTGATGAGCAATTCATTAAAGCATGAAAAGTGGTATTTTGTGGATCTTCTGGTCATTTAGCCTTCTCACCATTCAGGAAAGTATTGGATGTTTCTTGGAATGATTTTCCTTCCCACCACTTTTCTGTAAGGATACACAAATAAGGTAGTAAAACTGAGGCTCTCTGTAGTATGTGGATATGCTTTCTTCTCTGCATAGTGAGGTTGGTATATGTGTTGTAAAACCAGAATTAATCTAAATCCCATAAATTTCAGCGAGACTTTTTTTCTCCATTAATTTCTCTGGAGAGCACAAATCCATAAAATGGACAAGGTGTATCAAGAAGCTTCTGTGAAAACAGGTTTTTTTACTTACTTTAGAAAGTGTATGCTTTTAATTTAGAGGACAATAAATCTGAGGCTCCAGAACTGGGAGGGGGGATGCTGGTGTAGAATGGACATTTTCAAGATGTGAAGCCTACCAGAATGACATCCAGCATGTCATCATCATCTGCAATTGATTAGCCACAATTTTCTCAACTTGTGGCTGGTATTCAGTGAACAGCAGTGCTGTGAAATACTGGAAGCAGGTGGGGAATGAGAGCACTTACTAAAGCTAATATATATCAATAAATTTTGATTTTTGTGGTGATTTTATGTTAACCTAAACCTTGATATATTATGTATGCAAACTGATCTCCTGTTAAGAAGTGATTATAATCAAATGTTTTATTCCATTGTGAATTTAATTTATTTCATATTTTAATAATTAAGGTACAAAAATTCTGCGGGGAAAATTACAAGCATTAGCTCTTCCGTCAGTAAAGGTTATATTCTGACTCTGTTCACATAATGTTACAAAGGCTATAAATTGGCAGCTGTTCAGGACAATTTCTTCTGTGAAAACCTCCCAAGTATTAACTGCCTGTTGTTTTGTTTATTTCCCTTGTGACAAGAACTCACGATCCAAAAAGAATTGAAGTGCATTAATTTGTTTTAAAGGATGCTTCTTAAAAATTGCTTTCTGCTGCCTCCATACCAGAGTCACTGTGATGTGACAGTCTCAAGAGCAGGACTGAGGGCCCTCTGTGGTGGCAGGATTTGCCCCATTATAGCAGGAAATGAATCATTCAAAATGCAAATAAAGGCAGCAGGACTGAACAAGGAGCTTACCTCAATGGAGTAAATGTGGAACTGTGGCCCAGTTACAGATCTGTTACCTGACACTTATGCAAAGCTCATAAATTATTGAGGATGTTCCTTGATTACAACTGATGCTTGATATGTAGTTCAGGTGTTTCATACTTGGCTGTACTTGCAATGCTGTGACATTTCCTTTGTTGTTGTTTTTCAAATAAAATATATTCTTCATTTCCTTCCTCAAACTGTAGAGCTGCGAGATCAAATCGTATCTGTTCATGAGGAAAAGAAGACCTTGGCCATTGAACTGGAAAACCTGAGGTGCAAACTTGCAGAAGTAATTGAAGAAGTATGTATTGTACCATGGAAGGCGAGACCATGTTAGTGTGGAGTCTGTCCTTTCTGTAACTTCTATCTTATTTTGCTAAAAACACTCAGTTGTGAAGTTAATTGAATACTGTCTAATCTCAAGTCCTGCCAGTGATGGATCACTTAGGGCACGTCCCTGGAAGGGAAGAGTCACAGTCCAGTCTGGCACTGCAGCTGGCACATGACTTCTCCTTACCTGTTTGATCTGTTCTAAAGCCCATATTACAACTGTCACCTCTCTTTCCTGACAGCCCCTCACCCATCACAACCTGCAGGGTTTTTTTTTTGGATTTCCATAAACCCACAGATGTGTAAGAAATACTTTTGTAGGATAAGTAGTTTAATCACTGGTGCTCCTTCGTTGAGTATATCCTTAAGTTCAGCCATTGGCAGTGCTGTGTCATGATAACTAGACCAGCAAACTGGCTTTTAAAGCCAGCAGAGTTTCATTTCTGCTTGAAAACTGGATAAGCCATGTACTGATGCAAATCAGGACTTAGTGGCTCTTCCTGTCTATGCAACACTTGCATTCAGAAAGACACAGCTGACAGCACTTGGACAATAAACAGAGCCCAGGAAAAAAAAAAAAAAACCAAAAAAAATCCAATGAAAACAGGGGTCTGACTATATTAAAATGCAAACAGTCAAGTAACTTTCCAACCAGGTGCTATGGCACTTGGTCCTGAAAGGTTCCAAAGATCATGTATTTGCAGCTGTGACTGGAATGTGCCATTGGAGAATTAGTTCATAACCCTTTTATACATCTGTTAAAACATCTGTAAGGTGGAGTAAAAATGCTTTCTATCCCACTGGAAACCCCAGCATTGAGCCAAACCTAGGAAACAGAGCTACCGAAAGCAAAATAGTGCTTGAATTATCTATGTGCTTTGTGCCATTAACTGAAATGCTCTTGGTTCTGATGTGCTCTTTCTAATTTTCTAGGTAAATAAGTTGAAAGAAGAAAAGGCTGTTTTGACGACCGAGGTTAATAAGCAGCAAAAACTGTTGGAGAAATGTAACAGAGGTGTGTAATCTCAGCAGGTTCTCTAAGGGTTTGCTGCATCCTTTGCAGAAGCTGCAGAACTTTTCTGTTGCAGTACAAAGAGTAGGTTACAGCACAGTGACTGGTCCAAATCTGACACTCGACCTGATGGCTGCAGGTGCTCCATCAACTCGTGGGCTGTTCCAGACTGTACTCCAGGAAAATGTGACACTGTATTCACACTGGTGAATATAGCAGGTGTTATGTGAGCATATGGAAACCTTTTCCTGTGTGGAAATCAGGGCAGGGGAACAGTCCTTCACAGAGATGGGGTTTGAACCTTAATCTCCTGCTTTCCTAAATCAGTACAGCAGTCTTCCTTTTCGTGGGGATGCAGCTTCTAATTTTGAATGTCTAAGGTCTTGGGAGCAACTTGATTTATGTTCAGAGGATGATGAGAAAAAGGCAGGAGTGCTAGAATGTGAGAAATAGGATTTCCAACTTATGGAAGAAAATAATGGATTTTCCTTTACTGGAAGAGAAGAGAGGTAAAAATAGGGCAGGGAAAGACTAAAAAGAGACATGGCTCAAAAAAGGAAAGCTTTTGCTTAATGAAGGTGAGTGTTTCTACATGAGTAATAGTTGATCCCAAAGAAGTTTAGAGGAGAGAGAAAAGTTTTTAGTTTTTAGATTACTCTGCCCTTTCCTCTTGTTGCTTACTAAGCCTTAAGAAATTAGCAGTTGTTTGGTAAAAAACCTTATTGGGTGTTTCCTATTTTCATGAAGAGGCTGAGATATGGTAGGGCATATCCTGTAAGCTTTCTCCAGGTGTCCATCTCTTAACCCTTCCATGTGTCTGCGTTTCTTAACCTATGACAGGCTGCACTTGAAGGGTCTTACAACACTAAACTTTGGAACAATTGATTAAACAGATTAGGTTGAAGATTTTGATAGGATAGTGTGGCAGATGAAAATTTTGTGAGAAATTTTCTTTTTTATAAGCAATTTAGAAAGATCCACCCTTAGTTTTACATTTGCCTGTTTTCCTGGAAGGAAGAGTTAAATTAAAGCAAGATTTTTTTATGTATGCATGCAGTAAGCTACCAAAGTATTCAATACCAAAGTATTCAATACCTCAATATCCTCTGTTTATGTGCACTGTGTTGGAGCTGTGCACTCAGTGCATTTCAGTCAGAGTTGGTAAATTAATTGTAAATCTTAAGTATGCGGGTTTATTGGGTATTAAGTTTGTTGGGTATTCTTGTGTGTGTGGTTGTTTTTTATTTGCTTTTTCAAGTTAGCATCACTTTGAGAGTCAGGTATGCTGGGATGTGTATCCCACTATCTAAATGACGACTTACTGTACCTACCTATAAAAAAATGTTGTGCTCATCTCCAAACCAGGTAAAAACAAGATTTTGTTATTCTTGAGAAATATGAATTTCTCAAGAATAACATAATCTTTGATAGATTCAGCAAAGCTTTTTTGAGGCAAAGAGAAGCAAAATCTGGTCTGTGGTACTTGATGTCCATTACTGGAGATTTTGAGTCAGAAGAGGAGGAGGAGGAGGAGTATTACTCTATTTAGAAGATAATTAATTGTGTATATAAGTGGTGAGGTTTAGGAGAAATACTGCAAAGAAGATTGCATATGGAAATGTAAAACTAGGTCATGCTGTCAGTCAAGGATCCATGGGACTAGGGAACAGCAGGTTATCTGGGTAAATCAAACAGTGCTTCATCTTTTGATCTGTTCCACTTCTCCTTCTGATCTTGTTTAATTCATATAAACAGTGTCTGTGCTGGCAGTAGAGGAATATGAAGAGCTTCATGAAAACTTTGAGCTGGAAAAAAACCTGCGGAAGAAGGCAGAGTCATTTGCACAAGAGGTGAGTAGTCAAGGGAAAAATGAGGACATTGCAAGTGGGCAAAACCTTACCAGCTTGAATGACTTGATTTCAGTTTCCAGCTCTTGTCCAGCCCCAGAGACTACTCAGGTAACATCTGTATTTCATCCATAAAAATGAGTTTACTGTTTCAACAAGCATTTATGAAGCACTTTGGAATTATTTGTACAGTCTTACCTATGCCCCCTTTCAAGGCAAGGCTTTAAATTTATCATGGGCTTAGTTTGGAATATGTAGTGGTTGGAACTGGGAGGAATTAGCTGTCTTTCTAGTGATATAATTTGAAGGACTGTTTTTTTTTTCCTGAAAAACGTGGTCTCCTAGAAAAGGCGTTGAAAACTACAGTATCAATTGAGGGACACATTTTGAAAGATTGTATTGAAAGTACTTTTTGTAATTGACTAATGAGCTGACAGGCAACTTCTGTACAATGCCAAAGAAATGCTGATTATTTGTAAACAGTTATTTCTTGGTTTTTGTCCTTATTTAGTTGTTGCCTCTTCCAGAATATGGGCCCCTGTTGGTACAGACTGTCAGTGTAGCTGTTCACTTGAAGGTTTTAATTCCATAAAGTTCTCTTATCCAAAATGGAATCACTACAGCAGTGAACTTAAGGCCTGCATTATGCTTCCCTGCTTGTCTTCCTGTGGTATTGTGCTGCTCAGAAAGAGTTTTAGAACAGTTCTTAAAATACATGACCATGTGACAACGAAGGCATTGCTGATGCATGTTTGGGGAACCAGTATTTAAAATTACTTAAAAAACCTGTTATCATTGGCCTAGTTTCACACTGATGGTGTCCCTTGAGTGACCTGAGACATTAGACAGGCTCTGGCCACAACTGCCTCCACAGCAGCACAGCTTTCTGCTCGAGTGAGGCTGTGTCAGCTGCCTCTCACAGGGATCGTGCTGCAAGGTCACAGCTGTGTTTGGAGAGCTAAGTTTTCTAGGATGTCCTTACAGTCAGTAGCTGTGTTTGGATTGTGCTAAGGATGTTCAGGGATTTTCTGCCTGCTTTCATTAGCCTGTTTTCTCTGTCTCTATTAAACGTTTCTTGTAAACCTCAAAATTTCTGCTGGATTTTCGCTTGGATTTTGCAAAAGCCACAGTAGTTGTTTGTGATAAGCTGTGCAGTGTCAACAGAAGGAAGGGCTTTGAATAAAGAGCAACACTGCATGTGCAGTGCTTTGTTCTTGATTTGTTTGGAGCACTTGGAGAAAGGAAAAAGGCTTCAAGTAATGTGGCTGTCACTGCAGCTGAAAAATGGCACATCTTAGTGTATTGTATTAGTGCTTGTGATGTCTCAAACAGCCAAATGTGTGTTTTAGCTCAGTAAAATTCAGAACTACAGCCCGTGGAGGTGTCTGTGTGGTGCTGGGCACGTTGTCTGTCCAAGGGGCTGAAGCACATTAAGTTTCAAGGTGTGGTTAGCCCATGCACTCAGACTCAGCCCTTTCCCCCTGGCATGGCTTCATCTTCTGTCTCTGCATTACAGCTGCCCTGGGAGGGACCAGGGGAGTGGGGGCTGCTTTTCAAGGGATGCCCTTGGCCTCCTGCCCTTCTGACAGGTGAGGAGGATTCTGCACAGATCAGGAGCACTTGGGAGTGCAGGTGTGAGAGGGAAGGGCAGGTGAGCCTGTGTGCAGAAGCGAGCACAGATGGGGGAGAGCAGAGACATGGAGCAAGAGAGGGAGGGAACAGGCACATATAGGAGTGAGGGAACACTTGAAAATCAGAGCTTTTGATTAAAATTAAAAAAAAAAAAAGCCCAATACAGCTTTAATTATAGTCATGCTGCTGGCACCACCATAATATATATTTAATTAATCAAAAGTGATCCAACTTCAAACATTAGAATTCATGCTCTTTAGAGGTTCTAAAGAAACTGAGTAAATATTGTCAGCCGTGGTGTGGAGAGGGGGAAGGAAAAGGAGAGAGGTTTTGAAGTGAGTCACAATCCATTGTGAAAGGTACAGGAATCTGCATAAAAGAACTAAATAAATAGAATGTGTAAGGGGCGGAGGCATGGAAAAATCTGTACCTACCTGAATAAAACAGGGTTGTTAACACAGGAATCTTGGCAAGCTTAACCAGAATTCTAGTGTCAGGTTTTAAGAGACACTTGAAGATCTCTCAGCTGTTTGTGAAGCAGTTTATAAGAAAACAAAGGAAGGCAGAGAGTATCTTGAAGGCCATTGCAATAATATAGAGGTAGCCCTGAAAAGCACTCTCCCACAAAGATGAGCAAAATACAGTACATGCAGCCAAAGCAAGCCAAAAGAGAAGAACACAGTGTGAGAAGCAATTGAAACTCTTAGCCATGCAAAAATCTTGTGAGTTTAACAAAATAATCTTGCATAAGTGGTGTTTTAAACATACATCCTGCCCTGAAACAATATTTTGTACAATGAAGTTGGTGTTTAAGCCCAGCTTGGCAACTGAGCCCCACACAGCTGCTTGCTCACCTTCCCCCAGTAGGATGGGGGAGCAAATTGGAAGTTAAAAATGGTTTAACTCATGGGTTGTGATAAAGACAGTTTCCTAAGTGAAGGAAAGCTGCACCCAAAAGCAAAGCAAAACAAGAAATGAATGCACTGCTTCCCATGGGCAGACAGATGCTCGATCTCCAGGAAAGCTGGGCTCCATTAGGTACAACTTGGGAAGACAAACACCATCACTTGGTGTTCCCCTCTTCCTTCTTTGCCCTGCTTTACATGCAGAGCATGATGCCAGGTGCTCTGGGCTATCCCTGTGGGCAGCTGGGGTCAGCTGGCCCTGGCTGTGTCCCCTCCCAGCTTCTTGTGCACCCCCAGCTCACTCACTGTGGGGTGAGGGGCAGAAAAGGGCTTGATTCCCCACAAGCACTGCTCAACAATAATGAAAATATCTTTCTGTTATCAATGCTGTTTTCAGCACAAATCCAAAACACAGCCCCATACCAGCTACTGTAAAGAAAATGAAATCTTCCAGCCAAAACAAGCAGAAGTGAATGGTTTATTATTAGTGGATGCTGGTGAAGAGGGAATCCCTGCACCTGAAGTGCTCTGGAAATCTCATGGAGAAGAAGCAGTGTGCTCTCAAAGTTGACATTGAGCTGATTTTTTCCCTGTCCTCTGTATCTTGGACAAATAGAAATGAAGTGTCAACCTGCTGAGCAGTTTGTTGGGAGTTCCTTTCACCTCTGAGGCTTGTGCAGGCTTTTTGCTTAAAATGCACAACTGGACAAAGAAAAGAAAGGTTTCCCAAGTGTTTATGGTAGCCTGTAAAACAGTTTGCAGTTATGAAGTTGAAAGGCTGCATTCAGAGGAAATATGACCCAGATGAATTAAAACAATTCAGTAAATCTCTAATGTGCAACTTTCATCTTTTCATTGTCTTTCCCTCCTCAATGCTTACAGCTGTTTGTGCTTTTAAGTAACTATTGCACAATAAAATGTGTGTATTTAACTTGTTTTTCCTCAAAATACCTACATCCCATACCTGGGCCAGTGCACAGCTGACTTTACTTACTCTGGGAGTGAATCTTCCCATGTTGAATGATGAAAGGTGGCTGTCAACTTGGGGAAAATCATTGTCACTCTTAGCAGGTGTCTGCACTACTCATGAGGTTGAATGCAATGGGTTTGGTTATCTTGATGACATGAGCTCCCATCTCTTCCTGAGATGCATTTGTGACCTTTTGGGTTAATTTGTGAGGACTTTTGCATTAACATATTACATCTGTGAGTGGATACTGCAAAACCAGCACTGGAGAAGCAACTCTGTGCTTGCAAGTGCCACACTCTGTGCTTTACCCAGGATAGTTCAACTGCAACTGGTATCTGAAGATAATTAATTTGCAGT
The DNA here is from genome assembly GCA_003676055.1 of Chloebia gouldiae. Taxonomy (NCBI): domain Eukaryota; kingdom Metazoa; phylum Chordata; class Aves; order Passeriformes; family Passeridae; genus Chloebia; species Chloebia gouldiae. The sequence continues at coordinate 7,175,544 of QUSF01000019.1, read as the reverse complement.
CCAGCTGACTGAACTGGATTTAATAATTAAAGAGACATAAGTAGTTAGTACTTGAATTCTCCTGAGCTTGGATGTTACCACTTTAGAAGCATGATGTAATGCTAATTTGTTTCATCAAGCTTTTTCCTAGGAAGAGGCTTGGGGAATGGTAACAGATGTATGCTCTAGGAAACTCTTTGGTCTTTTTCTCTTTCCCCCCCCATCTCTTTTTGTTCAGGCAATTAATCTATGGGGGAAAAAAGTGAAGATATTTCCTCCTTTTTCATGTGGTGTATGATCTACTTCTGAATCTATTAGATGGTGTCTAAATGCTGTAAGGCTTGTGAGCATTATAGAATGTGTCACTATGCTTCTGCCATGACAAAAAGAAAACTGCAGGAAATGAAGAAATAAATAACAATAGAGATTATATTTCCCCTGTATTTCGTGCAGTTATGCCTCCTAAGTGAAGGATGAGTGATGTAGTTTGAGAAACCCTTTTGTACAGAACAGGCTGGTAAAATAAATAATGTTCTGTTTTTAAGGAAGTCACATTGTTGATGGGAGTACAGTCTGCTCACACTCAAAAGTGCATGCTCCAAGCACCTCTGTGGTGAGAAGCAAACAATGGGCAAAATTAGGCTTAACTCATCTACTGCAATTCTCCCATTCTGACTGAATTAGACCTCTTCTTTTGAGCCACAAAACTTAAAAATGCTGCAGCTTGTAGCTCTTTCAAAACAGTCCTTTCAGAAGCTGCCTGGCAATTAGCCAGGTAACTAAAATCAACTGGATTTTATCTTTATTGGTCAGAAATATTATGAACCATCTATGAGTGACTCTTGGCTGTCCATATTATGCCTATGTCCTTTGTCATGGTCACACTGCTCACTTAATACAACTAGATTAGGCTTTGACTCCACTAAAAGAGTTCATTTTCCCCCTGATTAGCCACTGAAATAAAAACCATACCTGGAGTTGTATTTTAATCCTAATTTTAGAGCCACTTAGTGTCCTGTCAAGCCATAATTAGGTATGATCACGCAGTCCTGCCCATCGAATAAAATCTTTTGAACAGCCTATTCTTTTGGGGAGATACAAACACCTTGGTCCTTCCTCTCTTGGGACTTAGTTGAGGTCTGAACACAAGCTGTAAGGCTTTGGGGTACACATAATGCAGAAGGATCAGCTCCTGTAACCTGTGACAGATGTGAATGGTAACCCCTCTGTGACCCACTGATTCCTCACTAGGTTGTGGAGGGGATGGGGCAGTGCTGCTGAGGAGTGGAAGAAGGGACCAGCTGCTCAGCTGAGTGATGTTCTCTTCTGACACCTCTTTGACACTTCCCAAGTTTGACTCTGCCTTGCTACTTAGCTTTTTTTACTCTATTTATAATGGACAGCATGCCACTGATTTTTATTTTAATTCATGCAACCATTGATTACCTTATTAGAACAACACCTGTGGTATTGGGACATTTTTTCTCCCTTAAACTGTAACTAAGACTAAAAGATTATTGCTCAAATACCCAGGGATATATAGATGGAAGTGCAGCCTCACATGGATATTAAAGAATTTCCTTTGTAGTTGTTTTGCTCCTGGGAGAAGGGTTGGTTGGAAAGTACCCAGTTTTATCCTGAGCCTTGCTTGAACAAGGGTTGGTGTTCCCAGGGATTTGACACTAACGGAGTTGCTTTCTAACTTTTTTAATGAGGGAGAATTCCTTTTTCAGCCCTACTGTAAACAAAAAACAGCTGCAGTGAGCATTCTGTCGGGTAAGGGCCTAGAGCAAGGGGCTGAGAATGAGCTATGGCCTCACTGAGGTCGAGAGAAAACCTTTTATTCTTTTCACCCCCTTCTTTCCACCTCCCCAGCTCTTGTGAGAACACTGCTGATGGAAAGTGGCCAGCTCCCAGATTTCCTGTACTTTGCAGCTTCTCTGTCTGATCTCAGGGAGAGGAAGATACATAACTGCTTTGCACAACAGTGGGTGATTTTAAAAATGAGACTGATAAGTGTAAGCAAACTGCTTTTCTTTGTGGTCTGCCTTCAGCTGCAGGCCTGGTTTTCAGTAGATTCCTGCACTATTGACTTGTGTTGCCAGCATTGATTGGGATGCTCTGCAGATAATTGTCTAGCAGGTGGCAAAGTCGGAACTAATCCATCAATTGGTTAAATTCCACCTAGTCCAAATAATCTTGTTAGTAGCTGTTTTGCCCTTTCAGCAGTCACTTTAATTAATATTCAGGGTTGTTCAGTCAGGTTTCTGCCCTGCTGAAGCAGGAATTGATTTTTTAAATTTTAAGTTAGAATTAATTTGCAAGGGTCTTTTGTCCTATGTCAAACAGTACAGCCTCTCAAAAACTTGGAATCAGTACCACCAACTTGCTTGACACAACTGTCCTGTCTGGTTTTGTTCCTTCCTCTTTGAATATGTTGGCACTTAGAGAAATTATATAAGTAACTTCTGAGATGGTTTGGACTCCTTGTGAGAATTTGGTTCCCATGTGTCTTCTTAGAAATTATTCTTCTGTGATGTTGAAGATACTTTCATATTTCTGAGCAGGAAAATATTTGAAATATTACTAAAGCAATTTATAAAGCTAATTGAAAATGCAGGACTTCATGTGAAAGCTTCTGAATGAAAAAGTTTTCATCCAGGTCTTCAAAAGGATTCTTATCATTTTGTTGCAGAAGAACATGAAACAAAGTGAATTTGAATTTTCTACACTTGGTGAAGTATCTGCTCAAGTTGAAGAAATCAAGTTGCTCTACTTGATTTCTTCTTGTTTTGGTAGCTTTCTCCTCCCTCAGGCTGGAACAACTCTGGTTGGAATTAGTGGCAGAAATTTGGTGAATAAAAATCTGGAATTTATCACCTTCAGCTGTTTTTCAGATTGAAAAAAGAAAAATCCAGGTTTTCAGTTTGCTTAAAAAGTTCACAGTGGGTAAACTGTGATGTTTGCTGAAGTTGCCTTCTGAGAGAGGTTGCTTTCTGTCAGGATTAAATAACTTCTGTGAGTGACTTGACAGGAACACAAAAAAACTTTTGAGACAGTACTGAGTTGTTTTGCAGTGATTTAGACTGTACTTTCTCAAGTATAATGTTCAAAGATGCTGTTCCTTTTAAGAATATGAAGTGTGAAATGAATGAGTTGCAGTACAAAGGCAAAACTTTATAGATTGCTGTGGGTAGCTTTGATTCTAAAATTCTTTTGCCCTTGAATTGTTTTTGCCACAGCCCTACTAGCAAGAGATAACCTAAGCATAAATTGGTTTGACTGGCAGGATTTGGGGACAGAGAGCTGATGTCCAGTGCACATTTGACTTTGCACTGTCAGCACTTTGTTCCCGTTTGCTGTATAACAAAGTGCCCACGTCCATCATTTCCTCTCCATCAAATGCTTCCAGACCTTTGCTGCCTGCCCCCATGGCAGAGCTTTGCCCAGTGGAGTGTTCACTGCAGGTTTGATTGCTTTTAGGGCTGCATCACTTGACTCCTCCTGGCATGCAGGGTCACACAGGCTGCCAGGGGAGGTAAAAGTTCAGCACGGTCAGTGGTTTTCTCGGTCTGTCTGCACAGAGCTGCTTGCTGGGAAGGCTCAGCTGAAGTGTCTGTGCAAAGAATGCATGCCACAAGCATCAGCTCATACTTAATATCTAATTGTATTAAAAGAAATAAATCACAGAGCATTGCAGTGGCACCAGAGGGGAAGAAACCACATGTCGTATCTGTAATTCTGGTTTGTGCATAAACAGGATGGGAATCTGAAAAGATGTCATGGCACTTTTGTACTTCTAATACTTTATTCTTAAAATATCTCTTTGCTTTTGCTGAGCTCTACAACAGTGTTTTTGCAGTCTGAGGGAGTACCTGCATTCTCAGGCTGTTCTCTGTTCTGCTGCCAGAAGTGGCTCTGCTGACCTGTGCACACTCATCACGTGAAACCTCAGCATGACCCAGTCCCTGTTTCTGCTCTAAGAACAGGCACAGCTGAGTTTGTCAGGTGGAAGCCCTTGTTGCCTGGGGGCAAACATCTACCTGAAAGAGATGTCAAGCTGCAGAACAAATTCACAAGGAATTTTTTTTTTTTGTTGGGAAGCAATCTTTTTTTTTTTCCTAGTTCCCAAACAGTCAGGGAGGAACAGATCTCTCAGGAAAACTGCATATGCTGACAGCTTCTGCACCTCTTAAGTGAAGCCTAGAGGTGTGTGTGATTTTTTTGTCAATGTCAGGTTTCTAGACCTTTTGATTTTTGCCTGCTCCCTGCAATGTATTCATTTGCCACATCAAAAATATAACTTGGGAAGAAGAAGAAACACAAGGATCAGAACCAAAAGGCTGAAATTGTCCTAAAAAGCCTTTTCACAGGGCAAGTGCCTACACTGATTAGACAGACATGGACTGAAATTGGTTTTCTGAGGAAATGAATTTCCATCATTCACATATCCAGCTAACCCTCAAGTGAGTGGCTTTATGCCAAGGCTTGCAGATGTGTTTGAGGAGATAGCCTGTGAATTCATAGATACTTTATCTTCCACCTAGAGTTCTTTTAGTCTTTACAGAGCTCCCAGAACGGGGCTCAGATTGTTCCCATTTCCAGGAAACAGAATTGAGAGATGTGTTTAAATTCTGAATGCTGCCAACATGTGGGTAATTGAGGTGTAGCAGTGGGTGGTTCTGAGCAAACACCTGGTTCCTTTCAGTGTGAGCTTAGCTCTTGTGAATTTTGCTCTCAAACTTCCTTTCCCCTTCCTTTCCCCTTCCTTCTCAGCTTCTTCCTCGTTACCTCTACCACATTAACACGATGTTAGTATCTCATTTTCTTTCCATTTGCCATAGTAGCATTAGACTGTGTTTGCCTGACTGTTGTTTTTGTTGGGTATGGGCTTGTTTTGGCAGATGTTTATTGAACAAAACAAGATGAAAAGGCAGAGTCAGTTGCTTCTGCAAAATTTTGCTCCTGATCAACAGCTTTTGAAGGCTTTGGATGACAATGCTAAGCTAACCCACACATTAGAAGAAGAGAGGCTTCAACACCAGCAAAAGGTAAAACAGAATTTCTTTTAATCTCATCTGGAAGACTTTGAAAACCTCCTGAATTTAAGGAGTGCTGTGTCTTAATTATGTTCAAAATTAATTGACATCATATCCCCTGTAAGAGCTTTAAGAACTACATTTCAGAGAAGGTTGTGATTCTCCTCTTCTGAGTCACTGTTCAGATATGAGTACAGAACTCAAAGGCTCCTGAGCCTGAAGGCTCTGGTTTAGGCAAGTGTTTTATTCTGGGTGCCAGTGAAGTGCATTTATAAGCAGTGAGTCAGGTTCCCTTAAGTGAAGAGATGGCAAGAGAATATTTTGGACATTGAGCAATACAAAGGGTTTAAGGAAAGAACAGGAGGTGAGAGGTAGGCAGTGCATATTAGTGGTTTGGGTCTTGCTGGACACATGGATGGGGGAAATCCAGACAGACACACTGGAGCAGGGAGGGGTAAGGTGAATCTTCAAAGTGCTGTGAGGGGATCTAAACAAATTCATTCTCTGAAACTAGACTAGATCAATCTCTTTACTGGGAGAAGTCACCATTGCTTCCCAGGAAAGCCTGAAAAATGAGCTTTGCTTTAGCCCTGAGGGCTGTTCCTAAAACTGTTAGCAGAGTAATAGTAGGGATAGGTAAACAGTTCCTGTCCTTTCATCAGTGCAGCAATACTAGGACTATGCAATCTCAGATGCTCTGAATGAGTATTTTGGAAGAATCATTTCCAGTTCATAGAAAACTTCTGCATCTTTGGCTACTTTGAAGTCTAGAGCAAAATGTATATATTTAGGGAGCTGTGAAGTTACTGCTCCTCTGCATCTGAATGCTGCCTCTGATTCAAGTATTCCATAATTTCCCCACTGGTATCTGCATGAGTTGAGACAAGGGAGTTTAAATAATGAACCTGTCAGTGGAAGCAGTAAGAGAACAAAAATGTCAATGTTCTCGTGCTTTAAATGAGGAAATGTTCTGAAATTAATTATATGATAAAAACTATAAAAAGAAAAGGGAACAACGTAAAGCTTAAGTACTTTGGAGCTAAAGACATATTTTAAAGGAGAGATGAAGCAAATTGGGATCATAACAGAAAATTCTGACATCTCTCAGAAGAATCTTTCCAGCTCTCATTCAAAAATTTTCTTTCTTCTGGGACTTGTGCTTCACTCCTGTACTATAGCATGATGTTTTCAGGCATAACTGTGCCTAGTGGGTTATTTGCCAATGAGAGGGACAGAAAATGCCACTTATTGTCACGAATGCTCTTGTTTGCCAACTGCAGATTAAAGAATTAGAAGAGCAGCTAGAGAATCAGTCACTGCATAAGGAGATTAGTCGCCTTAAACAGCAACTAGAACTTTTGGAAGAAGATAAAAAAGAACTGGAGCTGAAGTGTCAGCATGCAGAAGAAAAAGCTAGAGACCTAAAGCATTCAGGTAAAATTGTGTAGTAGCTTTCATTTTAGGGGTGAAGTGTGTGTGTGGGATGGTTGGTTCACATCTAGATTTGACATCCTAGAAGCTTTTGTGTAGCATTGATCCATACTTTTGCTTCACTAGACAAAGTACAGCAACTGCCTTCAGCTGCAGAACAACAGTGTCCAACATGTGTGTGAAGGAGTAACTTTGTAAAACTTCTGTAAGGAAAAAAAATCCTGTGGTTAGGTTGCCCTGAGTCTTACAGATGGATAAATATATGGGAATAGGTGTCTGTAGGAAAGACACAAAAGATTATACCTGGACTTTAAAGTCACTCTGTTGATTTTTAATTCTTTTTACCTTTTAAAATTTAAAAGCAAATTTTAAATACTGCAATTCTAATTTGAATCCATCATTGCAAGAACAAAGAGCCATATCCACTTTGGCATTCGTACTCTTACTTCTGCCATAACCTACTGCACACAAAACAGATTTTTGTAACTGAAAGAAATTCAGGACTTTTTTTTTCTCTTTTTTGCTCCTCCCCTATTAATTATATTTGACAGCATTTCAAGTGTAGAAAAGCAATTTCCACATTTTAAATCCGATGTAAACAGGAGAGAAAAAAATCCATTCTGCCACAACTAAATTTCAACCATTTTTATGGGGAAAGTCCATGCCATCGGGAAGATGGAGATAGGTCTGGAGGTTGTAATTGTCAATTTTTAATCTCTTGTGAGTTCATTCTCAAATATAACCTCAGATAGACTCGCCGAAATGGGATCAAGTCATTTTATATGAAGAATCCTGTGTGAGGGAGAGTGTCAGTAGTAACTCATGTTGGAGATTGCTGTTTCAATGGGAATTCTGTGCATTGTTCTTGGTAAAAAGTGGACTTCTGGCAGTTTTAGTCCTGTTGTTCTTTAGTTAATTAGTAGAGTTTTTTTCTCAAACCATGGAAGTTGGTTTTTAGAGGGGGTGAGAGAGCCCCCGAGCTGACTGTGGTTTGTTTTGTTGCTCCTGTGCAGTTGATGAACTTCAGAAGCGAATCCAGCAGTCGGAAAACCCTGCCCCGCCTCCGCCGCCGCCTCCGCCGCCGCCTCTCCCTCCTCCTCCTCCTCCCAACCCCATTCGGTGAGTGCTCCCAGCCAGGGCAGAGCTCCTTACCTGGCTGCCATCCGAGCAGGAGGAGCGGCTTTAAAGGAAAAAAGGCTTTCTCCACCTCTCTGGGGCTCCTGAGCTGCAGGACACGCTCAGAGCCCCCAGACTTAACAATTCTGAGCAATTCTGAGCAGTGCCTGCCTTGCCAAGCCTAAGAGATTGTCTAGACTGTGACTTTGGAGGAGGAGGGATACCTGTCTCCTCTACATTTAGGAGATTGTTTTTTTTCCTATTCACCTGATAGCTGTAATTATAGACTTGTGAAATGCTTTCTATTGCCAAGAAAACTCCTTTGAACCAAAGGATATGTTAGATTATTGTGTGTGTCCCTTCATGTCAGATACTGATGATGAAAATGCAGACTCCATTCAATTACTTTCTTAAGTTAAAAAGGAGGAAAAAAAATAACAAACGAAAATCACTACCCAGTCATCAAGCATTTCTGAGCAAAATTATCAAAATTTGGCTTGATTTCTGCAAAGGACTATGAAAGAGGATGACCAGTCTATGCTGATGTATCAGGCATTAGGCCCAAATGAATTCACTAAACACTAAAGGGTGCTTAATTTTAAAAACTCAGCTAATCTTCATGTTGTCTGCTTGGTTTTAAAAATAAATGGACTTCGATGACAACTTGCAACTTTCTGTAATAGAAATGACATCCAGGAGTCTTGTTAACTACTGTGTTAAACATACTAATAGATGGGATTACTGGGGAGAATTCATCCCTTTGTCCATCTTGCATTGTTTTTAGAAACAAAACATATTCAGAAAGATTGTGTTTGGCCTTTTGCTTCTTTTATGTCCATTAACTCATTTGGCCCGTTTGCTGCTTTTTCACTGATGGATAGCATGAATTAACTGTGTAGGGGTGCTGTGGGATTTTTTTTTGTTTAAATTTGTGCCCTTTACTGTTTGGAATAGGTGAAGCTATTGATTTTGAGCCCTGTCATAGCAAAGTCATGCTATTTCCTCATGCACTGTGATGTGTATGTGGATAGAAGTTGTTTTAGGATGTAGGCACTGGATGCTGCATTTTTCTGGGACATAGTTTTGACATTTTAGGCAGGGATGTCACTCTGCTGTGTCAGGGATGATGTTCAGTAGGCAGTGACTGGCCTTACTGACACATGAGATGTGCACAGGAGCTTGTACTTATTCTTGAAGATGAATCATGTGCTGATGTGGACTTTTACATTGTGAATATAGTGAGGGGATAATTATTTGACACTGTAAGAGATTACAAACTTGGAAATGGTGAGGAGATACTGATCACCATATTTAAGTGTCCTCTGGAGAACAATACTTCAACATCTACAGTTCTTTCTGTTTATTATGTCAGAGCAGCTTCTGTGTGTTGTGTGTCACAATGAGACCCTGGCTTTTAATATTCAAATCTGGAGTGTTTTGATTTGTGCCTAATGTCTGTTAAAAAGAAATAAATTTCTCTGGTGCATTTTGATGGGAGGCATTGTGGGGGGTAATTCAGTGCATCTGCATTCAAGAACCATTAAATGAGTCTTTTGTAAATGGCTGTATAATCAGGTGTAAGCAGGCTGGTGGTGTGTCATGTTCAGGCTCATTCTGACACTGGGGGACCCAGGACAGAGTGACAATGTGCACTTTCATTTCCCCCCAAGGTCTCTCATGTCAATGATTCGCAAGAGATCTCACTCCAACACCAACGTGAGCAAGAAGGAGAAACCTCCTCAGCAGGAGTCAGGTATGGCTCTTCCCTTCTCAGGCCATGTGGGTTATCCACTGGGACTGCAGGAAAGGGGCTGGGGATGAAGGTGGTGGTTCAGATGCTTTTGATTGTCAGCATTAACAGCTCTCCATGTCCAGCACATTCCTCTGCCTTGCAGTCCAGAAATGGGATTGCAGCCCAGGAATATGTGCACCAAGATGGGAAGTGGCATCTTTGGTACTACAGATTTGGTATTCCTAGAAGGGGGGTGGCTGAGGACTCTGGGCTCGGAGAAAAGGAGGCTGAGGAGTGACTTTATTGCTCTCTACAGCTCCTGAGGAAGGGATAGGGAGAGGAGTTGCTGAGCTCTTCTCCCTGGGATCCAGAAACAGAACACATGATGGTGTTTAAAACTGCATCAATGAATGCTTAGACTGGACATAAGGAAGAATTTATTTATGGTGAGAATGGTCAGACACTAGAAAAGGCCTCCCAGAGAGGTGGCTGGTGCCCCAAGTTTGTAAGTTTTTGAGGCCCTTAAGAACATGCTCTAACTTTTGGTCAGCCCTGAAGTGCTCAGGCTGTCAGACCCGATGGTCACTGCAGGTCCCTTCCAGCTGAAACATTTTGTTCTGTTCTACTGCAAACTTCCTTGAGATCCCAAGTAAATTTGTGTGGCACTCAAAGGCACCTCTGCCTCCACAACTGAGCTGGTCATCGGCATCCAGTTTTTTCTAAAAGGATTTGAGTATGAACAGTCTTTGAGGCTGCAAATCAAAAACCTCAAGGGAACACCTAGCACTTGCTGTAACTGGAGAAAAGTTCTAATCTTCCTGCTTGAGCTGCAGCATGTGCAGGGCTTTGTGCTTCCACAGGTTACCTGGAAGAGGCAGAAGACCAAACCTACGAGCATTAAACAGAGAGCAGGTTGTTTTATTCAGCATAATAGGGAAATTTCTGAACTTCCACATGGCAATTTCTTCTGTCCAGAGCCTCTCCACAGAGCTTGTTTGTTAAATACTTCAGTTTTCGTCCCTCAATTCATATCTTGTGAAATTACCACTCAGAGTTGACTGTAATTCTAATCCTTTAATAACACTGAAAACCTAAAACAAAACAGTCTTGCACTAAGGTGGCTCTGCATGCAAAGTAACAGCTGAAATTGCATTTTATTGTTGTTAATGGAAGCTGGAAACTTAGTAGGTTGAGAACAGGAGTTAAGTACACATTTGCAAATGACTGTGCCTGAGGAGTCGGAGCTAGTTAGGCAGGCATTGCCAGTTAAATAACCAAGGGTTTTCTTGCTGTTTCTCTCTTCCTTCTGAAACAGCAGGAGTTTGTTTTTAGTGAATTGCTTAACTCATTTACTGCCACTTAAACAAAGAAGGGAACCTGGCTGAAATTATAGGATATAACTGTTAAAAAACCCCCTGCTGTTAGCAGACTAATGGTATGTAAGTCAGGCTGGATTGTTGCATGGAACCAACAGGCAGGAAGTGGGGAAAAGAGAGTATTACTCCTCCCATGTTCAAATGAGGAATGGAGTGACTTGGGCAGGTCCCTGGGGGAATTTCTGGGAACTGGTTACCAGTCTGAGAGAAACAAGGTTGTTGGTCTGGATGGGATAGTTAGAGAGATGACCTTGTCTGAGATCTCTGATGAAGGGTCAATCTTATCTTTCAGTAGAAGTCCAATTATGGTGCCTTGATTTGTCAGGGTTCCTTACCTTCAGGCATCCTACATGTTTTGATTACACCTTTTTGTTGAGACTGTCACAAGCAGTGATTGCAGGAAATACTGTGAAATTCACTCTAAGTTCTCTACTCCCATTCTTTCATTATTTATTAGTAAACTAACAGTTCTGACCTTTCTTCAATTACATATAAACTGCTTTTCCTCTTAATAGTTGGGCTGTTCTTAAAATAAAAATAAAAGAAGGGGGAAAGTTCTTTCTTGATCTGGTTATTATATCAAACTTGAGGCTTGTTTTAATCCCTGTCAAGGACTTAGAATGAGTGGTTTCTATCCATGCCACCAATTAAGCTTTTATATTTGAAACAGCCTGTTTATGAAATTAAAGCCTGACATTGAATCAGCTTAGAATACAGAAACTACATTTCTGTGAATCATCAACAGTACCCTGACAAGTGAGAGAGCAGAAGTCTTGTTAAAATTCCTATTACATAAGGTACAAGGTTGCAGCTTTGAATAGCTTCAATCCTATTTCTCCAAGTATTTGCTTTAAGTGCTCTTCCCCCCCTCCCCTTTCTGATATGTTAAGGGTCTTTTGTTATCCAGAATGCTGGTAAGTTAACAGGTATTATTTAGGTCCATCACAGGGCTTCCCATGTCATCTGAATATTTCCCAATCCTGATGCCAAATCTCTTGAAAAAGCAGCCACTTCCTTTCATGGTATTTCAGTTTTTCCCTTTAACTTGATGCAGTGTTTTTTGAAGGGTGGGTTTAGTTCAGAATGAGGTGTTGGTGTGCAGTTCCTGCCAGGTTCTCAAACCCGTGAGAGATGGGAGAGGTGCCTGGGAGTTCCTGTCATGGGCATTATCAGCTTCTCCTGTGTCAGTGCAGCTGTGGAAATTTCTGCTGAGCTGCAGTGGAAGCAGAGCTGTGTTCTTTCAGTCCCTGGTGCTTCAGCCTAGAGCACTGAGCTTTTGCAATTCCCAAACAGTTCCTGCACCTTCATGCATGGATGAGGGCCCTGCTTCTGTCCAAACTTCTGTTGCTGGGCTTTGCTAAGTCAGGATCCTCAGTGCAGAGTGGCATTTTATCCTTGGGGAGCTGGGGACAACTGAGCTGATAGCAGAGATCCCTGTATTCAGAATGAGAACGTGGTTTTTACCTTGTACCATTTCTCTGCAGTTCCTGTCTGAAATGTGATCTGGTCTTTGACTTTATTAGCAGGTGAAGAAGTTACAGATCTAAAGAGGCAAGCTGTGGAAGAAATGATGGACAGGATTAAAAAGGGTGTTCACCTGAGACCAGTCAACCAGTCAAGCAGGCCTAAAACAAAGGTTTGGAATAAGTAGCAGACCAATAATTTTAGCTAAGTACAGTAATTTACACTGAAAATAAACTTTTCTGTTAGATGTTGAGAATAATACATTTTCCTCCCCTCATTTACTTTACTTGATTTTGGATAAAATGAATTACAGCATCATATACCTGAAGAAAAAAAAAAGAAGGCAGCAGTAAGTAAATAAAGGCCAGTTTATTTGACACAAAAAAGAAGCTTGTAAACAAACAGCTGCTATAAAACAAAAAGCACAGAGAGAATACCTGAAGTGGTTAAAGGGGATGATCAACAAGTAGACTGCATTAAGGCTTTTTTTCTTTTATGCAACACTTACACCTAATACCTGAATGTGGCTACTGTAGAACATTGCTTACCTCCTTCACAAAAGCATAATCTTTATTTGTAGTCTGTGATTCACAGTGCTGAGAGCTGAGGCTCTTCATCTGAGTAAGGAAATAAATGGAATGTTAGCCCTGTGCCACAGGAGGAGGGGACAGAGGAATGTCACACAGCCACAGGCCTGGGCAGCAGCCCCTGTGTGAGGTCTGCCTGCAGCCACAGAGTCTGTCCTGGGCCATTTCGTGTGACTTCTAACGTTTGTGTGTTGTGTTTGCTTACAGCCAGAAACACCAAAGCCCTCTGAAAGTGCAATGAAAGAACTCAAAGGGATTCTGGTAAGAGGAAACTTTCAGATTATATTTAATTTTCTTCTCATTGAGCTGACATGGGCTTCTGTGCAAACTTCTGCATTTTGGGCTGAAGCCATAGAAACAAATCTCCCAGTTCCACCTTAGACTTTCGTTTGACTTAAGCTAGGAGAATTTGTTTTTGTACTTTTCTCTGGGTTTGTGTGCTCCTGCCACTAGAGGGGATTTTGTGGTCTGTGTCTGCCATAGATTCTTTGGAAACTTTCCAAATACTCAGAGTGGGGATGCTTAGGGATGGAGAGACAACCGAGTATCTGCACCTAGTCCAGAGCAAAGCCCCTGGACTGCACATACAGCAGATGTAGAGTTGTCCTCATCAGCTGGTCTTTTTCCTGTGGCAGCAGATTTCTTGTTAGCATAGGTGAAGCTTAAATAAAGGAATAGCTCTGGTATATCTGCATTTATATGCACAAAAAACAGATTCTGAAGAGCTGTCCATGTAACCCCTTACCACAAAATAAAATCATTAAGCATGTTTGACCCAGCTGAGAGCAATGTGCTGGGTTTGCTCCTGTTGTGTCCTTTACTCAAGTGTTGCATTGCTTGTTTTTAACTGGTTGCTTCTTTTGCACAAGAAATAAAATTGTGTCAGAAAGAGCTGTAGTTCTTGCTCCCTGAAACTCCTTCTGCAACCCTGAAACTTTTGAAATGCCACTTTGGCACGTCAGATGAAATTCTGCCAGTATTGAAGCAAAGTGCTTCACTTCCACTCTACAGAAGGTGAAACTAATAATTCTCATCATCCTGTGGTTAAACAGCCTGTGAAAAAACCAGTTCATTGGCATTTTGGAGGATGCAAGACAGTAGAGCAGAGTGTAGCCACAGCCTTTGCTGTGATTTAAAATCACCAGTGAGTGTTAAAGTTGCTGTTCTCCAGTCATGTGAAAGCAGGGGAAGAAGGGAAGAAATGGTCTAGAGAGTCACCAGACCCTAATGCTGAGCCCTAATTAGAGGGCCACTTAATTAAATGTAGCAGTAAATAGGCAAGGAAGAAAATGCAACACTGAATGCTTTAAGCAGAATTCCATAATTACAGGAGTAGTGGGATGTGGTGTGCTGTTTGCAGCAGTGAGGGTTGGACAGGGCTGTCCTGCCCAGGGTCTTTTCATTTTCTACTGGCTGTTTTATTTCTTCAGCACTGTGTCACTGCCATCAGGGGACACTTGATTGTGCACTCAGAGGGAGCAGGGAGGAACTGCAGGCACTGCACTCCTGTGTCAGGCTCGTTGATTTTGAGCCTTTCAGGGTGTTTGCAGTGCAAGACAAACTGTATAAAATGCAGCTCCAGTCTATTCTGAGAGCAGTGATTATGCACAGTCAGACAACAAACATGGGGGTGGAATGTGATGGAGTAAACATTTGTTGTTACCATGCTAATTATGCATTTTGTGTAGACCTCCATATAATTGTTACAAACAAAACACATTTATGTTGTGCAAATTCCAGAGTTTGAGTGACTCCCTTTTTTAAGTTGCTTTTGTACACAAACATTTTTACAGATCTGGAGCATACTACGAATGAATAACCTGCTCAATTATATTCCAAATAGTTTTGAAGGAAAATTTTTTAACTTCTAGGCAGGAGTGAAGAATTAAGAGCTTCTTTGCAGGGCTCCTGAAAATAGCACAGCTTTTGCAACTTGCAGTGCTATTTCCTTTTTCCTTGACTATTTCTGGTCAAAAGTTACATGCTTATCAACAAAATATGTCAATAGAATGTTATTTATGGTCTGGAAAAATGCTGTACGTGTCTGACAAACAAGATTTATGGGAAGACTCAGAGGGAGAATGAAATAGTATATGGGTACCAAATTTCCAGTTGCATTAGAAACATTTTAGACAAATTTTACAATCAAGTATGTTCTGTTCCAAGAACTAATTGTTATGAGTTGGGAAATGCATGCAGTAAGCACTAAATGCATGTTTAAATTCCTGTAGGCTAGTTTGTGAGGTTTCAGGAATGGCTTAAAGCCCCTTTTCCTCCCACTTTAAGAAAAGTGCTCCTGGACTTGCAGCTTCACTGATACCACATGCTAGCTTTGGCACAAGGCAGTAATAGCATTTATTTATGTTCTGTATGTATAAAAAACTGTTTCAGCTTGAGGTTTAACTCTGTGCAAAAGAGAAACCCTATAGACAAAGGGTCAGGTTAATGGCAGATCAGCTACCTTATAGGATATAATATGCTGCAGTTGTAGCTGATAAATACTGACTTCTGCAGAAACATGTATACACCAGGATGCAGCAACACGGGACCATAGTAAAATATAAAGCTCACTGGAGCAGTGGAAGATGAATCTTTGACCTTTTTGTTAACAAAGGTTAATTATGTGCACGGTAACTCCCTAGCAGTTTCTTAAGATCCTTCACATGTTAAGATGGAGGAAGTTAGCAGTTTCCCTCAAACATCAGAATTTGTTCCTCAGTGGCAGGGCCAGGGCATCTCTTTTCAGCCTGATACCAACCCCCTAATGTGTCGTGAGTGTGGTTTAGCCCTACATCATGAATCCAGGTAAGGGTGGGATGGTGAGTGGATCCCAGCTGCTCCACACTGCTCTGGAACTGCAGTGTGGAAGATTCTGAAGTTGTGCACATGAGCTGCTTGGCATAAGCTGTCCTCAAAGAGTCTCTCATGCCTTTCTCTTGCTGCAGGAAACACTGAATAAATCCACCAGTTCCCGAAGCTTGAAGTCCCTTGAGACAGACAGTGGTGAAACAGAGCTGGAACGAGTCCTGCGACGCCGGAAAGTCACCACTGACCAGGACAGTGGCAGTAAGTGCTGCACTTCACAGGAGTCCTCTTCCTCTCCCTGCTTTAAGTGACTCTTGTAGCTCTACATTCTCTTCCAGAGCACTGCCACTGCAGCCATTATGGAGAACTTCACCTTCTTCTACAGTGACCCCCTTCCCTGTCTTACCTGTTGCTTGTCATCCCATTTTCTCCAAGAGATGCTTCTGTCAGGATTTTCTGCACACCCAGACACATACACTCAGATTGCTCTTTCCATCCTGGAGAGCTCAGATATTATGGCTGGAGTTACTGCTTCAACCTACTGTGAAAATACTCTTGAAAGTAATGCTAGCCAGAGAAATGGGATTTGGGATAGGTGATTTGAATTAACCTCCTCTGCAGACCAGGGGTCTCCAGGTTTTACGCTGTCCTTTTCTGTCATGTTCTGTAAGAAACTGTTGAGTTTGTGCAAGTGTAAGTCCATGCCATAGCTGGTGCAGGGGTGGCTGGTTTGAATGTCACTGTAGAGTTTTATCTTGGACATTGCAGACAGTTCACTGACTCCTCAGAACTGAGAGCAGGCTTTTCTGCAGTCAGGCTGGGAGAGCACCAGAGCTGTGCCTGGGTAGGACTGGTGGGCAGCAGGACTTTCTCCCCCAGAAGGCAGGAGGGTCAACACAGCAAGTGCTGCCTGTGGTATAAGAAAGGGAAAATCTCAGTGGGGAGAGCAGGAGCTGCAAATGCAGTATTTTGATATTCTCCTGCATTAAAATTCCATTTGGATTTTTGCAGTTAGCTTGAATTCTGCTCTGCTCTTGTGTTGTTTCTAGGCCAATCTGGGTAACAGAAGCATTAAACTTTCTTTGGATTTCAGGTCCCACTGGAATCTTGGCCACATCAGAATCAAAGTCTCTGCCTGTGCTGGGTTCAGGAGCCAGTGCCCCACAGGCAGCACTGAACAAGAAAGATGTGGAGGCAGATTTCACTTCCAAAGTACCCAACTCAGGTCCTGTCCCCAGCCAGCCTAAGGGTGCTACAGGCTCCAAGCCTGCTTTACAGTAAGTAGAATATGGATTTCTACATATATTGTAGCACAAGATGTGTTTAGGTGGTGTGTTTGGAAAGTGATTTAATATCAGTTTTGGTTAACAAGATACATGTACAGTCTGCAGATGGTTACCACTGATTCCTCAAATAATTTGCAGTCTCATGTGAAAGGAGAAATTAAATTCTCTTTAATAAAGGTCTTTTCCTCTAAAACCTGTGAACATTCTTCAAAACAACGTTCATTTTCTCTGTCAAAAAAAAGCCCTCGAGATTTTGAAGAATAACAAGGTTGAGAGTTTTTTCCATATCCTGAAGAGGGATGATAGTTATATTGTTAACTCTTGGTTAAAAGTAGTTCTGGCAAATACTTTAAAAAATACAATCATGTGAGTCATCTTAGTCTATACATCTTCCTGATGTGCAGGGCAGTTTCTGCTGAACCAAAACAAGTCCTGACTATTACTCTTAAAAATTTGTTGGTAAAATTTTTGAATTACCTTGAAATATCAAGCTAAAAAAAAAAAAGTGCTGTGTTTGCACAGATGGGCAGCAGAATCTTTCATCACAGCAAATTGAAGACCTGAAACCAGCATCAGAGTTAAACCTACTTCAGCAATATTCATTTCAGATTCCCTGGGGGATTGGTTTGCTCTCCAACAATACGAGGCTCCTTTTGGAATAAGGCTGTGCACTTGCTTCTGTTGCCTTGCCAGGTTGCTTGTCAGTTTGTCATGTCAAGAAAAGGAAAGAGATGAGACGAATCAAATTGGTAAAATAATGTAGTTATGGCTAATTAAACTTCTGATTTCCTGCTCTGTCAGTTAGAAAATACCACCAGTACCCAATCTAGTAGGTCTCCATTGCTTTGTTCAGAGGAGGAAGTCATGACAAATGAGCTGGATATTCAGTTTGCATCTGTTTTTATGAACTGATATTTCACTCTTATGCAGGTACTTTCATCATTTATTTTCTAGTGGATAAAGTACCCAATTTCCTTTTGTACTCTACAGTTGTATTTAATTTCCACAGAGAATTAAAAGCAGAATGCCATTTTCAATCATATGTATTTTCCCCTTTTATTTAATTTAAGTATCCTTTGAAGAAAATGGTCTTCATTTTAATTTAATCAGAAAGATGAAGATATTTTCAGCAGTTGTTTAGGCAGGAATAATGCCATTGCATTTTCTTGAACACCTACCCTTGACAGAAAGGTGAGATTGTTCCTGAAAATTGTGTTTGTAGTTTGTGGATTTCTGTGATTTTGAACAAACCAGAAAATACAAGCAACTCCCGCCACCTTTTGTGTACCTTTATTCCGCCAAACTAAGTGGAAATTGCATTTACAAGAAAGGAAATGAAATAATTGCAGGCCCCAAGGTCTCCCAGAATGCGTGGTGAATTGACTGTGGAAAGGATCTTGTGTTGACAGTCACAGTTGTTATGTGTTATAAAAGCATATGTGAAGCTCAATTTATTTCTCAGCTTGCCTATTCAGTGACATCCCGAAAGACACATTTCACTTTAATTTATCTGTTTAAAGCATTAAAACAAATGTGGTGGGCCAGAATCCTTAGTGCTGCAGGGCTTCCTTGCCCTGAGTCACTGGTGTAAACCTGCTTAATTGGAGCACTCATCCTCAGGGGTGGATTTCCAGCGAGAGAGGAGGTGCTGGGCTCTCCTCCGCTTGTGCCAGGAGGAGGAGCAGGGATAACCTGCAGGTCCCACACCACAGAGCAGATGCTTTTCTTTTCTCTCCTGGGGTGCTGTTTGCAGCAGGGGTTGGTAGAGGCAGCCTCCAGACTCTGAGGTGTGAAAGCACTGCTGGAAGCAGGGCTCCTTGGAAGCTGGCAGCAGAGGGGAGTTCATCTGGCCAGCAGCTCTGAAACTCAGCTCTGTCATTAGAGACTTTTCTGGGCTGCCCTGCAAGCAGCTTAGTTTGGATCAGCAGAGCACTTCTGAAGCAAATCTCACTGTTGTTTGCTATGCTTTGATTTGTAATCTGGAGTGTCCTTAGTGCATCCTGGATCCCTGGATTCATTGCATGAGTGAAGCTAAACCAGGGCATGTGATCCATCCGTGGTTTTGGATGTCCTGGGGGCCACACAGTGAATCACCCTGAGCTCTGCAGCAGGGGCTGCTTCCCTTCACACTCTGCTCCTGTTGCACCACTCCATTCTGAAGGAGCCTGTGTTAACTGGACAAACAGTGCTCTGCCTGGACTGGATACCCTGCAGGAGAAATCCTCTTCTCCTTATTCCCACCTGAGGTTGAAGGATGGAATCAGCAGCTCCCATCGTTTGCAATTCCTTAGAATCTAACCAAGGTGTGACTTCTTAATCTGTTTGCAGCAGCTGAGCAAACCTTTCCCATCACAGGGGAGCACTGCTTGTCTCATAATTGCCAGGTGTCTCTTGCAGGGCATGGTTTATTCTTCTTTCTTCACCTAGATTTTAATATACAGCTTGCTATAGAAAACCTGAGTTTAGAACCCCCAGGTGAGGTGTTATTTCATTGCAAGAGGTTCTTGTGTGTCTGAAGACATTAAGGAAATGGTTTGGAATGTGTGAAATTTTGCTCAGGTAGTGCTTATGGGAGAGACATCAGTAATGTTTGTCCTGTAGAGAAACTGAAGCCTCACCTCAGTGTGCAGGTAACTTCCTGTGCAGATCTCTTCCCCAGTATTTAACCCAGCATGAGTGTAATTCTGGGACAACTGCATAGAAGAGGTGACAATTTATTTTCCTTGGCAGCAAAGCAAGTTCCTGTGACCCCCTGCAGTGTGTAGGGCACAGAAGGGAAAGGTGTGTCTGGCTCTACCCCCGGGTTTTTGGTTGTTTGGTGAGGTTTTTCAGCACTTGGTAAGCATTGTGTTTCTGGGGTGCAGAGTTCTCTGCTGACACAGTGCACTACAGAGAGGGTTAGTCTTAATCTGATGATTTTATACAATTAAAGGATTTGTCCTCCCTCTCCCAGCTGTAATCTTAGTACCCCAAATCATCTACCAGCTCTGCAGGGAGCAGCGCAGTCTCAGCTGGAATGAGCTGCAAAGGTTTTCCAGTGCAGCTTGAACATGGGAAATTTAGTTTTAACAACAGATGAAGAAAACAATGGGATGTTCTGGAGGTTGGAGGTCTCCTCAGTTGTAAGTGTTTTAAAAGCTACTGAGGCATTTTTCTTAGCTTGTACTCTTTGTGTGCCCTCTCAGTGCAGGCAGAAGCTCTCCAAGATTCTTCATTTAAGTAAATTTTCTGATCTTTTTGAGCTTTTTCAAAAGAAGCACCTGAAAGTGGGAACAATTTCCACGCTAAAGATTGCATTGCAGTTCTGTCCTGCTGGCTGCTATGCTGACCACCTTTGTACTCAGCTGGGTTTAGCAGGGGCATTCTGAAATGGAGAAGGTTTCTTGCACTTTCTTCACAGATGTCTGGTGTTGCAGGTAGCACTGGTATTTCAGTAGGGAACAGAGAGCTAATTTGCCAGTGTCACTGTTTATATTCCCTGTAATCAGTGCTGGACAAATGCTGGTAGTGCTGTGATGGAATTCTTTGTTCATCTCAGACTTTCTAAACTTGGAATTGGTGTGTTTTTTACTGTTGCTCAGTATTAGACTGTGCTCTTCTGGTTTATTCTCCTACCTTGTTAAGAATTCTGAAATAATAGACATATAAGCAGTTTTTGCTTTTACTGTCAATAAATGCTGACATAAAATTCTGTTTTCTGATGGATACATAATACAATGATTTTACTATGATTTCATGAATGGAACACAGACCCAGGTTAAATAATGCCAAGATTCTAATATTACCAGAGGAAACAAAGAAAATCCAAGTCTCAGTTGACAACCTGATCCTTAGTTTGTCCTTTTGTACTCCTACTGTAAATTTTATGCAAAGGTCACAGCAGTACTACATCACAGGCTTTAGTAACCCTTTAGTATTTACACCTTCTGTAGGTTCTGTAACTATATAAACAGAACAGATTGCTTCTGATACTCTGACATTACAAAGCATGGAATATTGTATATCCCATAGAATTAATCTCAAATGCATTTATCATCTAAATCCATATTTCACAGTGCAGATTTGATGTGTTTAGTCATAAAAAAATACATGCAGACTTGTGAGCAACTGTGTGTGAATGAGTGCAATAGAGCTAGGGTGTCTCAATTTCTGGTTTAAATATATAGCTGGACAAAAACAAGAATATTGGTAACAGCATTCACAATCTCAGTGAGGGAAGAGCTATGCACAGAACAAAATGCAAATACCTCGGCTGGACAAAATTGAGTTTTCCAGAACTGTGGCAAGCTCTGTCTTTGTTCATTGTTTTTCCCAGCTTTATTTGTATGAGTAGATGCTGTTTTTTGAAAAGGAGGACCAAAATTTGTTCATTCTTCACACTGAAACATTCTGCTCTTGGCAAACTGTTGAAAGTAAGCTGTGAATAACTGATAAATAGGGTTAATAATTTGTAACAATGCCTCAGCTGTAACAGCAGCATTGTCAGGCTGGTGCTGCACCAGTGTGAAGGATTTGAAGAAGGCAATACTGGTACAACAAAGTCGGATAGTAATTCTTATTTTTATGCTGCAAACACTGATTTAATCACCGGTTTTCTCCATTAAACTACTTTATATCGACATCTTTCATTTTTCTGTCCTTTGAAGGTGGTAAATATGATTGCCATTTTATCCATTTTTGTTATAAATGAAACAGACTTCAGAGCGTTTGGCTGTGCATCAGTTGTTGGAATGCTGCCATACACTAATGCAGACTCCCCACTGTGAGCCCAGTGAAGAATTATACTTTGATTCACCAGATTGTATTAAATAGTCCAGCTGTTGGGATTTGAAAGATAGTTACCTCCAAAGTGAAATAAAAATGAACTTGGCATTTATGGCTTTGACCATTTTTATAGTGTTGGGCAATCAGCTTTTCAAAAGTAGCACTTTTAAAAATAACCCTCTTCTGGTTACACTGCTTTAAAAAGTTTAATTTGCTGTAACGTTCAAAATACCCCACCTTCTATTTTTCTGGAATGATTGACAACTTTTGCATAAAATAAGCATTATTTTCCTTTTGAAATCACTAGCTTCTGATGATAATCAAATGAGTCTGAAACTGTATCTATTAGTGCCAATTTCTGCATTAATTAACTTATACCAAAATTCTAATGTTAGAGACAATTCTTGTAATTAAAGCTTGAACATGGAATTTCATTTGTTCTATCCACTGCTGCAGCAGCAAGCTGAGTAAATTCTTTCTGAAATGGAAAGTGCAGCAACTGTTGTTTCTGTGATTATTTTTTGGTTTTAACCTGTTTGTTTATTCTCTCCCCCATCAGGTGGGAGCTGGTGCAGTCCCCACCCAGTGTTCTAATTGTTGAGTGAGGTGACCTCTTTCTTCTTTGTCATTTTCTTTAGGACAAAGACTGTCACAATAAAGGGCAGTTCATGGCAGATGGGTACTGTAGCTGAATTTCTGTCTCTGGCCTCCAGTTATTTTACCTTTTCCTTTCAAGGGTGTTACCTTATCAGAATTGAAGACTGTTCCTTAAAAACAAACATGAAAGTTTAGAGCTCAAAAAAAGGAAAAGCGGGGAGAAAAAAAAAAGGCTCTGGACAAGGCTACAGTGCATGTAGGAGCTTGAGGGATTTCAGCACCTGCCCAGTTTGGGCTCTGGGGGTGTGGGCTGTGCATCCATAGTGAGGATGGCACAGTGCAGTGCAGCTGCCATCCCCGAGCCTGCAGGGCTCCGAGCCTGCAGCCTCTGCGCTGGGGGCTCTGGGGGGCTCAGGCTTTGGGGGGCTCAGGCTTTGGGGGGCTCAGGCTTTGGGTGACTCAGGCTCTGGGGGGCTCAGACTTTGGGTGACTCAGGCTCTGGGGGGCTCAGTCTCTGGGGGGCTCAGGCTTTGGGGGGCTCAGTCTCTGGGGGGCTCAGTCTCTGGGGGGCTCAGTCTCTGGGGGGCTCAGGCTTTGGGGGACTCAGGCTCTGGGGGGCTCAAGCTCTGGAATGCAGGGTGCAGGAGGCACAAGCCTCTGCTCTCAGGCTCTCTGTGTGCCCACCCAGCAGGGTTAAGGTGGCAGTGGGAACACCCCAATCTGCCTCTTGTTCACATTGAGCAGCCCCAGTGTTCGCCATGTTCTCTGCTGGTGTATTCCAGCTAATCTGAGGATTTGCCTGCATGTTTTCAACACCAGTACAAAGCTGCTGAATACACACAAGTGCTTTTGGTGTTTATAGGCTGATGCCAGCTTTGACAAATAACCCAGGTGTCTCTGACCCTTCCTTCCTCCCTGCTCAGAGGCTTTTTATCCACACGAATCCCTGCACTGCAAACAATGGTGGTGTAACCCCATTTCTGCAGCACAGGGCGTGGGTCAAACGCCCTTGATAGTTCAGCAGAGCCAGTAGGTGAATTTCCAGAAATCATCAGCACTTGCCCCCAGTGAGAGCAGCAGCAGCCCAGGGAACACCTGGTTATGCTGTGCCTCAGTCACGCAGTGCAGCCCCCAGGCAGGTGGCTCTGGGATTGAGAAGTGGAGAAGCCATTTTTCAGTGCCTTGTGGGTTCATTTTTCATCTTCCATGCCTGGCTTAACAAATGATCCAGGAGAGGGAATGTGACTGTTGCATTTTGTGCACTTCTATCTGTATATAACAGCTGTTACGTCCATAAATCTATTTATTAGCTTAGCAGAACTGTCTTAGTCATATGTGCTACTAATAGAAATGCTTTTTTGTGTTTTTATGCTCTTCTGCATGTGTGAATTATCATTTGTATTTATGTATTTATTCTTCTAGATCAACGAGTCACACAGAATTGACAAGAAAAGCTTCTAGCAGCGAAAAAGAGACAGAATCTGTGGTAGTTTTAGATCCTGTGTCCACCAGCGGGGATCAAGTGTCTGAAAATGCCCTGAACCAGAACAAAGTGAAAGAAGAAAAAAGCAAGCCGCTGCATAAAGAAACTAACGCTGGGAAAATAAAAGAAACAGATAGTTCTAGCTGTTAATTGTTACTCTGCAAGGCTGTAACTTTTGGGAATCATTATCTGGACATGTGAATTGCTTAGGTGTGTTACTAGGGGCCACGGTCTGTACTCCAGACAGAAGTATTACAGATTGAAATGGTCTTTTGTATGCAGCTTTTGTTACATGCACTGAAGTGTTAAATAACTGTGTGTCACTCAAAATCCCTTTCCCATTTTAATTTTGCAGGTATGGTTATTAATTTCTTAGATAGTGTCAGCTACCTTTAAAAATGGATTTGAAGAGGCTTTTTAAACTCTTCTTTTATTGAGAAGATGCCTTGTTGAAGGTCTGTTCCAAAGCTTGCCAGAAGCCCCTTGCATCCCTCTTGAGCTGGACAGGTTTGGGTTAGGCCCTGTAAGTGATTACACCCTCATCAGCTTCAGTATGAGGGTGTTACTAATTATTAATAAAAATGTGTTTAGACACATTGCTCTAAAAACATTTTGATACCTGCTTAAACCAAGATCTTGTTGGTCCCCTGCCTGCTGTCCCCACAGAGGGAGGAAATGAAAAGCACAAGCACAACCCTTCTGTCTCAGATTGTCGGGACAGAGACTGCAATGCAGAGGCAGTGCAGCATCTCATTCTGGTACCAAGATTTTTGGCAGTGCTAGCCAGAGTCATGGGTTTGTGGCTGGGACTGGTGCTCTCATTTGGGTTAAAAGCTTTGCAAAGGAGGACTTGCTCCTGGGTTTTGTTTTAATGTTACACAGCAGCTTTTGGAACTGCTGCAGTTGGAGTCAGTTTTTACTGCTGCACAAAAATAACTTGCCTTAGGCTCCAGTGGGTATGAGCTGCATTTGGGATTCCTTCTAGGACTGCAAGTTATTGGGAATCATCAACATTCTGAGAACTCCCAGCTGAAAGCCCACAGTGCTAACAAATGAGCCCTTGCTTTGAACCTGGCACACACTGGTGGCATTAATTTCTTTATTAGGTGACACTTCAGGTGTCTGTATGTGATAACACAAATCCCAGTTTCCCTCAGCCCTTGTTCCCTATGACAACAGTGAGATAGGAACATCATTGATTTGCTCCACTGCCAGTTCACATTCCATTGCAGTCTCTTTAAATTCAGCACAGTATCTCATGCTTTTATGATGAATAAATGGAATCAGGGATTTACCTAAAGATTGGTGTAACTGAAATTGGGTGGGCACATACTTGAATGCACTTGGATTCTTTTTTATTTAATTATTTGAAACAGTGATAGTATTGAAGGATGAATGTTCTGAGTTTGTTGGTTTGGCTCTGCATGCAACTGTCTGGTGCTTTTCCTAAAAAATAAAATGATAGTAATGAGTGTGGTGGTTTCACATCTATTTTGGTGGTTTTTGCATGTTTGCTACGAAAATCTTGGACTTGATCTAATGACTGAATTGCATATAGTTCATAAACTTGCGGAAATTTGTCTCTCATTGATATTTTCATTTCTTGGGGGCAGTTGGTTCTGGCTGTTCATTTTTTACTTAGTTGTCTGTTACACTGAACTTAAAATGGAAAATTTCATATATGTATTTTTTCCTCAAATTATTGCTGCTGTATTACATGTTCAGATTTTCAAATTATGCAAAACCCAGAAGTTTTTCAAGAAGCATTTCTTTTACTTAAACTGTTTTGTTACCTAGAACATAAATTATTTCTTCAACTTTTCATTCTTGCTTATTAAAAAGACTCCTGACAAGTTTCCCAGACCTTGTGGAATTGACTTGTTACTCACTGCTGCCAGTCACAGCTCTGTGCCCAACATTTGGGGTTTGCAGTTGTCTCGAGGGCTACAAATGGAGCAAAATCTCCTTTGCAGGCTGGATCTCAGAGCAGCACTGAGGGTTTGGGGGGGATGGAGCAGTGTAACACTCAAGCCCCTTGTATTTTTTTTTTTTTTTAAATGTGGTGTTCTGTTTGTGTTTGGGTTTTTTTTTACTGTTTGTCAACAGCTTGCTGTTTGTATGGAGGGAGATTCTGATTTTCTCAAACATTTAGTTTTGGACTTAACACAGCAGTGTTTGTTTTGTCAGTTTGTAAATGCAGCACAGAATTTTGTGGTATTTTCAGACTATAGTCACTGCTCAGTTAATTTGGTTTCAGCTGAAGGCAATGGGCCCTGGGAAAAGAGAAGCCAGTATTTGAAATCTCTTAGAGATATTTGGTTGAACTGCTTGAAAATAAATGGATTTAGGAATAGTTAATACGTGACATAAATAAATATTAACTATTAAATAGTTAATATGTGACAAATGTTAATATGTAACATTTTCTTAGTAAAATGTTTTTTCTTAGCATTTATCCCAAAGTAATGATGACAGCCTAGGTTAATGTGCTGTTTTCGGGGAGCTGGGCAGGCAGGCTCTGAATCTGCAGGGCTGGCTGAGAGCTGTGGGGGCAGCTAATCCTGCTCTGGGGCAGGAAGCACATCAGGAAGTTGTTCTGGCTGTAAGTCTTCAACAAATTCAACAAATTCAAGTTTTGCTTCACCTGAAATAAAAAAAAAAAAAAACAGCTCATGTTTGCTGTAATGGGGTTTGCTGTGCTCTGATGCACAGAAATGTTTTGAAAATGCCACATGATGGTTACAAGACTTGACGTGCCTTTAAAAATCTGATCTTTGCTTAGTAATGAAGGAACATTGTGATTATATGGTGCACTGCAGCCTGAGCTGGGATATTTACTGCATCCCTTTCTCCACTGACCATCTCACCTTGCTGCCTTCTGTTTTCCCGCTGCACTGGTCTCCTGCCAGGTTCCCATCAGCTGACTCTGCTCCTAAAGCCGCCGTCCCAGCGTTGATGCCATAACCAGCAGTTCCCTGTTTGTGCCACCAGCAGCTCCCTGGCTTTTCCCAGCCCTGACTCCTTCCCCAGCCCGGTGCCAGGGAGGGGCGGCTGCGAGTGCCCAGCCCGAGCAGGTCCCGCAGACCCTCGGGGGGCTCCTGATGGCCATTGGGGTGCCTGGCTCCGGCTCTCCCAGCTGTTCCCAGCTCCAGCCCGCAAATGAGGAGCTTGGGATGCAGCTCAGACCTGCTCTCACTGCGGCCCTGCTGCTGATTGAGCTACTGGATCTTATTTCTGCCAAGTGATTAATCGTGTCGGGGATTGTTGCCGTTTCATTTCATCAGATATAGGTCTAAATATTTGTCAGACTCGAGAGCCTTTGCTTAGACTATATTATTTGAGGAGGCAATATATTAATACTGCTGAGGCAGTTAAAATTCATAATTCTGTAATTATCTTTGCATTCTGCAAAACTATTAGCACAAAAAATTTTCTATGTTTCTGTGTTTTACAATGGTCATGAGCAAGGGGAAGATTTCAAAAAGCTCAACATATTTTCAATTTTAAAAGAAATTCAACTAAAAACTTTGTTCTATAGTGTGCATGTCAAGTGCTGCTACCCTATGTGTAGAACACTGGAAATTATAACAAACAAGAGGGTAAAATGACTTAATTCTTCTTCGTGTTTCCTTTTCTTAGGCATAATGCAATTCCTGCAAACCCTTTCCTTCCTTTCTTCCTCTCCTTGTCTCTCTGCCTCCCCTTTAGACTGCATGTCTTTATTCTGGCTTGATTGATACCTGAGCAAGTGAGAAGTGGCTCTAATGAACTGTTAAGCATTTAACAGCGCCTTGGTACCGTGTAAAAAGAAGATGCAGATCCTGAAACGGGCAGGCAGATGCATACAAGTGGCTAAGGCTGAATGTGCATCGTCAACTTGGGGTTTTCTTGGATTTTATTTAAGGCTTACCCACGCAATTGCAGCTTTCCAAACACATTTTGCTGGAAATGTAACATACAAAAGAGGGTGGTGAAATGAAGTTTTGTTAGCAATATATGTTTCTGGGCCTCGAGGGAGGTGGGGTATTTGGCCTAAAATTCCATTTTGGCAGCTTTTCGACACATTATATGTACGGTTTTTTGTTTTGTTCCTTTTGCACCATGGGCTTCAAGACTCCAACCAATTAATTCTGGGAAAAAAAAAGCTTAATGTAGGCTACTCCTCAAGAAGGGGTCTATTTTAACATTCAGTAAACAGATAATCCATTAGGACAACAATATACATTGTGGCAAGTGCTATCCTAGGCTTTTTTTGTCAGCCCTTATTTATAGCCTTTTGATTCCGCTTCCCTCCTGGGGTGCAGTTTCAATCATTCTCCCTCCAATCTTTGTGCCCGTATTCATGGCAGGCTGAAAACAAAGTAAGAAAGAAGCTCGTACGCAGCGCTCCATTCGCGGCCAGTTCCTCCTCTATAGCCAGCAGCCGGTTGTATTTGGCCACCCTTTCTCCGCGGGAGAGACCTCCCAACTTGAGGAACCTGGCACCCAGGCCCACAGCCTGCAACGAGAGAGCGGTGAAACTCCTCACTCGGCCAAGTGAAGTCATTCCCAAAAATTAAACACGGTGTCCTAAGTCTGATTTAACACCCTCGTCTCTCCGCAGAGAAAAACGGGGAAATAAAACCTCTCCGTGAAAGACTTGCCGGATGCAAACAGTAATTTTCGCTGGCATATGAAGTGAGATTTTATTTGCAGAATATTAAATATAATAGTGTTAAGGATATTTGTTTAAAATGTTACTACACAGGAATGTTGCAAGTAACTCAGTTTTTTTATAAACTAATGCAAGCAAATGGATCATACACACTTTAGAATATACTCCCTGCTTTGGCAAATTTCCTCTGTGCTTTCTTTAAACTCAAAAGAATAACCACTCTCTGTGGGAAAAAAAACCAACCCCCTAGAAAAAGCCCATTTTGTAAAATGTTTCTTTCTCAAGCACAAAAAGGCTTTCTCCTTAAAAAATAGTACATGTTAAAAGCAGTATTTTTGTAATTCTGCAATTGAACAGCTTTCAATACTTACCAGATCCACGAGGCTCTCATCTGAAGATTCTCTGTCTAGACTTCCTAATATGGTAACACGTCTTTGACCTATACATAACGGGAGGGAACACCTTCATTAGAGTATATTTTATATATTTGACACAGAAATTGTTTGGATATCTCATTCTTTTTTTTACCCCTGGGCTGTCCAAGCTTAAATACAAACAGGAGTAAACCCCACCTGATAAAAATGTAAATTGTTTTAGTTTCTACATTAGCATTCTGTTTTATTTTCAGATGGATAAGGGAATATCTAACATCCTGTCCTGGTCTCTGCCTCTCACTGATTTGTCTGATCAGGCTGTGCTATTTATTTTAAATGTGTTCCTCACTATAGTAATTATTTTTCTTCTATTCAAAAAAAGAATTTACCATCCTGACTGAATGGAATCTTTTAGTTACTATTTACTCACTTCGATACAGCAATTCTGGGTGTTTTTAAGGAACAAGAAAAAAACTAAGCTATATTAAATTTGTCCATCTATTCCTCAGGTATGAAAAGGAATAAAGAAAATCTGATACAAAGAGAAATCTTACATATGAAGCTGCAAAGGTTTTTCATACTTACAA
The DNA here is from genome assembly GCA_003676055.1 of Chloebia gouldiae. Lineage (NCBI taxonomy): Eukaryota > Metazoa > Chordata > Aves > Passeriformes > Passeridae > Chloebia > Chloebia gouldiae. The sequence continues at coordinate 7,146,270 of QUSF01000019.1, read as the reverse complement.
CAAAGGCTCAATAATATTTAGTCAATAATCTATCTAAATGCAATTTTAAACAGTTTGCACGTGTCTGAATTTTTAAATAAATGCTAAAATCATTCAAAATTGAGATGAATTGCTCACATCTCTCTTATTTTCTTTAATTCTGATATCTAACTGCATGACACTTAGCTGCAGTGTCAAAGGGCACTCACGTACAAAACATTCACAGTGAATTAACTGACAGCACTTGAAGCCTTGACTGCTGTTTAAGGCCCTTGACAGGGATTTGTGAATCAAAACTTGAATTTCAGTTTCTTCTGACAAGTGCTTTCTAAGTTAGAATTTATTTACTTAGGATGATTACATGAAAACATGTAATATTTACAGGTGTGGCTTGCAGGGTTTGGTTTCAGCCTTTCCCCCCTGGACTCACCATCCAGAACTCCAGTAAGTTCTATGAGGTCTGACACCTTGGTTTGGTTCGTGTATTTTAGGACAACACCACTGCACATTGCCATGTTTATGTTTTGGTCGCTTTTGAGTTTGGAAATTTGCGTGGCAGCATCTTCAGCAAACAGGTAACATCTGGAACCAAGGGCACAACAGATGCTGCTCCACTGTTCTCTGTCCTGCACAAACAAATTGAGCAAACAACTGGAGTTTAAAAAACTAAACTGAATGAAAACTATAAATGAGGAGGTAAAAATTAAATAATAATCTGTGTTTAATCCTAAATATGCCCTTCATATAAACATATTACATTTTATAGTGTATTTTAAATCTGTCTGCCTAAGAAAAACATGCCACTTGGATTTTCTTTGAGTTTTAAGATTTTGCTAGAAAACAAAAATTTTAATCTGAAATTAATCAACACTATCTGCAAAAAATATAGTTAAAATATTTAAATTAAATTAAGTGTAGGGGTCTGCTATTTTGATTTCCCTCTTGAAATTTACTTCATTTTGATGGAACATAAAATAATTTTTTCTTGTTTTATTCAAATGACTCATTTTTGTGTTAATATTTCAAGTATCATAGTTGTTTGAACATAAAATAATGAACAGGAGACATAGACTCAATGGCAGGACCCATAGGGAACAGAAGAATACAATGCTCTCTTTTCTAGCAAAGCTCCATTTTTTAGGGTCTTTGTTTCTTTCTTTATTTAATGTATTGTCCACATGGTACATGGTCCAGGCTAAATAAAGGACAAGGATATGTAAAGAATTTTAAAGAAGAAATTTACAAATTAATTTGCTTGCTTTGTACCCACAGAATGCAAAGTTCTCACATTAAAAACATGTCTACTTCATAATTCTGCCAGTGGTTATTCTTGGTCTGTGGATCAGTTTTTTGTACTTATGTACTTGCAATCAACATTAGGTGCCATTCCTGTATGGATTTCAAGCCTGTGCATAAGAGAAAATGAAGTTTTTGACACCTGAACAAATGTTAACATTTAAGCACCAAAGTGGTCTGGTGTCTGGAAACGAATTATTGAATTGGTACCAGAACTAATCCTCAAGGATCTAATTATCAGGGCAAAGATGTGGCATGGGTAAACCTTGGAGATTTGGGAGGAGGAGGAAAAGAGGCATTTCTCTTAACTCTACTCTGTTCCCTGTGTGCTGTAATTCTCCTGCTGATTCTCATCTTGCACATACTTCCCTTCATAAGAATTCACAAGGAAGTTTGCAGCCCTGGCAGGAGTGGGGAATGACCTGGTGTTTTGGAGCATGGTAATTCAGAGAGTCAGACTGAAACCACACAGGGAGGCAAGGCTAATCAGAGTGAGGTAATGCTAAACACAATTATGCAAAAAACCAAACTTTTAAAGTTCCAGTTAAGGACAAAATCAGATGGATTTTGCAGTTCATCAGTTTTTCAGAATTATTCATTCAGGCACTGGGCAGACTCACAGAGCCAACATCACTTTGCTTCTCCCTTCAATCACAGTCTTTGTGTTTGGTTCATGAAAATGAACTCCCTGTATTTATTTTTAAGAAGATAAAAAATCTGAAATTTGACACCAAAAACAAATTTTGTATTAAGTTGTGCAACTGCAGAATCTCAGTCTACAACTGTAGGTTCTCCAGCAATTAAGTTTTTATTCTCTTTTTAACACATGGAAATTTAATCTCATGTATAAATGTGAATATTTAAGGTTATACAATCTCTTTTATTCATCTATAGCTTGATAACATGCTTAATATTATTGTGCTTTATTGTTGTAGTTGATTGGCCACACTAATTAACTCCTCTAACTTTGATAACAGAGGTAAATGCAGGGTGTCTTACTCCCACTTGAAAAATTCTGCTGAGCAATTCTGCCAGTGACAGGACTTTGGTTATAAATATCCATCACAAAGAACTGCAACCATAACATATTCTGGTGATTTTTTTGGCTGAATATACAACAATGTTCAAATGTTTGCTTCTCCAGCCTAATATAATATTGCATTACACATCAATTTTTTGTAATACATTTGAATTTTACCTTATAATTTCACCATATAATTTAATAGTGTACATAAAGACAAAAATGTAATCAAAATAACAGTGGTTTAACAAGTAGAATCAGATAAAAAAATGCAAATTCTTGTAATTCTTTAAGGTATGTGTACTGACCATATTCTGTTAATGCCAGGATTTTCCATCAGAAATTATGTAAAAAATACTAAAAAATTTAGATATTGCCAATAAAATAGATTCAAAGAAATTGTTAGATGCATTTTCTAGTGATATTTTTGTGCTTAAAAACTTTAAAATCAGAAGCTTTTAATTTTACATGTTTTGTAAAAATGAGAAAGGTCAGTGATAAGCCACTGAAGGGCTTTTAGAAGACTGCACTGTGGTATCTTACCTCTTTTCTTAAGGGATCTATTAATGCAATAATAAAAGGAAAATTATCAATCATTTCCACATACATGGCAACCATTTCATCAGGACTTTTGAATGTTCCAGTGAGTATTTCGTATTTTCCTTTACCCTGGAAAGCAAAGTAAAAAGCATGAACTACAGGGAAGGTAGGAGCCTGAAAAGCAGAGTGTCCACATCTCTGTAAAGGCAGTGGGCTGTGTGTGCTTCAATCAGGAGGCATTCACTCATCTGCCTCACTCTGTGTCTGAGTTGTCAGCACATTGTTACAGAAAACTCTGCCTAAAATGACACCGTGGGTTCCAGTGGGCTCCTGCCAAAGTCTCTGAACAATGCCACTGCCAAAGGAAGAGAGATCTATTGCAGCATTTTCTAGGCAAGGCTGCCAGTTTGACACCATTACAGCATGAAGTTAACAATATTCGACATTTTTATCAAGTCTTGTGTGAAAAAAAATATCATTTTTCTCTTCCAAAAAAAAGGTGGGTTTTTTTTCCCCCTCATTTTCATAAAGAAAATATTGCTGGGGCAAAGGGTGCACCTTCAGTGCCCAAAAGCAAGATACAGCCTTTCCTTGCTTCTTTTCCCTTTCAAAAAAAAAAAAAAAAAGACTCATTTAAAACCAGTCTCATCATTCTGGGAAGCACAAGCTGCAGTCTGGGGGAAATTTTAAGAGCACAATGTGAAACTGTGCCAGGATATCCAGGGCTTTAGTGGCTTTAACAGAAAGTTACAGAATTACTGGTGATTCAATGGTTAAGATTTTGCACATTCTGGTATAGGATACAGATATCACAGCCAGGGGAGCAACTGCTTGCACAAAAGATGATGGTAATGGAAGCTTTGGCACCACAGAACACCCAAACACACAAAAGCTCATGAGGTACTAAATGGAACTGAAAGTTTCTTTTTCTGCTCAGATAAAAACCTGTTTGATCTTGGAATAAGGGTCGAGAACTGTAAGACTTCATCAGGAGATAGATAGATTTTGTCAAATAAAACCATTAAAAAAATGAAGTTAAAAAATTAACTTTGATGCACAGTGAGATGGGCACTAATGTGTATACAAAGATATCATAGTAAAAATTCAAGCAGATGTTAGGATAGTTTGAAGAAAACAAAAGATGTAGCTTAATATAATGGAAAAACAAGCAGATTCAGCTAGAATTTATAAATGCAGAGATAATTCTTTCTGTTTGATTGATTGCTACCTTAAAAAAAAAAGGGAGTTAGGAGCTTGTAGGTGAGTTTGCAACATAATAATAATAATGTTAACAAACAGCTACATTTATTTTAAAACCCAAGAAAATCAAAATTGAAAAATAACTTACGTAATCCATTAATTCATGAGCAGCACAATTTATTGCTAAGTACATGTCTGTTCCCAGCTCCAAACCTATATTGTTGCAAGCTGTTTGCAATTGGAGTAGTAGTTGTTCTAGATTATCATATCCTATTGTCAGGCAGCCTAAATGTGATATTCTTTTTAAGGGTGGTGGCTGAAAGCAAAACAAAATAATCACTTTATTTACACATCTATATATTACACATATTTATGAGGTTTCTTTCACTGTCATTTCATTCTGCATTTAGTCATCAAATTATAGATTTGTTCTCAGAAATCTCCTTAGCAGCTGCAAGGACAATTCCCTAGGAAAGAGGAATTAAGAAAGTGCTAATGGGTAGAGAGCAATAGTCCTTGGAAGTATGTCTAGTCATGCAGCTCTCAGTCTTGTATGGCTAGCACTGGTTTAAAAAATTGTATTAAAGGCACTCTTAACAACCACTGGGTTGCCATAAATGCTGTGGTACTATGGACCAATCCTTTTCCACAAAAACATATCCTCCACTTCTAAATAGCTTTTACTCATTAATCCTCAACTACAACATTGATATTGAGCCTGGGGAGGGTTCAAGAAACCTCAAGAATCTCCCAAAACTTCCAGAAGGAACAAATTTCATAGAGGGGAAATACCTCCAGCCCAGCTGCACACAGCTGTCTGCTTCAGGGACTGTAATGCTGGACATCAGCCATGTTAGCAAGTATTGAAAAAATATTTCATGTATTTCCTTCTGTGTCAGTTTTTCTGTAGATTTTCCAAACAATAATTTTTAACTGTGAAGTCTGGGAATTTTGGATTATAAAGATGCACCAACAGACAGCAAAAAATGCTGCAGTCTTCCTGCACTTCAGATAGAGATTAAATCTGAAGTTTCATGTGGTTTTCAACATGTCCATATGCTGTGCCTTGATACATTCTATTAAAAGCATTGTCTATCTGTATAAAACCATTTTTTCTCTGTCTAGTTTTCACTTCCTTAACCTAAATAAGTTCTTTTTCACTACCTACTTTTAATTTCTTCTTTTTTTCAAAAAGTTCAAACTAACATGGTGTCTTCACCAGTTTTAAATTCAGTTTCATTACTGTCTCCTGTAGTTTTCTCCTACTGAAATAAATGGAATTTTTTTTCAGAGAATCTAATGCATTGTTTCCTTGTGTATATCTTACAGAAATATTCTACCTTATGATTGCAGTACATATTGTGGTACTGATATGGAAACTACCCACTAGGAAAACATTGGCCAGCATCTTAATGAAGATGAGTTTTTTGTTGTTCTAGCAACAATAAAATAGGAAAGCTTTTGTTGATCCTTTCTTTTTTTATACTTCACAACAGTAATGATTCTCACCTGATCATATTTAAATCATCTCAGAATGAAGAGCAAAGCCTGCATGGCATTTCCATCCCACTATTTGGAAAACTCATCAACAAACTACCCATTTTGAAGGGATAAAAAAGATCATTTGAGCCCTACAAAATAATGTCCTGCGCTATATTGTGAGTGCTGCTGGTTTGATACTGGTTTGTATCTGCCATTATCTCTAAGCTCAGACTGGGCCTGGGCACTGAATGCAGCAGGATACTGAGGGGAGTTTGCTCCCAGGGTTAGGCAACAGCACAATCCACAAATCTAACAGGTAACAGTTTTATGGTCTACATGATCAAAAGTTCTCTGCTGGTGCTACAGGCCTGCAAAATGCTCATTTGGATAAATTACCAGGATTTCTATATGAGAAAAATTATCAGATCCCAGAAATTTCCCCCTATTTCCTCTACTGCCCCCAAAAGGAAGCTATAGTCAGAAGAATTTAAATTATTATGTAGAATATGAGCATTTGGAATATTTAAGTCTTGCCTTGACCTTTCCAAAATGGTGATGTAGATTAATGCTTCCTTCCTTAAGAACATTTTAAGTTCCCTGCTGCTCTTAATACCTTGTTGAAGGCTTAGAGCTAAAATCTGTTTTCTTACCAGAGCTTTTGGTGCTTTTCCTTTCCTAGTGTCTCCTTGTGAACCAAGCTGTTGGAGTGAAAGAAGATAGGAATCAATTCCATGGAAAAATACAAAGATGAAAAGAAAAATGAAAATAAAAATGAAAAGGAAAGGGAAGGAAAGGGAAGGGAAGGAAAGGGGAGGGGAGGGAAGGGAAGGGAAGGGAAGGGAAGGGAAGGGAAGGGAAGGGAAGGGAAGGGAAGGGAGAAAGGAAAGTTGACTGAATTTTGGTCAAAAGAGACCAAATATTTCAGTTAGGAAATAGCTTTATTTTGAGGTGGTTACTAATTTAAAATGTTTGTTTCTATGATCCAACCATCATTTGTTTTTCAAGACATTCTCCAGCCCATCAAACATACAGTGGATCTCAAAAATGAGAATCTAGACTCTCTACTTGGAGAAACACAACAACATTGCTTTCCAAAAAGCACATGCACACACCAAGACTGATTTACTGCTACAGCAGTAGTACCTGGAATAAAATATGTTCTATGTGAGAGGCAGAATATGTATTGTATATGGCCACTGATACCATTCACTCCCAGTCTCTTTCTTCAGGTAAACAGAAAGCCTTATGCTTAGAACAATGATTTGTTCTAAATTTTCTAATTTAGTATCACCAAATGGCCAATGTTTTATTAATCTGTCAGAGAAATACATTCTCTGTTCTGTGTCATGAACTTGTGTCATGGCTAAGTGTTCCATGTGGATGTTTGAAGGGATAAGAGAAGTAAAAAGAGCAAATGAAGTACATCTCACTGTAAGAACACATTTTTTACTGTACCCTTTTGGCTGGAGACTCAAACATTCTTGTGATTTCTTTCTGAATATCCAGAACTCTTTCTATGCCCTGAAATTAAACAACAGTCAACTTCAAAAGAAAGTTATATTAATACATTTTAGCAGCTTGAATCAGAAGAGAGACAACACTTATTTGAAATGCAAATTTAAATATAAAGTCTTCCAAAAAGCCCAAACCATTACAGACTCCTTAACACAATCTCTCCATCCACAAAATGCAGTCATGTCCAGCTATAAAGGGTTAGTAGCACTGGAATGAGCAGGAATATTTGATTATGGGATGTCAAGGAAAGCAGTCTCCACCTCAAAAGTAGCCCTTCAGATACCTAACAAGTAAAAAATATCTGGGTCTGCATTTATATCTAAGAAGTGGGAAGGTGATAATCTCAGTTCCCAACTGTGGCTCTGCCTAAGACTTCCTAAACTCTGACAAGACTGAGTGCGTTTACCTTCAAAATACTTCCAAGGAGCAGGAAAAAAAAAATCACTGTCTTGATTTTAAACATTGGGCAACCCTCCAATTAAATTAATTAACTGCTTTTAATGCAAGGCTGTTTTTCCTCTTCAGCTGAGCTAGTAAATTTTGAGTGTGAACTTTGTAAAGGACATTTCAGATTTTCTCAAATTGTGCCAGTAAAGGAATACTGAAGGGGGCAGAAGTCCATCACAGCTGGCAACAACACAGGACAAAGAGCTGCGAGCTCTGCACTGCAGCACACACCTTCCTCCTCTCCTATGGGCACTGGGAGGCATCCTGGCTTTGAATGGGGCACAATTAGTGACCTTGTTAACAGCTCCGGGGGACAATCCAGAAAAGTTAAAGGAAAAGCAAAAAGAAAGAGAATCCAGCTCAGCTATTTGTTCAGGTCAGCAGCACACAAAGTAGAAATCACAGCCCTAATGGAGGCATCTTGTGCAGATACATTCTTTAATGCAACACATGGCTAAACAAAAAGAGAGGGCTGATCCCATCTGTCTCACCCATCCTTCTTGCTCTTTGTATTCCCTTCTAGTGTCACAATTTCATTTTAAAGCAACTTATTCCCAAATATTTCCTGCTTTCCTGTGAATTTGTTATGGGCTTTGTTGTTTTCTATGCTATATCAAACAACTGCTAATATGTATAACCTACTAATGCAAGATCAATTATTGTGTAACACAATTCCTTGACATCTTTGTCAATGCACTGATTTTTTCCTCTATACAAACATCCATTTTTAACTTAAGTCTTCATGGTTCTTCTTTTAAATCATATTTTTATTTAATATAATGTTATTAGTGTTATAATTCTGCACTAACATCTGTTAAAACTTTGGCCTTGTAAGCTAACAAAAAATGAAAAATATAGTTTGTAAGGACTATATTGAAAAGACTTACATACTTATGTACATATGTAATTAGTGTGGTGTCTATAGAATACATCTATTTAAAAAAAGGAAACAGTACCTGCTGGAGTGATAACTCAACTGGTGGTATAAGCATAACTTCTTTGACTAATTTCAGTTTTGTAGGTAATTTTTTCTCACAGTTCAACACGGTTACCATTGGGAGTGGTAGAATCATTTCTTTAGGTGACTCCTGTAATTGGGAGTGCCGGGTGAAAATAAAAATGTAAAAATCAAAATAATTTCTTATATATTTTAGTTATTGTACAGGGCTCAAAAGCTGTTAACACAGGCAATGGTGTTACGGGTACATTCTTTGAGGCAAATTTAATAAAATTGTCACAAGTGGCTGCAATAATTATGGTAATGGGATGAACTAAACCAAATGGCAAAAGCCACGTGTACCTGATTGTGTTTCAGCAGTGCAGTGTGTAAGTACAACGGCACACGGCTAATGGTGGCCCCAGCCTTTGCTATGGCAAGTGATGTTCCCCCAATGGCCAAGCTGCCACGCAGCACTGGTTCAGCAGGTTCTGCAGGTGGGATGGGATTCACTTCTGCTGACACCTTCTTTCCTACACACAGAGAGTAGCAGCTAAACATTTTCTTGGTTCTAAACATATGCTTGTGGATCAGTTATGTGAGTAAATGTGGTATTGTCACTTCAGTGTGTACTCAGTGCCTTAAAAATAATTTATTTTTCTAAAACTTAATTTCGTCATCTGTTTTATATGGAATGACCTTACAAGTAAGAAGAGCACCTGTCCCCACTCTAGTTTCAATGCATTTCAAGTCTGTTTCTTTTTGAGATCTTTCAGTCACTGAAATACATATTTTTATTTATCTGTTTGAATCCAATAGCATTATATCATTTTGCAGGCTCCTTTCAAAAACATGTTTTCTTTGTTGTGCTCCTCAAATGCTCAGATTTTGTATAAAAAAAAAAGAATGATAACATTATAACCTGATTGGGAGTACAAATATTTGATTTCTTCTAATAATGACTGTGAGAAAAAAATCAGGTGTATTACAATTGGAATTGTGAGAGAAAAATCAGGTGTATTACAATTGGAATTCCCAAAGGGAAAACAAGTCTTTTAATTATTACATATACCATTTTCATAAGGATTTCTTTCCCTTTCAGATACAATAACTTTGTACAAAATGCTTTAAATCAAGCAGTTTCCATTACCATATTTATTGCCTATAGTGCTTACATGAACACTTACAGGGAGCACCTGCTGGAGCTGCAATAATTGATCTGATTCCCAAGAACCAATGCACTGGGGACTGTTTGATATTTGCTCCAAATTGTCAGGCACTGAGTATAACAATAATGTTACAGTCAATGCCACAATTAGTGAAAACACATAATAGATGTATCAGCAGAAGCTTGACTCAAATATCAAAGACAACTGCAGAAGTTAAATTTCAGGTGAAATGTGAACTTACTGTGCACACATCCAACATATGAAGTGGGAGGGTTTTTACTGACAGTATATGATAGTTGCAGCTAAACTGGTAAGAAATAATAATTTGCCAAAATATTCTGCCCTTCCAACAAATGACAACAACACTTTTTTGTCTGAGTTTAATGTATAGATGCAGATAACATATGGTGTTTTTTTTCTTTGGGTTGTTTGGTTTTGGCTGTGTATTCTTACCTGTTTTTCTAGTCTCACACCATTTTTTCCTTCTTCCTCTAGTAAAATGTTTGTTTAGTTCCTTTTAATCTATACTACCCCTCACTCCCATCTCACCCTCTCCTTTTTTCTTTTCTCTGTATTTCCTTTTCTCAGTGTTAGAAGGAACTTTCCTCTTTCAATTGTTTTCAGCTTCTATCTTAATTCTATTTCCTTTTTACTACTCATTTCTATGATTTCCTTTTCTTTCCTTATCATCTTCATTTTCATTTTCATTCTTCATTTGCATCTTCCTCCATTCTTATTCCTCACTCTGAAGAATAATAACCTCCTGTCTAAACCAACTGTAAAACAAAGGCAGAAACTGTTCAACCAATGCTTGTGAATGATGAGGAAACTGTATTTTTCCCCTCCCTCATTTTACTGCAGAAACTGCTATGATCAAAAAGGTCAGGAGATAGTAACCAAACCCTTTGAACATAAGACAGGGTGTCTTTTAGGACCTTTATCAATATCTATATTGCAAAAGATATTAAAATTAAATAAAGTAAAACCTGGTCTTCCTCCTCTTCTTTGCTTAGATGGTGAGGCTGAAGGGCACGAAGGAGAGGCATGAGTGGCTTTTGCTGCTTCTTCTTCTGCCTTTCTTTTTTCTTCTTCTTGCTTTTCAATTTTCTTTTTTTCTTCTATCTTGTTTGCAAAATATTCACTGAGGGAGGATGCATAAAAATTACTGTCAAAATTTTGTTAGACATGTGACAAATAGGCAAATGTGATGCAGGCTAAAGAACATGCTAGGAGGTAGATTAAGTGCTTTTGTTTGAGCTTCTGCCACAGATTCCCTGTGTGAAGCTGGAGAAGTCCATACCTTTATCACATCATTCTTTTTTGGTAGCCATCTGCAGCACTGAGTAAATAAAAAGGACCACAGTGATCTCAAACCTTGGTACAAGCTGTGTAAATCACTGTGGTTTGAAGGTCAGCTCTGAGCAGCCAGTCTGAGCATGAAGGATTTATTTCCTTTGCATGGGTACTAACAGATGCTGTCATAGTTTCATGACATCCTTCAGCCTGGCCTGGGTTAAGACAGTAGGTGAGTTGTACACTGGCTATTGTGTGGCTGCAAACTCAGAGGTGGCTGAATTTTAATTACATGCATGAAGTGAAATCTTCACCTATGGGTCACAGAAAGCCAATTCAGGCAAACTGAGTATGTGAGATACATAAAGTAGTGTAAACAATGCATTAAAATCTTATTTAGTCCCACTTTTCAAGTGAGTCCTTATTCCCATTACCAAGGTTTTCCCAAATCCACATGGAAGGCAATTAGGTCTGTGTGCTACACCCTTTGTTCAGTGTTGCAGCCCAAAACCAGCATACTTTTTATATCACAATTATGAAAAGCAGCCAATAATGTAGTGAAATTGGTCTGAGACAGACATTATATCCTAAAAATAGTTTTTTAAAAATTAGAAAACTGTTAATATTAGAGCTGTCTTTCATTACAATATAAATTAATGGTGAATATTTCAAATATTCAAATGAAATAATTTTCATAATATGCAAGACCTACCCAAGCATCTTATCAGCTTGACATTGGTCAGTAGGGTCCAAGTCCCTTAACATAGTGTTCAGTGCTTCACTGACCCATTGCACAGCAGTATGAACAGAGTCATTTCTTTCTTTCTCATCAGCTTCAATTGCTTCAGGTAAAGCATTTTCAGGTATTTGAGAATGAGTAGCCATTACAGTGGAACAAATCCTCTGAAAAAGAAAAAAAACGCAAAAAAAAAACCCCACCAAAACCAAAACAATGTAAAAGGTTTAAAATAGTATTTAATTTCTCACTTGGAAATGTCATTTGAAAGACTAAGAGGTATGGCCTTACCAACTCTACAAGTACATATCTCCAAATCTATTTGCTCCACTTGTCTTTTTTCATCCAGCACCTTCTTTTTAGGCTCTTATACTTTGGTAATTGCAGACATAATTCAAGCTTTTTGACCTAAAATTATAACTACATAGGCAAAACCCCTCTGACAGGTCTGCTTTATACACATATTATGCTATCAGAACAGAATGGAGTTATTTTAAGGACCACACAGTTATTAGGACACCTTTTATTGCAGCTGTTGGTAGCCTGTTGTACCATGATTCATCAGCATTCATGCTTAATGCCACCCCTCATGATAAATTACTTTTGTCTTACTTAGATAATTCAGACCTATCTTTCTGTACTGATTAACAACAAATGATATTAAGAAAATTCACTTAAGGAAGACATAATTTACAAATTTCCCACAGTTGCCTGCACTAACAGTATTAACTTTATTTCCTGTGAATATCTATGAGGTTACATGTAATTCAAGAATTAAGTGAACCAGAGTTCAGCTAAGGGAAAATAGAAATAATTACTCCACAATAGCTAGAGCTGCAAAGATGAAATAAAGCTTTCATAGCTGCTGCCACTGTCTAACTTTTCACAACACTTTTTTTTCCAAGTTACAACACTCAACTGGGATTTATGTCTTGTCATAAAGATGGAAAATAAGATGTTCCTTAGGATGTGAGAATAGAACCTCTCCTGGATATTGTCCTAGTAAAATAAATAAAACAAAAGAAGCAGCTCATACCTTCTCATAGTTTTTAACTGTACAGTATATTTCCACTTCTAATGCTGGTTGACCAACTCCATCAAGCACTTTTTTTCCAACTAATTTGCATATTACTGGAGCTTTTGAAAATTTAGAAAAGTAGTTAGCCTTAAATGAAAGAGAAAGAACTCAATTAAAAGTCAATTTCCAGGCAATGAGGCTTTTATTCCATGAAATAACTTACAATCAAATCCACCACTAAACAAATCCATTATGGATCTCTTCCAACCCAGGATATTCTATTATTCTATGATTTATATATTCCAGCAAGCTTTGAGCCCTGTGAGAAAGTGGAAACCATGACTTCTGGTAGGCAGAGTCCTCATTCTTCTTCCACCATGGTCTTTATTGGGCCTGATGAACTATCATAACATAATATCATATTTGGGTCCGTGTTCGTAGTTAATAAACAGTGATTTAATGATCTAATGTTGATTTAGAAAAAGGATTATATTTTTACCTGAGGTTTCTACATACTTCATTACTAGTTTCCTTATTTAATCTGGTAATTGGAGAGTCACCAAACCACAGGTTACCAAATGGGGAAAGCATGAAACACTTGGGGCTACGAAGAAGAGGAACATGCCAACTACCAAGCAAAGCAAGGAAAGGTGTTACCAGTTCCAGCTGATGATGGCAAAACACTTGGAGATTGGGAACAGTGTAAGATGGAATGAAATATTTCCATTTCACAGCTGCTCTCCCATCAAAGAGCATACTAGAAATCTTTCTTTCTTTTCGAGAGCTGCTCACTATTTCTAGTATCGGCAATTCCAGTTGAAGCTTCATTATGACTACTATCAACAATACTTTGCCAAGTGGGAACAGGTAAAATTGGTCTGATTCTTGACCATTCCAGTGGGGCCCATTTGCCTTCAGAGTGAACAGCACCCAGTGTTTGTTGCCGCTGGCCTGGGAGCCATCACTGCTGAGCAGCACTTTGGTTAGGGACAAACAGCAGCCCATCCGTGCAATACTTTGCGTCCAGACAAGCAAGCAGCAGAGGACAGCACAGCACCCAGCTGCCACGGTCACAAACACAGAACCATGGCAATGCCTGCCCGGGGCAGCGGACAAACCCTGAGCTGCCACCACAGAGACACGGAGCTCCGCGCTGCCCGCCGGGGCCGAGGGCAGAGCCCGGCAGCGGGCACGGCGGGCACCCCACAGCTCCGGCGCCTTCCCCGCCCCGCGCTACCAGCTCGCCGTAGAGATCCGCGGGGGGCAGCGGGAACAGGGCGTTCAGCGCCTCCTCCAGCCGCTCCGCCACCCGCTGCCCTCGGTAATACTCAGCCGCCTCCCGCCGCAGACGCCGCCGCTCGCCCGCCTCCATCGCGGCGCCGCTGCCGGGCAACGGAGCCGGGGAGCGCCCGGCCCTGGCCGCGCTGCCCGCCAGCGCCGGGGCGGGACAGCGGCGCCTCAGGGCGGGACAGCGGCCCCTCAGGGAGGGCCAAGGGCACCTCAGAGCGGGCGCCTCAGGGCGGGAGCGGCGCCTCAGGGCGGGACAGGGGCACCTCAGGGCGGGAGCGGCGCCTCAGGGCGGGCCAAGGGCGCCTCAGGGCGGGAGCGGCACCTCAGGGCGGGAGCGGCGCCTCAGGGCGGGCCAAGGGCACCTCAGGGCGGGAGCGGCACCTCAGGGCGGGACAGCGGCCCTTCAGGGAGGGCCAAGGGCACCTCAGAGCGGGCGCCTCGGGGCGGGAGCGGCGCCTCAGGGCGGGACAGCGGCGCCTCAGGGCGGGCCAAGGGCACCTCAGGGCGGGAGCGGCACCTCAGGGCGGGACAGCGGCGCCTCAGGGCGGGACAGCGGCCCTTCAGGGAGGGCCAAGGGCACCTCAGGGCGGGCGCCTCGGGGCGGGAGTGGCCCCTCAGGGCGGGCTAAGGGCGCCCCAGGGCGGGCTAAGGGAACCTCAGGGCGGGCGCCTCAGGGCGGCAGCGGCCCCTCAGGGCGGGCCAGGGGCGCCTCAGGGCGGGCGCCTCGGGGCGGGAGCGGCACCTCAGGGCGGGCTAAGGGCGCCTCAGGGCGGGACAGCGGCCCCTCAGGGCGGGCGAGCGGCGCCTCAGGGCGGGCTAAGGGCGCCCCAGGGCGCGGTGCCCGGCCCCGCGTTCCCGAGGCTCTGCTCCCTCCGGAGCGGCCCGCGCTGGGGCAGAGCTGGTTCGGTGTGTCCCGCTGTGCCTCCTCAGTGCCCCGTGGCGCTCGCTCCTCGCCCCCCAGCCCTATCACCGCTTTCCCAGTCAGGACGCCCCGACCAAGCGCTCCTCGGTTTTAAAAGCCTTCGAGCGACAGAACTCTCTGAGATTATGGTCCTGAAAGAGGGACAGGCTGTGGTCTGGTGAAGACGGCGCTGCAAAGCGCCCGCAGTAGCTCCTACGTTTGAAAGGCCTCCATTTTCAATGAAAGGAAACATTTCGCGACCTAAATGATCATTTTTAAGCCCGCAATTTCCTACAAAAACTTTCACTTTCTTACACTGTTCACTGGTAATTTTGTTGAAGTAACTGAAAATGGAGATACTTAAAAGCTGTTAGCTGCACACTTCCCTAGCTCTAAAATCAATATGTGTGGACCTTTGCTCATTGTGTGCTCACTTCTCCAGGTGGGGTGATAATGAAGAAAAATCCCTAAGGAATCATTTTCTTTTCCTTTCACATCCTTTAGAAATACTATGGTACCTCTCCAGAGATTTAAACCCTCTTTTTTTTTTTTTTTTTTTAAGCTGTTTTCTCTGAAAAAGTTTCTAAAGTGACACTACCTGTTCCTTGAGGAGAGTGGGTAGTGAATGCCTCATTAGATTTTCTTGCTTCAGGAGGAGCTGATGTGGTGGGAGGCTGCTCCTTTGGGCACACAGCTGCCTCAGGAAGGGCTTGTGCAGGGCCTGGGTGGCAGCAGTCAAACAGTGCCAGATATTTGTCACACGCACAGGCTTGCCCCAGAAAGCTCCAGTTTAATTAAATGGTCCTGGAAGAACAGGCTTCTGGAGGTAAATGGTGCTGGTGTGGTGGTCTCTGAGCATGATCATACGCAGTGAAATACTACCCAGTGTGAGACCTGTGCCTTCTGATCTGTTTAAGTGCCTCTCTCTATCAGTTTCCCTCCTTCTGCCCTTTCACAGGCTCTAAACAAAATGCATCATGAAGGAACATGTTGGAGATAAAAGGGAGACTAGGGAAAATGTCAGACTTCTCTGGAAGGGAGTGGGAGAACTGATTGCCTAGCATTATGAAGTAAGCTGATACACTCGATGGCTGTTGTGCCTCTGTTCACTCCAAGTGCTGCAGCTGCACCACCCAAGTTGCAAAATGAAGGTAAAGGATTGAGAGACCAAAGGGGTAACAGAGTTGGTACCTGAAGGAAGAGTAACTGATGTCATCTGCCTGTACTGTGCTAAGCCTTTGACATTGCCAGCACGACATCCTTTTCTCTAAACTGGAGAGATGGATTTGATGGATGGACCACTTGGTAGATAAGGAATTGTCTGGATGGTCACATGGAAAGGTTTGTGGTCAATGGCTCAATGACCAATGTCCAGTGCCAGGAGGCGTCCTCAGGGGTCCATGCTGGGACTGGGGCTGTTAACCATCGTTGTTGATGACACTGGCAGTGGGACTGAGGCACCCTGGGAAGGGAAGGGAAGGGAAGGGAAGGGAAGGGAAGGGAAGGGAAGGGAAGGGAAGGGAAGGGAAGGGAAGGGAAGGGAAGGGAAGGGAAGGGAAGGAGACTCCAGGGGAACTTTAGAGCTCTGCAAGTACCTAAAAGGTCTCCCTACAAGAATGATGGGGAGAGATGATAGAAGAAAGGACAATGGCCTCAAACTGAAACAGATACAGATTAAATATTAGGTAGAAATTCTTTGCTGTGAGGCTGATGAGGCATTGGCACAGCTTTCCCAGAGATGCTGTGGATGCCCCCTCCCTGGAAAATAAGAAATCTGTCAGGTTTGCCTAAGTGAAGCAATGAGATGAAGCAGAATGATACTCATTTAATAACCCTGCACTCTTGTTTTTAATAAACTGCTGGAAATACTAGTAGGGAGTCCCTCAAGTATTTATCATTTTTGTTTCCGTATCAAGTGAATGTTACATGAATTATCTGTATGGCTGTGTAATTTCCATTAACAGTTATAGTAATTGTAAGCATATAGAAAGAGGGTGGCTTATCCTGTGATCCTCCCTATTACAAAGTAGTTAACTGATTAAGGTTAGGATACCACAAGCCACTTCATACCATCCGTGAACTCTCTGCAACCCCATTATCTTCATTAGGCTTGTGTGGGTGTAATTAATTGGTGTTTAGTTACCAGTTGTGTTGAATGAAAAGAATTTAGTTCTATTTCTCTTAGTTTTATTGGCCCCATGGTGCTAACAGGCTAAAGTGTAATTAAAAACTCTCTAATCAAAGTATATGGAACAAGAGCCAAGGAACAAACCCAGTGAGGAAAAGCCTGTGCTTGGTGTAACTCTGGCCTTTGAAAAATGACTGGGTACAAATGACACCCTATCATTTTTTTTGCTTTTAAACAGTGAAGAGACTTCATTTATATCAACATGTACATTAAAACCCTATCTGTATAATTGCAATCATGACATTCCTAGGGGTGACATCATATTTTGATGTCTTCTCAGCAGATTTTGCCCCAAATCTTCTATAGATTGCCTCTTATTTTGCCTTCAGAGAGAAATGGGTCGAGTTTCTTTTGAGAGCAACCGTACAGAGTTTTATCTCACCTCAAGCCTTTATTATAACTCTTGTGCCAAGGAAGAAATGACAATCAGCTTTTCCTCATTTATCATACTGTGTTGTGTGTGTTCCCTTTTTCACATGCATCTCCTTTGGGTATAAATACGTGGTGCTAATGCTCTAAACCCAAGTATAATACCACCCGCTTAAGGGTCGCATGAAGCATTTGTTTTTTGCTGTTCTAAAATGCCTCTTTAAAGATATAAACTTGACCCTTAAATCAATTAAGATCATGGTCTCACTGACATCTGTGTTCTTGTAGGATTTCACAGAGTTGTATGTGCTCATTCCACTGACAAGGGCTTCTTTAAAGTCAGCAATCAGTACAAAAAAATGCATTTCCAATAAAATCAGAATTGTCATTTTAGCATGGTGATACAAATTCTCTTCTACAGATATATTACTGCTTTTGCGGCATTTTAATTATTTTTTAAAAAAGGTTTTTAATGATTTTTCTTTTTATATCTAAAATGCTTCTATAGTGTTTCTTTTTATTCTTAATATTCTATATCCTCTAAGGAAAAAACTCCAGTAAGAAAGCTAAATATAACTTCATGTATAAGATTAAACAAAAGATTCTGTCCTTGGACATGGCTGAATACAACATTTAGATTAGACTTTTAGTCTAAATAAAAACTTGCAAGGACTTAAGGAATATATATGTGGCATGTTTGGAAATTTCAAATAATTATTCAAGACTTCCCCCAACTCCCTCAGCACTATTATTTTAATTTCCCAAGTACTCCTATGTGAGTTCATTTGCCTTGAGTAATCATTCTCCGCTCCAATGGTTACTTCAAGTTGAGTGGGCTTTAGTACTAATTTCTTTCTAAACTTTGAGGATCCTTCCTGTGGGTCTGCTCAGCTCCTGCTGTGCGAGGGTGAGCCTGGCCTTGTCCACAGGAGCCTGCTGAACTGCAGGCTGAGAGCTCACAGGCTTTCATTTATCATCCTAACTCCAGAGGTGATTTGCAACACACGGTATTCAAAGCCAAGTTTGGAGTTTACAGAAGGTTGTCTTCAAATTTAGACATAGTTTTGTAGTGTGCAGGTTTTTTCATGTCATGCACAGGTTGTTGACGAGTGCTAGGTTTAGTCATGGATATCGGGAGTTTGCTACAGGATTTCTTTGTGTGTGCATTTTGAAGTAACTTTTGTGAACTTTAGGGCATTACTAAACCCTACGCAGCTCAAGGACCCTGATGTGATGGATTACAGGGATTTTTGTCTGCGTTGTCAATATGCTACTCTGAAATGTTAACACACTTAGAAATATATATGGAGTCTGAATGTTATCAGGCTTTGTGAAATTAATATTCAGTATTTTCCTTTGCATGAAATGAGGGCTAATACATCAGTTACTGCATATAAAGAAATTTCAAAGAGGACGTAGCAGCATGGCCATAATAAATTTATAGTACATAATTCATAGTACAATTTATACAAATGTGCAATAGGGCTCAGAGATAAATGGAGAATTAGAAAACGGCAGACAGAAAATTTATTACAATGGAATTACTCTTTTCTACCTGTTTGTTGAAAGAAGAGACCTTCCTGAAAAGAATTACTTCATACCTTTTCAAAGGTTCTGAGTGCTAAAGCACCTTTTTTTTTCCTAATATTTTCCATTCATTACTCTCACTATGAAGAATTTTGCAGAAGATATTTTTTGATTGAAAAGTTTTTAGCTTTACCTTTCAGGTTTTGCATTTTCTTGTTTTTATATTGAATTAGAAATCTAAATTTGCTTAAATATTGGAGAAGTGGCACTTGCAGTTCCAAATGTAGAAACTTCTGGGGTGGTGGGAAGCAATTTGTAGGTTATGTTACTGATCAGCAGAGCAAAGATTTACATGGCTGAGAAGTGAAGCCTGACTACAGCAGATGAACTGGTGGTCTGTGGGGATCATGAAAAAATAATTTGAAATCTGAGTTAGTTACAAGTATGTAATAGCTGAGTAGAATATCAAGAGTGAGAAAGTGCTAACTGAGTTCTAAAGTCCTGTAACTTGTGGACAGATTTTAAGAGATGTTTTTTGTTTCTTTCTAGGTAAAATGAAGCTGGTAGCAGAAGGGTTTAATGAGTTCAAATGAAAAGATAATTTGTACATTACTGTAGGGAATTGTGTTATTCCTGCATCCTGTTATTTTTTTGCTTGTTGTTTTGGGGTCACGGTGTTTTGTTTGGATTTGGGTTTTCTTTTTCTTAAATGCATTTTTTTTGGGGAACAAACTGAGTATGGAAGAAAGGAAGATTGGCATTTTTTCCCCATGGTATATCTCCTGATTTTTACAACCTTAATCACTTGGGGCATGTCTTGAACTTTTAACCTTCTTTCCCCAGCACTGATGCAGTGAATAATGGACTCTCCTGCCTGACACATAACTAGATTGCAGTTCAAAGTGGGTGTCACAAGCACTATTGCACCATCTGGAGCAAAAGCTTGACTATCATTTCGTGATAAGCCCATAAGATCATATGAATTTATAACTGACTTCATTTCTTCCATTTCACTAATTTAGCATTCTTAATTCAAAAATAAGGTCTGTTTTTTTTCAAAAACCTTGCTTCCTGTTGCAGTATTTTTACACAACTCTGCAAATTTTTCAGGTCTTTTATGAAAGTCATGAGATTTATCATGAATTTGATCCCTTTTTTGCTACAAACAAGTTCTAAATAGTTCCCCCGAGGCTAGGGAAATGCTGTGTGAGATGTGGAGACAAAATTCCTAATTTTCCCCTATTTCTGTTGTTATCTTTAATTGTTTTCTTCACTTCAAGACTCATTTAGTTAATTAAAAAAGGAAAGAAAAGGAAATAATGATCTTACATACTCTATGCACATTTTTTGAAGCAAGATGTGATTGTAAACTGAAAAGTGTTTCCAAGTCTGACTTCTGAAGAATACATAATATTAACAGTTCTGTGTAAGACATCAGGCATGTTTGAATGACACCAGCTTTTGGAATGAAATATACCTTATTTTGTAGGAAAAGAATCCATTGACTGGCATTAATGCTTGGGGGTGTACTCATCCATGAAATACTATTTTTATAAATTTTTTGTACTGAGAGAATCCCATTAGAAGCTTGTTGTGTGGTTTGTCTCAAAGCAGAAGATTTTGAGTGAGCCTGTGCACCTTTGACTTCCATTGAAAATCGATGACACTTGTAAATGCATAGCATTTCTGACAGAAGGGCTGGAAATTAAAGAGTTCCATGACCATGAGGTCAGTCTGCTGGGTTTGTAGTGTTTTGGAAGAGATGTGACTTTTGGAGCAATAACCAGGCATGGTACATTGGCACAGAAGGGATTAGTTCAGATTTCAAATATCTCTGTTTTCTAAAATTAAGCAGTGGCTGACATAAACATAGTGACTGTTTCTGATACAAAACCTGCATTCATTATCTTCAGACACTGATAAAAATGCTTCAAAATTTAAACACATATGGACCAATGTGAAATATTCTACTTCTGAATGTGGCTTGGTTTTGGAAAATATTTTTGGTTCAACTGAACAATTGAAAACTTTATGAAATAAATAGGATAATTAACATGATGACTTTTAGAAGAAAATGCTGTTTAATATTAACACAGTATTTCAGACTCCTAGAGCACTAGGGTACAGCTTTCAAATGCCTTTTCACAAAATTTGATCTTTCTTTCCTGAAGCTATCCTATGATGCAAATTACAGACTCACAGTATTTAAGGGTGGAAGAGACCTTCTGAAATCATCTACTCCATCCCACCTGCTCAGGCAAGTCCACTCAAGCAGGTTGCCCAGGACCATGTGCAGTCAGATTTGGAATGTCCCCAGAGGGACACTCCATAACCTCTCTGGGCCACCTGCTCCAGTGTTTGACTGCACTCATGGCAAAAATTATATTCTTGTCTTACACTGAATGTGCTATTTTTAAATTTTTGCCTATTGCTTCTTGTTTTGCTAGTGGGATCTGCTGAGAGGAGTCTGGCTTTCCCTTCTTCATTCCCTCCCATCAAGTATTTATACACACTGATGAGAGCCCCCTGAGCCTTCTCTTTTCCCTGACTCGAGTTCCAGCTGACTCCCATTATGAAAGACACTGCAGCCCTTTGATCCTCCTGGTGCCCTGCACAAAACTCACTCCAGTAAGTCCTTCTCTTTCTTGCATCAATTGCACTGATGGAATTGCTGTTTGGTTATGGTGTATTGATATGGTGTATTTCATTATGTTAGTGTAAGAAAAGTTATGGTTCAATGGAGCATAACTGGAATTGTGCTGAAGAATAGAATTCAATGTCAGATTTCTGTCAGGATGTATTATTATTTATTAAAAAATATGCTTGTTATCCACTGAAAATATTGTCTACTCACTGTCTGTTGCACTGACAGGAATGTACCTTTAACTTTATTCTAATCTCCATTTCTTACAAATAGCTAATGTAACAACATGAGGGGAGGAGTGAGAAAAAGAGCTTTTTGACAGAAGACTCTGTAGAACAGGAAGAAGATAGTAAATTTGTATGTTTTGTGAAATGCACCTAAAGCAATCAGAAGGACTGTGTGTAAAACTCATCAGGCTTCAGCCAGAAAACAATCACTACAGCTAGTGTGCCCAAATATCCATCATAAAATTCATCATGTTCCTCAGCAAAGAAAGAGGATGTATTTTTTGTCAATTGCTGATGTTTAATGATTAAGACAAGAGTAGTACCAAATGTACACAATTGTCTTTGTCAGAATGTAAAACCTTCAGGTTTTTTGACTGTGCCAGTTGATTAATTCTCAGTTACCTGCTTGGTGCAAGGGGAGAGAAGCAGGCCATCACACACAGGCTAGAACATTACAAGCTGAAATCCACAAAGGGCTGTTGGATCATCTCCTCCTCACCTCATGTGTGTAGCAAGAATGTGATCTACAAGTTGAAAGGCTTTTTAGGCTTAAATCTGAAATGGATTACTGCCTGCTTGCAGCAAAACATCTTAATAAACAGCATGGCTCTCAAATTTGTTTTAATTCTACTCACATTCTGTGAGGATAAGAATCAAGAAAAAGAACAGAGGAACATCTTAAATTCCTTGGTTTTTGTCAGATGATAGCAGAGCTTTTCTTTTGTGTTTTCTGCCCCTAAAGGGTCATTTTTTCAGGACTGTCATGAAGTGTTTGTGAAGCTCCTGCACCAGTCTGCCCTGTAATGGGAGTTCATTCAAAGGCCAAGTTGTTTCAGGACAAGCATCAGTAGCAATTACCACTTCCAGCTTTTCTCCAGAAGTGTGAGTTTTTGTCAAGGGCTCCAGAGTCAGACTGCTAACCTAAGCTTCAGACACAAAGAGAGATCAGTTACTCTCAGTTTCCTGTATGCCAGTACTTCATGTTGAAGCTTTAGGCAGAATTTTAACTTTAATTTTGACAAACAAGTTATGGCATTATTTAAAAAAAATTGTGCCCCTTGCAATGATCAAGTTTTCAAACTACACTCATGAAAAGAATAAGAGGAAATAATTTCATATGTCTACAGAATCCTTTTACTTCAGTGCTGCAGAACTTATTATCCAGCAAACGCCTCTAAGTAATTCAGAATAAGTTATAAAATGGACTTCAGAAATCAGTTCTTGGTTTAATTGTGATTAATTCAGGTTTTCGAGGAGCAAGTCCTACTGCATGTAGCTGTATATAGCAAAACATAACCATGAAATTAACTCTAAAATAGTGTTCAGTTTCTGAAACATCCAGTGTATAAACAAGTTGTACATCTGGCCCTCTACATAGTTAAACTAGTGTAAATTTGTTTGAATAATATTCCAAGGCAGGGGCTTGTATCTCTCCAGATATCAGTCACTGATTTGGGTGCTGTAATCCCATGATGCTACAAAAATCATCTGTCATGTAGTTGCCTGTGTTGGAGTTCCTCTCCAGAGAATAAGGATTTTCCCTATGTTGGTTCCTCAGTAACTCAGCATATGAATAGCCTGTAATGATCCAGCTGCTGATTCAGCTCTCTGCTCTTTTCACAGAACTCTAAGAAGCTTTCAAAAGCTATTTTATTCTTTATGAAATTCACAGTAAAAAGAATTGGTGGCTATGTGATGGTGTATTATTGTTGACAGTGCATATACAGTATAGGAAAATTGGAAATGGAAAAGGTTAAAGCATGAGGTTTTGTGCAGTTTTTCCAATTGTGCTCTGAGTAAATTTTTGCATGTGTGGTTTTTTTCTTGCTTATTTGTCCTGTCAGTCAAATAAATGGAGATCTTGATGTCATACAAAATCTCTAGAGCCTGTATACTTTAGTGATAAAAAGCTTTATGTCTGTGGGCTTGCTCTTGAATTGTTCATCAGTGCATAATATCACGTGGTTTTTGGCAGTGGCGGTGTGTATTTCAGGTGAAGAAGTGAATTCAATAGTGGCCCAAACTATTCCTGGTACTTTAATTGTACTTCCACTTGGAGTGCAACATTTAAATGACCTTCTCTTGGTATGTCACTTTTCTATCAGCTGTTGTTTTACCTCAGAAACTTTTGCATGAAGACAGTATTTTAAGGTTAAATTTTAAGATTAAAAAGAAATTGCATTACTTTGGTCGCTAGAAATGGAATTGGAATTGGGAGAAATGCAAACCAGGCAATTCTATAATATTGTTTTCCAAAGCTGAAGTAAATGTCAGAAATACTTGGTGTGTATGTTTGCATTGTTTAAGTCGTTTTAAAAGTCATGAAAATATAAAGTATGCTCAAAATGTTGCTTATGAAGCTCTCACCAGGAGATCTGGCCACTGCAAACTTACTAAATATATACAGATAGGTACCTATAGAGGAGCTGCCTCTTCTTTGCCTCCTTGTTCTTGAACTTCACTAAGAGCTTTCAATTGCTCTGACATTTTCAGCAAAGGAAGTAATAGTTGTTGCTGAGCAGTATTCTACAGGCAATTATCTTATCTGATTGTTGGAGCAATCCCCACTAGAAAGCAACCAATGCGATCAAGTGAAATCATTACAGAAAGGCAAGAGAAACAGAGGGAGGAACAAATGGAGGGTAAAAGGGGCTCATCTCATTAACGGGTGCCTGTGCTGCAGGGCTCAGAGCAGCAGACAATGAAGTTAGCCTGTAAGACAAAGCTGTGCAGTTGCCTCCTGTAGCTGTTGACAGGTCTGAATCCTCTCTTCCAGAGCCTATTGTGGCTATAGTGCGAGGCACCTGCAGAAAATGTGCCAAAACTAGGCAGGGAGCACTGGCTTTTCAATAAGCTGTCACCTCTCTCTCCCTTCACCCACCCCTCGAGTTCCCAGCGGGAGAGGAGCAGCCATACTGAAGAACTAGACTGGAAAATAGTCATGTGATGGGAAAAGGGGTCACATATAGACTCTTTACAGTTACTAACTTTCTGAGCCTTGTATGAATCTGCTTCTTGGGCAATTCCCAAGGATTTTTTTGTTGTTGTTCTTTTCTAATACTGCTTTCAAACCAAAACCTGCATCATGGGGATAGACAAGTCATCAGATGAGTATCATTAGCAAATACATTTTTAAAGTATCTATCTCATCTTATTTCTTCTCTAGAAAGAAAGAAGTGGATTTTGTTTTCGTTACTTCACTGGTAAAAATTACTTCAGTGCTGCCAAAATTACCTGCTCGCTTGCTGTCAACAGCTGTGTCAAAAAATCAAGCCAGGCTTCTTAGATGGATTTCTAAACTTAGTGTTGTGCTTTAAAACATGGAATTCCATGTTGTTTCAAAGGCTACACACACTTGTTTAAAAAGAGAATACAATTCCTCACAACTTCTTGATCTCCTCCTCACTGGCAGAGCATGGGAAACTGAACCTGACTTAGACTAACACTACTTAGCAACAGCTAAACACATCAGTGCATTATCAGCATGATTCTCATGCTAAATCCAAAACACAGCACTCACTGTGCCAGTGCATTTTTTTTCCTAGTGC
The DNA here is from genome assembly GCA_003676055.1 of Chloebia gouldiae. Lineage (NCBI taxonomy): Eukaryota > Metazoa > Chordata > Aves > Passeriformes > Passeridae > Chloebia > Chloebia gouldiae. The sequence continues at coordinate 7,120,943 of QUSF01000019.1, read as the reverse complement.
TTTTTCAGCACTAGATAAAAAATGAGCTCTATCCCAGCCCAGACCGGGAGAGATGCATAGCCAAGTTTGGGGTTTGTTTTTTTTCCCTGATATGACATGTACATGACTTGGAAACAGTCAGGTGCTGGAATCTCTGGGTAAGCCAAGGTGTGATAAAATGGTAATATTATTATTACATTTTTTAAAAATGTGTGGTTCTAAGAAAAAGTGTAAACTTCCATGGGCTTCAGAGCAAGACTGATAAGTTAGGTTTTGAACAAATATCTCATTACCTGAGTCCCAACTGTGGGAGATCTATTTTAATTTCTTCTTACATTTGTACTTCATTTAGAAAGCATAAAATAGATACATTGTCTATCAGATAGAGTCTCTTTAATTCTATCTATCTATTACATTAGTAGATAGAATGTAATGGAATGTACATAGAACATAATGGAATGAAAAAATATTTCCTTTGTTAGGAAAAAAATGTTGCTGGTAACATATGGCTGTTATGGACTGAGGCAGGAAATTCCAAAATCTAGGGTAATATAGACTTTACCTGGCCTAAGGAATCAACCCTATAACTGAATTTTGAAGCTTCCATTGGAGGAAGAAGGAGGTAATGGGTTCAAAGAAAATAAAAGTTACCTGGATTTGGGGATGTTCATAGGAAGCAGACATAAAATATCACAGGGCAGTACACATTTCTAAGTCCTGTCCTCCTCTTTATTAGGATGTAAATTTGTAAAATTTAATTTTCATCTGACTCTTATTTCCAAAATCTGTCCCAGGATTTTGGGCAGGTATTGATAAATTATGGAAGCTCTTCAGTTAAATAACCTGCAGAAAAAATGGAGTACTAATAAACAGCCTCAAGGCTTCATACTCTTCTGTATGAATAAATAACTTTTCACAGATAAACTGCAGCTAGTGGGGACTTAATTAAAGTAGATTGCTAATATGCTTGAGTGGTATTTTTTGGTAATCTTCTGTCAAAGATAATGTGCAATGAATAAAGGAATTACAAAGAAAGAGGAGGACAGTATATTCTTAGATGTTCATTCTTTTCCACTGCTGTAGTATTTGATAGCTGTGGCAAAGGGTTGCAGGCTTACTGGATTAGGCACCTATTCTTGGATGTAACAGAAAAGAACAAGAGCACAATGAATACCCTTGGAACAATGAGATGAACATGTGATTTTGTATGTCTGTGCTCAGGTGTGGGTTATGCCTGCCTTCCCTTTCAGACATCCCCTTAGGCATGTTGCAGGTAGGATTGCATTTGGCTGTTTGTTCACTCCCCAACACGCTTCCCAAAAGGCAAGAGTTTGTGTCTGATTGTTTAAGACCTTGTTTCTGCTTTGAACATGTCTTGTTCCCTTTGAAAAACAGTCTCTACCTCCCCATCCCCCTTTAGAGAAAACAAGTGAACTATTCATGCAAAAAAGTGTGTGTGTGGTTGGGAGAGTGGGGGGGCGTGCAATGCCACCGACAAACCCTATTGAAATGCATTGGCTGTTCATTTACATTCACACTTTTTTTAATAAAAATGTTAACTAATGATGTTAAATGCTTTGCCAAAGGTCCTGGCGGGTCAGTTGCCGAAGTGCCATTTCTGCCTAATTAGGGCTCTTGTGGCAGCCCAGGGGCCTCCTGATGCAGTGGGTGACAAGCCGGGAGCTGACAGCTTCAATCGGCTCCTACAGGAAGGTTGGGCTGGTCATGTTTTCTAACTCAGCCAGGTGTTAGCTGAATGTAGGGGGGGTCTTGGCCAGACCTGAGCATTCGTTTGATCTTCCTTTCTTACACTTGCTCTATTTTGAGCTCTTCCCTTTGCCTGTCCCATCTTGTGTCAAGGTCAAGAATGAGCTTGACTAAATCAGCAATTTCATTTATCTCTGGGAGATCATTAGCAGCCCTTTTCCCTCCCCTCCCCAAATAAACCTTAGGCACTGGTGCAGAAACAGCACAGGTTCCAGAAGCCAGGCACTGGGCAGTCCAGATATGGAAAGGAAAAGGGAGTAAATGTAGATTCTTGCATAATTATCCCTCCTACTTTTTTTGTTGCAAATGTATTCCTTATGATTAATGTGTATTAAATAAACATCCTGAGTAACACTTAAAAATATAAAATGCTTCTGCAGTCACGGTCAAAAGGCTAGAACATGTTTATAATTTTACTTCATCACTACTGTAAAAAATAGTTTCTTGAAAATAGCAAGAAAGATAGAAAAAATAAAGTTTTCCTTTGACCTTACCTGTTTCTTAGTGGTACACTGACTGTTTTTGTATGTGTCTTTATATGCTTTGGAACAGTTGTCCACTTTTAGGAGTCTTGAAAATTGGATCACAAACTTGTTGCAGAGCTGGCTTTTTAAAACATAAATCGTCACTCAGTTAGTCAACAGCATGTTGACTTCAGCTGAGTTATGCTAGTTTATAACTGTTTTTAACTGAGAAAATATCCCTTAAAACATAAACACATTGCTGACCATTGTAAAAGTAAGTCAGGATTTTCAAACTTGTTTACCCAGAAATGGCAAAAAGCATTAGACTGATGAAGGGTGAAATAATTTACTGGATTTCTTTAACATAAGGTGAATATAATTTCCAGAAAGTGTCTGGTTTATAGAACTTACAACCAAGATTTGTTACTTCTAAATTTAGGCTGATGAATTTAACCATTCCCCATTTACATAAAGTCACTATGTGCAGGAATTGCTCTGGCCTCTATGGAATGAAACCACTACTGCAGTAAAAGGCAGCAGTTGGAGAATAACAGACAACTGGTTAATAATGCTCAATAATATTAAGGGCAGGAAATAACAAAGGAAATTATATCACTTGATAGTTGTAGCCATATTGTAATGATAGGATGTGTAGGGTTTTTTTAAACAGGAAGACTAAAATAGGAAACAGTTGCATGCCTTCTTATTAATGATGTTAAACTCTTCCTTTTTATTTATTTATTTATTTTGTTTGCTCTTATCTCTGATCCAAGAGACAACTCAAAAGCATTCCACTCTGGAGACAACAAATACTTTTCTGTTGCATTCAGCGAAATTGAATAAGAAATTGAAGAAATTGACTAAAAGACATGCGCGGGCAGGAAGAATTCTACTCTTGAGCAGAAATCTGCTGTGCTCAGGGCAATTGCTCTGGCTGCCACAAGGTAGATCTGAGTGTTGTTCAGAGCTGGCACTTGAGGCTGGAGCTGTGTGTTAGGAGTAGTCATGACCTTGGGGGTACAGTGTGTGCTAGCAGTGCTTCCTGAGCTCTCCCACTCAGAGGAAGGTAGTGCCAGTCACCTTCTTAATAGAGTCTCTTGAATTCTTTTGCAGTTTAGGGCAGGAACAAGCTGTGAGGCCTGACCAATGACCCATGAATCCAGTGAAGATTCACCCACTGACCTGCACTTAGCAGTGAATCAGGGCTTTAATGATTCTATATTTTTCCTCTCTTTTCATGTTTTCAATCTTTTATTTCTATTTTCATATCAGATCAGTAGAATCCATCTGTTAAAGCTAAATACAGTGACGTGAGGTCTGAAAAGGTCAGGAGGAGAACGGATTTCTTTCCTCCAGATGGAAGCTTTAAAACAACAGGGAATAATTACATATAAATGCAAGAATGGTCAGGTAACTGATCGGATTTTATCTGCCTGATCCTTGCATGATGCGAATAGAAGATCGACCTGTCCCTGAACTCTCTTGGCAGCTCCACGGAATGACTTAAACAAGATCAGCTAAAACGATTATACTGGATGGGTTTTAATGATTAGTCAAACCAATTTATCAGCTTGTTTCTCATTGGTACTTTCATTCCGCCACGATACACTGGCTGACTTTACAGAGCAGCTGCATCTTGTTGACAAAGAGTTTACAATGGTGGAGGTGCAGCTTTTGAGTTTAATTGATAAGTCACTTGATAAAATACCTGTGCATGTGACATGCATGTTGTGATAGAGCAGCAGTAGGCAGTCATTGAGTTAAGATGATGAAATTCTTGCCTTCTCAAGAATGATTTTTTGGCAATGTTAGGTTAGTGCTGGAACACTAACATCAAAATGGGCTGAAGCCTTTCAAGCACGCAAGAATCTCCACTGTAATAAAGACAGAGTTAAATAGGGAAAATCTTAAAAAAAAAAGAATCAGTCTAAATAGTCAATTCTGATCTTGAGTATCTGCAAAGATGAAAATAAAAACCCCATAGTGCTTTATTATGTTCATCTAAACTTTAGGGGGTCTGTTGAGGAAAGAGGATATTCCAGCTGAACATAATAGAACAAATTCCAGAATGATTAGAGACTGTGATGTCTAATTAATTAGCTTTTGTGGTAGTTAATTAAGTGGTCAAGAGTAGTATATGAGGCAATAAAATCTGCTTCTAGCATTTAGTAGGGCTAGTGGTTATTTTTAGGATACTGATAGTGATGTAATTCTATTGTATTGCAAAACTTGCATAGAAACATGTTCATTAATATGGCTTAAGATTTGTAGTATCTTCAACAATGAGAGTAACAGTTAAGCCCATGGAAAAATCTCATAGTGAATACTTGTGCAAAATTGCTATCTATAGAGACATGTTCTAAATTATTCTCACAGATATCGCTGGGATGTAAAATTCTGCTTCCCATCAGTAAAATGAACAGGCAGAAAAAAATTGCTTCATAAGAACAAAGATAGAAATTTTCTGCTATTTTTAGTAACTTCATGCTTTTTATATCTCTCTATCTATAGATAGATGGAACGAGGCTTATCTCTAGGATTACTTCTGGGGTTTCTGAATTGAAAATTCTGGGGTTTCTGAATTGAAAATTCTGGGATTTTTGTAGTGATTCTGTGATGTTTAACACTGCGAGGGCAGTAAGAATTGTGAATATAAAACAACATAGTATCTCCAGGACATTTCTAGGAGTGCTTGGGATATCACTGTCAAATTCTTGACATAATTTTGAAATTTCTTTCAACTATCCAGTAAGCTGAAAACAGTGGATATTACTGAAGTAGGACTGAAAGCTATTTAGGATATTACTGAAAGCAATTTAAATGTCTCTGTTGACTACTCAGAGTTGATTAGTCATCTCAGTTTTTATTTTTGTGTAATATCATGAAAACTGCATAAATTTCTCTAAGTGCTGCCTTACCTGACATGAGGACTGGGTACAGATAAACAGTTCTGCCATCCAAGTTTAGACTCCTGAAGAGTAAATGGAAAGAAGAAGATTTTGACTTAGGTGTTTTCATCCTTAAACTTCTTGAGGACAGCCAGGTCAGATACCCAAGGCCCCCTGCTCTCTCCAGAAGGATTTCTTCATGCAGAACAGTAGATTTCAGCAGTGTTTAGTGTCTTCATGTAAAGTGTGATCCAATTCTTACTTTTTCCCTACAAACACTTTCCCCAAATTTGTATGGTTTTTCCATTTCTCTGCCCAATTCAGAAACCCCACAATGTTCCCTTTTCACTTATCTTTTTATTGAGACCTTCTGCAGCCTGTGGTAATAAATTTCTTTTTTATCTTCTTCTTATTTTTCTATTATTCACACCTAAGGACTCGTACTGTATCTCCAAACTGTTCTGATAGATTCCATAGAGAAGAAAATGGTTCAGGGGAAAAATCTTTGAATGCATTTTTTGAAAAATATTGGTACTAAAGCTACCTTAAAACTCCCTGCAGGTTTAATGAGAGTGCCTTGTTAAATTTTCTGGGTATAGAAGAGTAATTTGCTAAACAAAATCTCTGCAATCATACCTTAGTTGCTTGTCTTTTTTGTCTTTTAAACTTCAGAATAAATGAAAAATCGATCTGTATGGTCACCAAAACATTAAATTGTCTTATCTGTCACTTGTTCAACATCAGCTTCTTAAAAGGGAAAACAGCAATCACAATCAGTAGTTTCTCAGTGCCTAGAAGAAAATAGAAGCTATAAATGGACAGACGAATTATGTGCTTCCAGTGGTTTTCAAGGGAAGCATTTACTGAGGGAGAAAATTGTTTTAATCTTATAACAACTAAGGAGTGTAGAGTTTGTAAAAACATGGAACACCTACACATAAAGTTAATTTTTGTTGCATAGGAACAAATACAAAGTAGCTTTCAACAGAAATGGTTGGGGAAACGAGCTGTTTCATTGTTTGGTGTGCTATTTTATATCTTTAACAAATCTCTGTGAAGAAGCACTCAGGGAAACCTAAACACGGGGGTTAGTTGAGTGTTCAGCCTTTACAGTATCTAAAAAAAAAAAAAAACACAAATCTTCTTTTAACTGGAAATAAAATCATGGGGTGTGTATCTTTTATTTCTTCATTTTCAAAGAGTGGAGGAAATGACTAGGAGGAAGTAGAATCAATCTCAAACACAGAACAGCTTCTGCATTCTTTGCATTTCCTTGTCCTATGTTTAAGTCTAGATTTTGCTAAGGATCCACTGAAGCAAAATACAAAATACAGAGTTGCAAACCTGCCAGTAGGAAACATTATTCTCATCTTTCTTTGATTAGTTAATCCTGTCCATTAGAACACTCTTTCCATCCTTGTTTTTTGTTGTCCATCTGTTTTACATTCAATAGCAGAATGAAACAAACAAAAAAAACAAACTGAGGAGGGAAAAATCAGAAAGCTTTCAGGAATTAAATTGTTTATTCTCTCTTCAGGAAACTAAATAAATAAAGTACTGGACATGCAGAGCAACATAGATTATCAGTTAATAAAGACAGAAATTTAATATCTGAATCTTATGTAACAATGAGAAGGTAGCAAGAGTCATCCTTATAATTAAGCCTTTTTTTGACTAAAATCTAGAAGCCAGGTGAGGCTAAATAGAGATCCCCCTTTTATCACCTTTGTAATGTATTGCATGGTGTAATAATGACATTTTAAAAAAGCTGCTCTTTGTGCAGGTGTGGAAGAACTGATTAACTCACTAGGAAGTGCAGGGAACCAGATATTTAAACGCAAAACCAGATATTTAAAAGGCAGACAGATTTTTAAAACTCTGACTTTTGCACAAGGTGGCTCATCTGCCAAACCTTTCCAATAACATTTTCCTTTCTAAGTGGAGGCATGGGGATGCATTACAAAAACTGAATAATGCCCAGGAAATATAGATCCCAAATGTAGATCTTTCTTCCACTGGTGTTAAAGTAGATGTGTAAGATCAATGTGTTAGAACTGTGAGCAAAATTAAGGAAGAAGAAGTGAACTGGTGGTAATGTTTTTAGAAGGGGTGGTTGGCTCTAGATAATTTAAGGTTTCTTGAAATCTTCTTGCATGTAGGTTACAACTTTAGACACAGAAAAAATGCCCAGCAAGTTCCCATCTGCTTCTGCTTTGTTTTACTGAAGCCACGCTGTGGGAGGTGCCTCAGACTCCACCCATGCATGACTTTGAAGACAGAATTAAGTTTCTTCAGGGTTAGTGAAATGACAATAGCAAACCCACTTGTAGCTGGTGGTAGCACATGGAAAGACAGCAAGTGGAATATAATGGGTGAAATATGGCAAGGAAGGTTCAAGTTCTTGGGTGGGACCCAACAACAGAGGATTTAGATTTTGCATGGAATTCTGACTGCTGGTTTTCCTCCTGACTATCTGGATTCATTTGACCATAGGAAAAAGGAGGGTGAATGATATCTGCAGGACCTAATATTTATTTCACTTTGATCAGATACAGCAGTCAACAGTGGTAGCTGAAAATGCTACAATTAGGAGGAAAATGCTTAGAGAAAGCAGATACACATTAAGTTCTGCAGAACAGTACTGTGGACAGACTGCTATTGAAGGCTAAGCATAATTGATGATTCCTCTGAATATGGATACGAATTTCTTACACACTGAGGGGTTACTAATACACCTGTATTTGAAACATACTCTAAAGTATTTGACACTTAGTTTTTATATCTTTTCTATGTTGCTTTGCCACTGCTTATTACCTTATAAGATGGATAGCAAACTTACACATTCCATTTAAAAGTTTCTTTTACCATGAATTACCATTTTTAAGTTTTAAACAGATTGTCTGTTTGCGATTTATCCACTGTACCATACAAAATAACACTATTATTTTAATTGGATTTGATTATTTGGATACGGTGGCCTGCTTATTGTTTCTCATAGGGTTTTTTTTTTTTGTGTTTGTACCTCTAGATGAAATGAAATTTTAAAAATGCACTAAGATTTTCCAGCCTTGCAGATGTTTAGGGCTCAGTGCATAAAATAAATGCGGTTGCACATTACTAATTGAGATTCAGGAAACGTAATAGAAATGATAAATCTTTAGAATCAGAAGTTCTCCGTACATATGAGGACTGTGGTTTTTATCTATAGTGAAAGATTTAATAACTTAAAGAACAGATATCTATGTTCCAACATATATGACACCTTAAACAAAACGTGGTTGTCAGTGGAGACTGCCACTGGAAGTTCCTCTGACAAACAAACCATAATAATCTAATTAATGTAAAGCACACCTTCTCTAATTTTTTCCTCAGTCTTATTTTACTGGATTTTGGGGCTACATTAGTGAGGAAAATTGTTAAATTCTGCTAATTTATTATGCCTCTGTTTAGGCAGTGCTATTCCTATTTTTATGGAAATACCACAGAGGGTCACGTGCAGCAGTGAAAACCTGCTGCATGCATCAGTGTGGAATAAATGGTACACATGACCAAATTGAAGTTTTCTGCATAAAGATGTTTCCCAGTTCTTGTTCTTTCTTGGCATAGTATTTAAGGTGATGAAAAATCAGGTCAGAAAAAGAAATGTTAGGAATAAATAAAATTATTGTTAAAATGCTAGTCAATGAAAGACAGTGGGAAGGTTTATGGTGAGGAGCAGAATTAAACAAATCAAAATTTGTAAATAACTACAGCCTTGAGGCTTTTAATATGTCAGTCACTGGCCTCCTCTACTGAGGGCAGCTAAAATGTTAACAGTTCTTTTTTTGGGTGGATGACATTTAAAATCTCAGGAATGAAAAAATTGCCTTTTTCATTTTAAGTAACTGTATAGCAAACATGTATTTATGAAATGTAATTTTTGATTGCCACCAAGAGAGACTCAGAAGTAAGCATAAATCAGTCCGCAACTGTTACCTTCAAAGTAAGTACTTTATTGCCTTTTTTATTCTGTAAATAAAAAAATTTAGAAATCAGAATTCATGTTGTTGTTTCTGCATCTCCAATAGCTGATCAGTGAGAGCACAAGGGTAAAGCTAAGGTCAACAAAAGGTTTCTTGTGGAAATACCAGCCAGATCTCTGAGGTCTCTTCGTGTCTCTTGCAGAAATTTCATGGGAAAGCTAAGCCTATGAAACAAACCTCTTAAGTCTCTGGTCTTCAGACATGAGATTCCAAGTGCTGGGGCACAGATCCAGTGCAAGGTTAGGTGGCAAGCATCTGCCCAGTCATTAAAGAGCCAAATCCTGCAGCACACAGCCCTGAGAGGGGAGCACGCCTTCTAGCAGGGCTCCTGTCAGCACTGGGTCCTGCTAAAGAGCACAAACCCAGCTGCAGTGCCAGGGCTGTGACCTTTCTTCTGCTCCTTGACCCTGCCAGCAGATGCAGCTGGCCAGATAATCCCCGAGCACACTGAGCACCTGCAGCTGGTGTGTGGGATCCAAAAGTGGGAGCGGCGCCGCGGTACGGCCGTGCAGAAATGTGCAGTGCTGGAGGTGACAGAGGGTCATACAACGAGTGAGTCAGAGCATGAGACCTGACAGGTCTGCCCTAGAGAACAGCTGGGGACTCACCAGATCCCACAGCACGGGGAGTGGGAGGGGAAGGGCTCTGTGTGCTGCCAATTCCCCCTCTTGGCAAAGCAAGCTTTAGAAGTCTGTTTCTGCATGCAAAATTCACCAGCCTATCTAATGAGATTTGCCCCATGGACACCACAGCTGAGGCTCTCTTGGGGATAGTGTAGAAAGCAGTTTAGCCTAAGAGAACATGATTTTTAGCCTCTTCTCCATTTATTTCATAGAGGGCTCTTGTTAAGTGTTCAGGTTTTGAGTCAATGTTATCAAAGCTACATGTTTTGACAGGTTCTCTCCTGTGTGTGTGTGTATATGGAAAGGTTCTTCATGCACGTCCTAAGTTGAGAGATATAATTTGAACAGAGAAAATTATGGTTCATAAAGTGCTCTTGTTAGGTGACATGGCTATGCTTAGTCCACTGCAGGACAGGCTCCACAGAGAAATGCATATTTCCATACAAATTACAGTATACTGCAGCCAAGAGATCAATTAGAATGTCTGCGACCAAGAACTCTCAAGTGTCTCCATTCACTCTGCCATTCAAACGAGACAGAAATGCGTTCAATTGGTGTAAAGAATTTGAACTCTTTCAGGGAATGTGCAGAGACTGCCACAAAGTGGCATTCTCCACGGGGTGGGACTTGCAGATTCTGTGAGATCCAGCAGGGAATTTTAAGGGTTCTGTAACCTAACATTTTGTCTCCTGTTGAGAAAAAAATTGCAGGACCTGCTGAATATTGTGGAAAGAATGAGGATTTTTCATTGGTCAGATACCAGCTCTCTGATGTGTTACAGGGGTCAGCTTGACCATCTTAAATCCACACTATATTTCATTTGAAAGGACCTCAGAGCATTTTGCAAACTGTCCTGCTGACACAGCACCAGCATGTGAGGTGCTGAAATGCAGGTCTTGTGGAACGAAACATCACAGAAATAAATGGTTATAACTGTTTAACTGTGTATCATAACAGTTCACAGGTCAAGGCAGGAAATTCAGGTTTAAAAGACCTTGAAAAATTAAAAGTGCCTATTTTCAGGGCGGCAGAGTATGACATTGTCTAGTCTTTTAATAAGTCTACTCTTTGGAGTCTTGCCTCAAAATATTCATTTGTCCAAAAGTTATCAAAAACTATGTTTAGCAATTCAAAGTATCCACCTTTCATCAAGATGAACTAAGATCCCTCCCTCTGACTGGAACTGTAAAGTTCAGTTCTTACTCAAGTCCATGGAAAAGCTGCCCTTGACTTCAGTAATACAACAGAATGCATTTGAACACATGAAAGCTATCCTAGATTTCACTTAATAGAAATCCTTACCAAAACAAATAATTGAAAAGCAATAGAATTTAAATGTTAAAAATGCCTATAATAGTTATTTCTGCATAACAGAGTTTTATGGAAGTTAAAAATACTTCATACTTTAAAAAACATTCATGTGCATTATAATTTTCTTTGAATATACCATTCCTATGTTTTCTTTTATTTTCATCACTGAATGGTTTGAAATATATTTGCTATTTTAAGCAAAAATGCTCCTGGCAGCTGTTAGTGAAGCTTTTTAAACAGGTCTAACTTCTCCCATTTAAAAACATTCTTTTACTATAGGAAAGATGTTAAACTTAAAAGAGAACTTTTATTCAAAGGCAGGATTTGTTTCTTTCATGATTCTTAAGGGTTTCCAAAGCCATATGATTGATAATGTAAATCTCATAAATCATTGGGGAGGGCAGAGTGTGCAGGTGTTTCCTTTGGAATTCAGAGATCCAAATCCTCTGGTAAGCTTTTTATGTTGGTTCCTGTCCCAGAATTTCATAATATTTTGCAGAAAATATTCTGAGTTGAAAGTAACCCAAGGATCATCAAGTAAAACAAGTAAAATCAAGTCCAACTCTGAAGTGAATGGCCCTTACAGGGATTGAACCACAACCTTGGTGTTATCAGCACTATGCTCTGACCACCTGAGCTCGTCTTTGGGATATCCCTTCTGCTTACAAGTGGGATATTTTTAATTCTCGTACAACCTGCTAAGTGTCCAATTTTGAGCAGTCTTTCTCATAAAGGGATATGGCAGCTCTTTTCTGGTAGGAAAAGAGCTCAGGTTCAATATTAAATATGTGTTTTCGGCGAGTTCAGCCTAAAATTTTGAGAAGCCATTGGTGTTTAGCATGTTAGACAACTGACCAGGTTTAAAATCTTCACCTTTCACTCCAGACCTCCCAAACGACAAAACTTCTTGAAATCTGAGGGTCGTTGTGTGATGATTCGCTTGGAGAAATCCAAGGAAGAGCAGGGGAAAGGCTGGGAGTGCGGGCGGTGGGAGAGCTCCCAGTGCCGGGAGCGCAGGGATGCGGGCGCGCAGCATCCCGCGGGGAAGAGCGAGCACCGGCCTGCCCAGGAGCGGGGCCAGCCCTGTCCTGCCTCCCGCACTGTCCTGCCTCCCGCACTGTCCTGCCTCCCGCACTGTCCTTTCTCCGCTGACACCCAGCCGCTGGTGTTGTCCGGCACTGTGCTGGGCTCCCGGTCCCTTTCCAAAGCCGCAGGACGCCCTCCTCTGGATCGCCGCGTCCAGCCCGGCGCGCACCGGGAGCGGAGACGCCGGAGCGGCGCAAGAAGGGCGAGGTTGCCTCGGAACCCCGGGCACTGAGAGCTTTGGGCTTTCTGTGCTGAAAGGCACAGACCCTCCGGACTACACTACATATGTTGTGGAGGCCGTGGAGAAGGCTTCCAAAATTGAATGACAGAACTGGGATTGTGGGTGTGGAGTTTGAATAGAAATAAGACAAGAAACCAACAAGGGTGTGTGAAAGACCTCTTTTCTGGAACACAATGGAAAATGACATCACACAATGTATGGCATAACATACTGAAAAACGTGTGGGATATTCCAGTTTATCTTTCCTCCCAATATGGCAGCTAAGGGCTACACTATAAAAAAAGGAAACTGAATATATAAAGGTAATATAAATGTGTATGTTTATATGTACATAACTGTATGCACATAACTAAGTTTTAAATATTTGAATATAGAAGTGCCAGAAGGAAAGCAAATTTAACTTTTTTATTCACTTCAGCTCAAAAAAATATCCAGGATGTCATGTAATCATGGTAGGGTAGCCTTTCCCCTGCTCTTCCTTGGATTTCTCCAAGTGAATCATCACACAATGACCCTCAGATTTCAAGACCTTTTTCCATGGACATGCAATAACAAATATCTGGTATGAGCTTTGAATGCCATCTTCTTCAAGCAACTTGTTTATTTGATGGTAAAAATAGAGTATCCCTTGGAGGTGCTGCTGCAATCTTTGTGAATAAAAATAAAGCCAGCCTTTTAGAGTGAGCAGTTGCTTGTTCCCTGTGCAGTAACAGCTATCAGTGACGACTGCTGACAACCCTCCTTCTCAAAGTCAAATTCCTAAAAAATACCCCACCATAATATCATCAGTGTTCCTCAGAGTTCAACTTTAGGGCCATTTCTGTTCAATATACTCACCAATGGTCTGGATGTAAGAGTGGAATGCACCATGAGCAGATTTGCTGATACCAAACTGGGAGGTGCCATTGAATCTCTTGAGGGACAAGACACCCTGCAGAGGGATCTTGATAGATTGGAGCATTGGGCAATAATGAATGGGATGAAATTTGACAATCCCAGGACTCCCAGGATGGAGTAAAACCAAGCACGAATATAAATTGGGAGAGGAGTGGCAAGTTATTAGAATACTGATCCAAACTGATTAAGGGAATGACTGGACAGTTCATTCTCAGTTTAGAGGAGCAGCTGAACAGATCAGTAAAGTTATGTGCACAAAGACACATATATAAAAAAAAATGTAATTATTTAAATAACCCACAAATTTTGGATCAGTTGAAGGAAATGGAAGGATGGCAGTGGTCTTCCATTACAAGACATTAGAAATAGCCCACTATTAAAGTAAAGCAAACAAAATACAGTTCATTTTGGATAATGTTACTGAACATTCTTCTAGCCTGAAGAGGGGATCACATTAATTGCTTCATTAAAAAAATCTTTCAGTAAATACCCTGAAAGTATAAAGTTGGTACACTATTAACATAACAGAAATGATAACTAGGAAAGCTCTGGTGAAAACATCTCGGTATTCCACCAGTTGCCGGTGAGAGCCTGAACCACACGATGGCACTGTGCTGTTGGCTAAAGACAAGGACTGATAAACTGGGCTCAAAACCAACTTTGCTGAATGTACTTTTACCTAGGGTTGCTGAAACTTTTGTCTTTAAGGCTATCGAATCCTAATTTTAGCACTAGGAAGACTTTCCCAGGGATCTGGTTAAATATATCCACACAGAAGCTCTTTGAAGAACAGCAGAAGCTTCTTTCCAATAAACCCTAAAGCATGAGAGAAACTTCAAGAAGTGGCAGCTTCTTCTCGGTTCCAGACTCCGTGACCTTGTGAATGCTAGAGCATCCTTGGCTGCTAAATATAACTCTGTGCTTCCGCTCCTGCTGGGGCCAATATTAAAACTGTTGTAACATTTACTGAGAATTAGATTAGCCTTATAATTAGGGACAGCAAAGAAAGATCACAATTTTAATGTGTTTTGTAAGAGGCACCAGAGAATGGCTTTTGAAGGGCCATTTGCAAAAGTCTGGGTCAATGTATGTGACTCCCTTCAAAAGCTGGGCACTCTGGTTTCAGTGCCTCTCCTGAGGTGGAGAAAGAGGCAGCAATTAACTTATTGATGGGGAGAAATGGAGTGTGTGAGTGCTTGGAGTCTGATCTTTTCTTGGTGTCAGTTAGTGGCAACTGCTAAACTGAGTGTTTCTTGGAAGCTAAGATTTTGTACATGACCTTTTGCCTTGGTGATTAACTGCCAAGTCAAATACTCTCTGCAATGGGCTTAGCTGTTCAAAGCACAGAAAAAGGAGAGTGGGGAGAATGACACTGCAAAATTGCTCTGTCCCATTTATTTATTTGGCCTAAAATACTCTTATCCATAATCCTCAGCACAGTTTTAAAACAATTGCAAAATATAGTATGCAAAAAGTGTGACAGGGTTTTCAGTGGGGAACAGCCCATCCCTCCCTCCTCTCACATTTGTTGAAATTTAACTTTCTTCCAATGTGTAATGAAGGAATGTCACAGTGTGGTTTGATAGTTGAGTTCTGCTAGAATAGGGGCAAAACAAACTCCAGAATTAAGACTCCTTCCCTTCCCCCTGACAGTTCTGAATGGAGAAGTGTTGTAGCTTGAGGCCTGATGAACCTGTGCTGTTACACATTGCTGAGAGGGGCTGTCTCTGAGGAAACCAAACTGGTCATTTTGGCTGAGGTTTTCAAAGGTAGGCAAAATGTTTGGGCTTTAAACTCTGCTGGGTTGTGTAGCCCAGCTTTTTTAGAATGTGTAGAAAAATCTCAGCTCTGAAGGTTTACAGGCAATTATGCAAACACAGCCATTAAGAAGAGCTTGCACAGGTGCAGCCAGTATGTGCAGCACCTTACAGTGAGCAGAGGGCTGATTTCCAGCCAGTGGGATACCAGCTGTGCAGCAGAGCAGGTCACAAAGTCCAGGAGCTGCTTGGGCCATGCCTTTCTTGAGAGTGCCTTGGGGACAGGCTGCAGCCTGGGTGGGCAGTTGACAACCACCACCCACTTCTATCTTCAAACTATTTCCTAGGTGACATCATCTGGTCATAACATCAGATTTAAAGTTTTAAAATACTTTCTGGGATTTAGTATAAACAATTTTCATCCTTTTATCCCATTACAGTTTGTTTATTTTTAAACAGTAAAAAATAATCTCTCCATTCCTGTGAGTCTGACCCCATATTCCTTGGATTCGTGTTGAAGGTTGGGTAACACTGGTTACACCCACATTAGTGAGCTGCTGCCTTCTGAAGATAATTAAATATGTACTACCCAAGCACCTTCTTAATTTTCACTCTTCTCTGAATCCCTTCCAATTTCCCATTAGGCTTTGTTACAGTCATAAAGATTAACAACTAAGATTTAATCCTGTTTCTCAATTTCCAAGTCATCTTAATGTAGCTCAAGACATAACATAGTTATCACAAAGAGAACAGCAGGTTCAGCAAGAGATTAAAAGAGCAGCATGATTCTGAATAAGCTGTAACTTCTTTAGAAAAATAAAACTGAAGGGCCACTAGGAAAGGATTAAAGGAGCTATCCAGAGAAAATACCAGTGCTAATGTGTTTCATAGCACCAAAATGAAATTAAGAATTCTCAACAAGCTAAATCTATGAGATAGTTAACAAGATATGCAAAACAAATAAGTGATAAAAGTATGGACTTTCCAGTGGTGATATTTCAGCAGAGATTTTCCAAAAGTTGAGAATTTGGGGCTCCTCTGTCCTTTTGCTTCTGAAAATTTTTTCTATGTGAAAAGACAACAAGGAGCAATCAATGCAGTTCCTAAATGGTGTGTATTTATGCACAGATTTATGTATTAGACACATGTGTTTATTCACATATTTATGTATTAGATACAGGAGATCTTTTGGGTCAGTTTGGGAAAGGAAAGGTCAGACTTGTCCCACTGATGTGCAGCCAGAAGCTCTTCACTACATTGTTTGAGAACACCTTACTCATTGACTGCTCAGAGTTTGCAGGTGGTAGAAGAGTTCAACACCTTTCATTTGGAATTTACTGTATGTACAGGGTTTTAAAATGATTCTTCCTGAATCTTCCTTGCATTGTTTTCCTTGTGCACCTTGTTGTTGCTTATCTAAAATGTAATCTTTCTGCATTACCAGTGTCTGATTCTAGATATGCACCACCTTTCACAGTGCTGTAGGTCTAAAATGTAACACTGGGAACAGTGAACTCGATTCAGGTTTACACTGCTGGAATTGTAAGCAGAACTTGACTGATTTCCTCCACAAAGTTAAGCTTGCATATCAGCTTGGCTGAAAGAAAAAGATCACTTTTTAGGGCACAGCTGGAGCAGTGTCATTGGCTATTAAGAAAGCCCTGGCTCTATGTTTCTGGAGCTCCTGTCATAACACTTTTTTTTGCAAGTTTAATGCCAGGCATGGGGTTGCCCAAGAGCAGATACAGTGAGAATAACTCTGAAAAGGCATAAGTATTTTTGTCAGTGGTTGCGTGCTTACAGGCTTTGTAGAGAGAACTGAAGGAAACCTCCAGGCTGCTTCATTTATATTTGAGAAGAAAAGGTAACCTAAGGATACAAATTTACTGTAAAATTCAGGCCTTGGGACAAAGAGGGTCTGGTCTGAGCATTGTGGCTTTTGTGAAATGTCAGGGCATGGTCTCAAATTTATGCTCTCAGATTGGTTCAGATTTTTGTTGATCATGAATTTGGATTTTGTGTGTGGTTTTGTTTCTGTTTTTAGCATATGTTCCATTCATTGCCAGTATGTTGGCAATTGTGGTTTTGATTCTCTGGAGGAGCAAATCAAAGTGATGTTTATCTGGATTCAAAATGTTACTGGATTCAGGTTTGCCTGTCAACCCAAAGATTATGTATGTATGTTTTGCAAGGAGTTGATTTCCATTTTGTTCTTGTCTGAGTATGTTTAACATCCATTAGCTTTAAAGAGGGTCATGCAAGGGTGCTGAGGGGTAAAACAAGCACTGCACAAACAAAACAGATAATGGGAGTGGGTTTCTGAAGATGATATTGTGCCATTCTGAAAATGTCCTTGACTGTTCCAGAATGCTTAGATAGCAACAGCTGCCAGGAATGCTTTTATCATCCCTGTTTGCCCAAGAGTCTGCAACCTTTCCTTTCAGAGGTTGGCCTTACAGGGTTTTCTGTGCCTCCACCACCTCCTGAGGAGATTAGGGGAGTACATGCTATCTGGAGCAACACACTGCAGTCACTGGGAACTTCGGCTGCTGTGCAAAGTGGTTGCTGCCTTATTTACAGAGAATGATTCAAGTGTTCAAAGTGCTGAAGGATTTGGATCCAGCATGATTTTGAAGTCATCTGTCTGGATGACTTCCAGCTGCAGAAGCTGATGTTGCAGTAAGAGTACAGGCTTAGAGGCTCATGTGCATTGTTTCCCTACTTTATACCTTGAGAGAGTTGGATACAAGGATTTAGGGAACTCTGAGCCCATGGGAATGTGTTTAACTTGCATGTTGTGCAACTTTTGAGCTTTTGATATTGAGCATAATATTCTTTCTGTTCTCATGGATTTTTCTGCAGAAATGATTGTTTTCAGTAGGAAGGAGCAAGGAACCTCTACTGAGGAAACGCTGCAAAGAATTTAATTTAGGCCTTTTTAGCTGAGTTTTGTAGTCTTTTAGTTTAGTGGAGATGGAATGCGTGCTGGTTTGTGGGGATGGATGTCAGGCAAAAAAGTCTGAAGCTAGAGTCTACCTGTTGGTTACCTTCAAACAAAGATACTGAGAAGAAATTCATCCCTCAATGGATTCATAGTAATGCATCTCTTTTCATGTTCAGGGTGGGTGTCTCACATTGACACTAACAAACTCTTCTGAGGTCTCATTAGATTTTTTTATTTTAGAGAGAGTTTAGGTGATCTTTCCCTTAAACATTTAAAATTTAAAGTGCTTTCCAGGCTTATTGTTGTGATTTATTTATTGTGACAAGTGACATTACTTACATGAAGGTGTTTCAAAGATCTCATGCTGGGATAAAAAGAAATCCAGCTGGCTTCAACCTAGACCTTTAAAGGTATTTGAACACTTATATCCCTGGCACTGCCTTTCTCCATGTCTCCAGTGAGCCTTGTAGCTAAATCAAGCCAGAATTCCCTGAGCAATTAACAGGGAAGGGCTGGGTAACCCAGAGCAGCCCCACATACGTCAGCTGCGTGCAGGGAAAAGCTGACTGGGCAAGACAAGGACATCAGGAACTGAGATGAGAACTGAGATGGTCTTGGAGCTAGCAGACACTTCCATTTGGATTCCTAAACACGTGGGGATTTTCTAGAATCAGGGCTATGTCTGAATCATAGAATCACCTTGTGTAAACACACTGTGAGTGCATGAACAGGAACCACGAGGGAAGTGGTGGATAAGCCTGCAGAATGCTGCTATTTCCCCAGCAT
Organism: Chloebia gouldiae; assembly: GCA_003676055.1. Taxonomy (NCBI): domain Eukaryota; kingdom Metazoa; phylum Chordata; class Aves; order Passeriformes; family Passeridae; genus Chloebia; species Chloebia gouldiae. The sequence goes on along the minus strand of QUSF01000019.1, from coordinate 7,102,178 downwards.
GATTTGGAAAGCTCCTGAACCTGAAAGCTTGATAGCAAGAGCAAGTTCAAGTCTCAGTGTTAGAACACCAGAACACCTGTGAGACAGGCACCTCTCTCTCCCACATCTGGACAGCTTTTGGCTTAGGTGTGCTGAGAGCACCTAAAAGGATCAGAAAGCACAGGCAATGAAAACACAGAAAGTCACACTTTCAAAATCCTGCTTCTGTTCCTGAGGCCTCAGCTGGAGGCTGCAGGCAGCTTATTAGCTGTGCAGGAGTAGCAGCAGCTGCCAGCTGGCAGAAATTCAGGTACCTACAGACTCAGAAATGCGCTGCAGTAGCACTTGGTGAGAGCAGTGGTCCCTGACTGGTGAACAAAGGGACCCAGAAAGAGGCCAGTCCATTGCTCTTATCTGGTGCTCCTGCTCAGCTGTACAGGTTCAGAAGGGCTAGCCACACATAAAGAAATATTACAAACTAAAGAGTCGATAAAGAGGAGACTTAGCAGTGGATTGAAAGGAATAATTATTGTTATTACTCATCTGAAATTGTATTTTTTCCTATAAATGTTACCACATTGACAGGAAATTATGGTATGTATCCACATAAAACACAAAATTTCGTATGTAAGTACAACTGCTCCCCTTCTTTGTCTGTGATAACTGTTTGTATACAGCCATTCAAGGTCCTTAAAATTGCAAATGCCTGTAGGAAGTCACAGATTTAAGAGCGCTACCTCAAGGCAAACTTAATTTTCTTTCCAGCAAAAATCCTTGTAATTGCTAACAGACTCTAAAATCTTGCAAATGCATGAGTACACAGAAATATCTACAGGGAAAGACACTTGTGCCAGTAAAGTTGTCAAAGGACCTGGAAATGGAGATGACTTTACAGCTGGCTCTGAAAAGCAATTTTACAATTATCTCCCATGATTTTCACAAAGGATGAGGTGCCTCTGTGGGCTTGAAAATCAAGACAGGCATCTAGCTATATCCAAGGACTCTAAATGCTCTTTCTGATGTTCAGCAGCTGCAGCTCAGAGGAAGCAGCAGCAAGTTTGACTCTTTGAAAACCCAAAAGTAACCATTCAGAAGTAGTGAGCACTTCTGAACTATTGTTGCCCCAGCCTTAAGTCTTGGGGGACACAGAACCCTCCTAGCTCCCATGCAGTGCTATTGAAAATGAGTTACAGATTCCTGTGAAAAACTGACTTTATAAGCCCTTGTTTAAGTTACCTCAAGTGCAAAACTGAGATGATGAGAGTTAAGTGTACTGCTCTTGTATGGATTAGATTTCCAGTATTGAATAGCTCCAAGAAGGAAGGGTAACTATAAAGTTATTTATAGCCACGTTCAGTTGCTTACACGTCCATTGTCTGCATCATCTGTTTGTAACTGGGAACACAGTTTTAAATTAACATAATTCCAGGCCCATTTATCTGCAGAAAGGGCCCCTCAGATCTTGCATCAGTGAACAGGAAAATGTATTTGATACAAGCACCCTATTTTTCCCTGTAGCCATATACATTATTTCATGTCTTATTAACATAATCTATCTACAGCGAGGTTTATAGGCCTTGACAGATAGCACCTCGGGTGAGAAAAAGGATGACAGAGAAAATTTACTTTTACAAAGTCAGTCCTTCTGAATCTGTTTTTAGGCAGTTTGACACCAAAGGCTATAAACATAGTCTGGAATCTGAAACCTTTTCTGCAATGACCTTGTTTTCAAAAATACTATTCTTATCTCCTCATGCTTATTCTTCTCCAGGCCATGACTCCTCACTGTAAATTCCTCACCATGTGCTCCTTCTGTTTCTTCAGCAGTACTTTCATAGTTATTTTTTTGTTTACTACCAATTTTTGTTTAAGTCATGCAATCTGAAGGTCTACTTTTATGCTAGCACCAGAATTATGTCAGTAAACCACTTGATATGATTTAAACTTGTCATCTCTGACTGTTTCTTTTCCATTTCTTTGGAAGAACGCTATTCCAGGAGGAGGACTGCTTCTGCATTGAGCACTGCACTAAATTATAATTTAATGGCAGTAGTTTTGTACATTTCAATTTAAAATTGCCCATTCTTTATATTAATAAAAGAAGGTCACTACTTTCTAAATAATAGAGCAGTCATATACAAGCTTAAGGCAAAAGATTGAAAATACAACTCAGCCAAAAATACAGTCCTTTGGAAGAGAGATGTCAAATAGATTTGAAGAGTATTTTTACATATATTTCACTATTTATAAACACTGTCAAGCATTTCTTTTTATAAGAAATGTTATGCTGCCATTCTAAACCAATCAAATGCAGATTCCTGTGGTGATGGCTTTTTTATTGTGCCTGCACTCTGCCCGTATGAGAGATACTTTTTGCACAACTGATTTAAAGAAGCCCCTACATTTACTTTCATTGCCCTGTGTTTCAAAGCCAGGAGATGCTGGATGGACAAAGATCACCTGAGGTGTGAATGCATTGATCTCCGTGCATTTCCTCTGTCTGGGTTTCCAAAGGTCCTTCCTGAGATCTGCCGGTGTTGCAGGATTCTGAAAGCAATCCAGTCTCCTTTTCAGCATAACCTGTGTTTTAAAATCCTAATTCCTGACATGTAACAGCTTCTTAAAAACCCTGAATCCAAATTCTGTGTCATGTACACCCAGTTCCTGTGTAACAGCACAGGTGAGGGATATGCTGGCTATAGAATACCTGCATTCAAAACATCAGCATATATTACATCCTCTATTATACAGTTCCCAGCACCAAGGCAGCCATCACCTAACATGATTTAAAATTATTAACATCAAAAACAAACAAAAAAACCAAAAAAAAAAAAACCACGGAGAGATTTTCCATTGATTTAAAAAGTCTTTGGATTCAGAGGAAGAAGCTGTAACCAAGTTTTGCCCTCATGTGTCAAGTACAGAAAGGCCTGCAGTATTCCTGTGCTCAGTGAAAATCCTGGCTTTAGAAGGCACACATGCATGCACAGAGTAGTAAAATAATAACCTGTGTCTTTATCTAAATGGTAACCTTCGCCAAAAAATAAAAACCAGATCTTTTATTGCAACTAATGGGGTTAATGTTATGGGATTCTTCTTTTACCAATGAAAAAGCAAATTAATATGATTTCATTATGTTTCTTCAAGGAATTAAAACATAATTTTTCTGGTAGTTAAGTTTAACAAACTGACAACATTTAAACAAGTATTAGTGTTTCTCCTGAACAAATTCTTGGTTTATTGAATTACCAGACCTGAGGAGTCTAGTAATAATTGAGGTTAAACACTTAGAGGAATGTCAACAACATTCTTTTCTGCTGGAAAAGAAGACTAAAACAATAAATCATTATTGAAAATACTTCAAGCAAATACAACAGATTAAATAGGAGGAAAGGTGTTTCTTGCATTTTATGTACCAGTTTAAAGATTTTGGTGCAGTTTGTTGTAATTAAATGAGAATGAAAAAATAAAGGAATTCTTCAACTCACAGATTTAGGCTTCACCAAAGCAAGATTTGAATGATGGTTTCTGATTACAAGGCCATTTTAAGGCAGCAGAGCTCTGCTATTTCTTTTTTTTTTAATTACTGAATTCTGAAGTCAGAACAAATTGTATTCTCATTTACATTTGTGTAAATACAGGAAATGGCTTATTTTGGCATCCATTTTTTTATATAGCTGTTGTAATTAATTCAGTATTCATTTATAGAAGCTAGACATATTGGCTATTTCAGTGATGCTAATCTTGTAAGATGAATTACTTTTCTTAGAAATAGTCTTGTCTTTGTTAGATGACTCTTGGATCATTACTTATTATATAATTTGACTTTTTACTCACTTGCTACTACTCATGGCATTCCCTTATCTTTGCAGGAGTAACAGAACTTTATTTATTTTAGCATGCTAGACTCCATGCTTAGAAATTGTAAAAAAAATGGTACTGATGTCTTTCCCCAGGGAGATTTTAAAACAAGTGATAGAATGGTATAACCTTACAGAATTTCCTTGCCTTTAGTGATTAGGGAGGAAAGAAATTATCACAGGTCTGTGCAACCTGTGGTGAGATAAATTAGACATTGAGTAGAAAACCTCACTGGGTTCATTTGCAATATTTGGGATATATTCCATTTATATGTGTATGCCCTCATTAAAGATTCCAGAAATAGAAATATGTGGCATGAAAAGAGAATGTACAGAGAGGAGCAGGACATCAAGATTTTGAGAAAATGTTGGTGATGCTCATGACACCATTTATTTCAGACATTCTAACCAAGAGTAAATAAATGACTCACAGTGGTGACTGACTGATTATTTAGCCTTTTAATGTCTACAAAGGTGTTAGTTACCAGAAATTTCTCAAATGTTCTGTAAGAACATACTTCAACCAGTAGATTCATGTTAAAATATCTAACTCTACTATGTCTAGAAGCATTTCTATTTTTTCTTCCTGTGTGTGATTTACTGTGCTATTTCTGCCCATGACTGAATAAATAGTATCATTTGATGTTCTAAATTTATTTTTCTACCAAATATTTTTTTAAAATAAGTTATGCTCTGAAAATATCCAACATCACTTATATCTGCTGATTTATATTTCATGAGCATTCCTAAGATATATTTTGTAAAACATCTGTTGCAAGAACTTAGCTTTTTATTTTTGAGTAATATTCTTAGAAGTAAAATTCAAACTATATAAGATTCATATAGATTATGTTCATATATATGAAATGTTAAAAGTTGTAAAACCTATCAAAATGCATCTTTAATGATTAAAAAAAATCATTATTTACCAGGAACTTCTTAAGAGTGTCAGAGGGTTCTTGCTTATTTTTCACTTCCCTGTAAAATCTCAAATATCCCTGCTGCATTTAAATGTCAGATGGAAGCTGGAGGTCAGTGGGATTCCTTAGGATTTACTCCAGTAAATAATCAGTTTGTGCAGCCTAAGGTGGATCCACAGGTTCCTCTGTATAATGCAAGTAGTTTCTGGTGTTATTTCTCATTTACTCCATGACTTTGCTCTCCTCCATTTCTGCAGATGGCCTTTAAAGTTCTTTTATTCCTCTGTCCATGTGTGATCTCTTCTATCCCCTAGACAGAGGGTGAGATGGGTGAAATATGATGTGCATCCCAGTTCCCAATATTCCAGTTTATTCTGTTCTAATCTGGAGGATCTGGGTGACATTTTTATTAGGTTTGGATATTCTCCACACAGTTTCCCAAACACCTTAGGGAAAAATCCCCAAAACCATTAAGCTGATATGTCCCTACATAAAACCTAAATGTCTGTTTATGAGCAATCAGTCTGTGGAGACTACCTATAATTCTAGATTCAGATTTTCCCCTCGGATTCAATTGTTTTGGGTATCATGCTTGTCTTTCAGCATGCTGCCTTTTCTTTCAGCAGCTTCAGGAAGGAGCCTGGTAGCTCTCATATGTTCTGTGTATTTCTGTGATGACATTTTTATCTGTCACAGGTGCACAGTGAGAGAATGGACTCCCATGTCACCTGATGAGTCTGATAATTTTCTGAGTCCTTTCCCCTTTATATTGGCAAATTTTGTATCCTTGAGCTGCTTGCTGCAGGATATTCTTAAGGGATAGAACCCGTCCTTACACTGGAAATAACCCTACAATTTTACTAATGCTGTATAATTCAGTGAAGCAGTCTGCAAAGCAAGGGTGTGAACAATATCTAAACTTGCCTCCTGAGGGGTACAACTTTCTCTGAAATAGAGAAATAAGACATGAAGTAAGCAGATGATTTTGCAGAATTTTGTCCTACTCAACTGTAGTTCCTTGGTTTTAAAGGTGGCTGAGCCATCTGCCACTTTTATTGACTTCAGTGGGAGCCAACATGCTCATCACTTACTTGAGCAATGTACATGTTCAAAAGAGCCATGTCACAAAACTAAATTATTGTTTGATGCATTTAGAGCTTTGCTTCTTTTAGAGTGATGAGAAATGAGTAGTGAAACAAGCCAATATGGATGCACAATCTGGCTGATATTTTAAAAATGCCTTGACAGAACAGCATTTTTTACTGTATATGGATGGGTGCATGTTTGGAGAGTAATGATGGGGTGACAATGTTGTTATATAATAAATCTGTTTCATCTGGTATTTTGTTTGTTTGTTTGAGGCTTGTGTGGGTTTGGTGGGTTTTTTGAGTTTTGTTTGTTTGTTTTTATTTTTGTTTTGATTTAGCTTTAATACATCCAAGACAGAGGAAAGGCAATGAATTTAAAAATGAATTTAAAAATGATGTTCAGGACACTCAGTATGAGTGGAGATTTTTGGGACTGAACTTATATTTTAGTTCTGTGCACACAGCTGCTACCACAGACCACTGGGTCCACAAGAAGACTATAGAACATTTATATTTTGGGAGTGCTGGTCACCCCCAGACACTGTGAGAACTGTCACACTTGAAAGTACTCTCAAGATAAGTAAGTGAGCCGGAGATCTGTAAGCACAACCCACTTTCAGTGTCTCCAGCCCAGCAGTTTTCCTGAAAAACCATCCTGCTGAGAAATGCAAGAGAATTCTTTGCAGGCAGTGTTTCCAGAGTGATACACTTCCAACAGATGTTGGGATACTGGGAATGAGAAATGTATAAAAGACAGGTGAAAATTATATAAGCTGCTCCTTTTGAAGAAACCCTTCATGTTCCTCAGTGCACAATTAGCTTCTTTATTGAAAGGCTGTGACAGTGATGAAGAGTTTTCGTTCTTATCTTTATAGAGATTTTTTGAGTATTAAAATAAAAGGCTGGTTTTAGGGAGGGGGAAGATAAAATTGCATCTAGGGAAACAGATTGCCAGTTGGCTCTGTAATAAAAATAATTTCTAAGCTTTTATCTTAGGAATAAGCAGAACTGGAGAGGTGAAAGTGCTGTAAAAGTGAAAAATTGAACAGCTGGAATGAAGGAGGAGACTGCAATAACAGCTATACAGGTGACAAACAAAACCCAGGTATTGTACGCTTAGTGATACTCCAGAAACTACACAGGAGGAAATTGTGAAGTCAGAAACCATTACTCTAGGAGTTTTAATTGAGCAGATGAACACAGGGCTTGATGAGGGGCTCCTGAGCTGCCAAGATGCAAGGCATGCTTACCTGCCTTCTATTCTTTTGTTTTAAATGTGGTGTAGTTTATTTAAAGATTCAACTCTCCTTGGTGCCACTACTGAACTGGGTGTTGGTGTCAGAGGCTCGCTGCTTTCTGTGCCTGTGATAATGCCTGGACATTTTGTTGCCCGGTGCATTGAAAACAATATTCAAATAACTGTATTTCTTCCAGATCTCTGTTTCCAGCTCACTGATTTTCAGTGCTACCCCATCAGTGCCTCACTTAGACTCTTGTACTCAGGAGTGAGAAGCACACAGCTCTTTTCACTGACCAGACACAGTCTTGTGCAGCTCTTACCACGTGTGGGAATGGCCCTGAGAGGACTCTGTGCTGATCTCCAGTTCTCTCATGAAATTTTTATTGATGCTAATGGATAACATGCATGTGGTAGCTCTGCTAAAATCAGGGCTAGGTTAAGCAGCTATTTGTCTTGCACTGTCAGTTTATGCCAGTGTGTCTGAACCCTGTGTGAGATGAATGGAATGGTCTGAGGCTGCAGCTTTCTGGGGTCACCTAGGCTGCAGACAAAGAGTACAGTGTATGAAATCACTTCTTGATTGCTCCTGAGAGGTGCTCATTCCCAAGCAGTACAAGGGGGAATTAACAGCAGACACTGCCCCAAGTTTCTGCAGAAATCTTGCTTTTTCTCCATGGTCAGAATAACACTGAGTTGGTGCTTGAGTTGAACAGTGATGGGTGCCTTGGTTGTCTGACACAAAACCACTTTGATGTTTCAGGGTCAAAAAAAGGTTCTTCCTTTCTGCTGCTACTCCTCTGTAGTGTACTAAGCCAGCTGATGTCAGTTCCCTGAGAAGGAAAGAAACTCTTTCCAGACCCACACTAAAATTGACTCTTGTGCAGGGGACAAGCTAAGGTGTTTGTAAGAACAGGTGTTCAGAGGATGAAGATGACTACTCATGGCATCCATTTCAAAATTTGACCATCCATTTTTACATTTTGATCACTATACTTTGACTAATTTTCTGTTATGCTTGCAAGATAACCTTTAAAACCACAGATTCCAAACAACCCTGCAAAATGACCATAAGAATGGCAAACTTCCTATGGAGTAAGTAACAAAAATGAAACCTCTTCAGCCCCAGGGCAGCCTCACTTGAGACAGTGACCTTTTCAAAAAGTGTTTTTCTTTCACATGAAATGTGCCTTTTTTTTCATTTCCAAAGGAGAGAGACATGACAAGAGAAAAAAAATTATGTATTCTATCATTCTATAATTTATTTTTCTACTATTTTTGCCTTTATAAAACAAAATTAAATTTAATGGGGTTTAGTTCTTAATTTTATATTTAAGATTAAGAATCTAATTTTACTTCAAATCCTTTTTTAAAAAAAAATTTGTAGTTCCTCTCATTAGGTTTTAAAAGGACATACTAAGCTCTCTGGAAAAGGGTCTAATTTCTGAAACTAACAGTCAGTCACATGCCTTCAAATATTCTCCTTCTGCATTATTCAAAACACCTACAGCTGAGTGTGTAACTTAGGCAACCTGGCTTGATATTGAATAATGTAGTCACTGCCATGACATTCAGAAAGATGTCTGTACCCAGTAAATGCTATTTTTGTGTGTTGTCTTGTTGCTTGAGGGATCACAAAAATCTAGCCTGAGTACTACATTTTTTTTCCCAGAAAGTATAGGATTTGGATATGTGTTTACGAGTTTCTCGGTTGTTCCTTTGCTTTTCCTCTGCTTTTGTTAATTACCTCAATACATGTTTAAAGCCTACTGTTAATTGCTATTGTAGTGCATTTAATCTGAAGCAAAAGTTTCTGCTATTTAAGTCTCTTGTCAGGAAACCAAGTATTAGAGTTGTTTGGTTTCTTATTTCCGAGGCTGTTTAATGACAGCATAAATATTCAGCCTGCCTCTGAATAGGTAATTAAAGCCGACTCTTGGCCAGATGTTTCCCTTTGTTGCCTGGCGTGGAGCTGAGGGAAGAGCAGGAAGCTGCAATTCCAGGACCCGCTGTCCCACTGGAAATTGTCCTTGCCTTTGGAAATTGTGTGAGGGATCCCCACGTTACTGAGTGTCCCCAAAATCAGGTTACTCCGATGTGAGCAGAGGAATGAGCTGCTGTCCCCCATCCCAGCGTGCTCCTGCCCTCTCTCCTCCACAACAGTTTAGAAAATCCCTTTGTGCAGCTGATTTTGGGAGGTGGGAGAAATGTCTTCTGCATTTTCCCTGGATGAGACAATGGATTTCAGGATGAGAGTCTCTTAAGTGTGTACAGGGTGGGTGAAGGCTTTTGAGATGAGTCAGGTGTGCAGATGTGAAGATGCTTACTGCTTTAATTTTTGTGCTACACCTTCAGTCCTCAGAGGCAATAAAACTCACAGGGAACAGAGCAAATGCCATGAGAGCAAGAAACCAGAGAACAATACATAGAGGGACGTGCTCAGTAAGCACCTGCAGTGCCGGGGGCTTTGCTTCAAAATTCCCTGGTCCTCGGGGGTTTCACAGGGATCCCACCTTGTGTGAGCAACAGCTTTGGTGAGGGGACTTGGGAGAACTTTGGCTGGATTTTACACTGTCCTGAGTATCAGTGACCTTCTGAGCCCAGGAGTCAGCAAGGAACTGAGGCTGTGCTTGCAGTGAATGCCCTTATTTCACAAGAAACAGCAGCACTGCTTTCAAAAGATGAATGGCTGCTGAAGCTGGAAGGTAAAGGACAATTACGCCAAGAAGCATGGGTGGACAAGAGGAAAAACCTTTTCTGGCTTCAGGATTGTTCATGGGAGGATACCAGCCTTATTTTTATTCTCTTCTGTTTGTAATAGCTTCTTATTTAGTTTGGAAAACTCTTAAACTTCACCATGGATCAAATGACAGTAGGGGTGTCTCTCTCCCAGGTCCTGGAGACAAGTAGCTAAAAATCACCGCAAACAAGAAGTTCTTGGCCTGACAGCACTGCAGAACCATGTGGGAGAGCTCACTCCGAAGACAAATAGAAAGAATCCCATGCCGTACAAGCCACCCTGTAACACAGGGTGCAATCAGGGGACCCGTCCATGATTTCTGCCTGTCCGGGTTAGCCGGACCCACACTCCCCCGATAACCGGGGAGCAGCTGGGGTAACCCTCGCAGCCTTCCCACGCTCCGTCTCTGCAGGACTCCCGCACCCTTTCCCGGCGCACGGCGCTGAGCCGGGGTGTCACCTCCGGCCACAGACAGGGGTCTCTTTCTATGGCTGTCACCGCGGAGGGCTTTCCGCTTCAGCGCCCGTGAAATCCGCATCTGGGGCCGGGCCGCCCCTCGCGGGCGGCGCCGCCGCCGGTGCCGTCCTTGTGCGGCTGCGGAGCGGGCGGGGAGGGGCGGCGCGGCCCCGCAGCCGGCGCGGGCAGCCCGTCAGCGCCGGCCGGGCGCGCAGCCCTTCCCTCGGCTCCGCACCGGCCGCAGGAAGGCGCGGCGGGGCGGGGACTGCAGCGAGCGGCGGAGCCTCCCCCGGGGTGGGCAGCGCAGCTCCGCCGCCGGCCCGGCGGGAGCGGACCGGGCCATGTCGGAGGCGCGGAGCGGTGCCGCAGGTGAGCGGGCCCCGCCGCAATGCAGGAGCGCTGCCGGCGGCTCGTGGGGGAGAGCGGGCTGGAGCCGCAGGGAGCCCCGTGCGGAGCAGGGGGAGGCGGGAGGCGGCAGACAATGTCCCGGCTGCGGCCGCGGAGGCGGGGCAGGGCCGGGCCGGCCCCGCGGTGCCCGGCTCGGGGGATGCCCGGCTCGGGGGGTGCCCGGCTCGGGGGATGCCCGGCTCGGGGGATGCCCGGCTCGGGGGGTGCCCGCGGGCAGGGCCGGCTGCGGCTCGGTGCCCGGCTCGGTGCCCGGCTCGGGGGGTGCCCGGCTCGGGGGATGCCCGGCTCGGGGGATGCCCGCGGGCAGGGCCGGCTGCGGCTCGGTGCGGAGCCCCCGCCCGCCGGGCAGCGCCGCCGCCGCTCCACGTGCGGTGCCGCGGAGCCGGTGCCGCACCGCGGGCGGACCCAGGTGACCGAACAATGCGGCGGCACGGCCGGGCGGGGAGCAGGCGGGGCGGGCGCCCTGCCCGGCGCCGGGGCGCTGCATCCCCGCTGGACGGGCCTTTGTGTCTCCCTGCTCCCCGCGGGTCGGGTCTCTCCCTTTCGGAGGGAGGAGGGCTCGGGCTGGAGCTCGGGGGCTGCTGCTAACATAGAGGCAGCACTGATGTATAGCGAGAAGCCTGATGCACTGGAAAAGAAAGACCTGGCAGCCGGGCGGGAGAGACGGCGCTGTCTGGCTGAGCGCCTGAGCATCCTGGCAGCAGCAGCCCCGGGGACCAGGCAGCTCCCAGCGAGGTGTAGGGCTGGGGGAAACCCCCACCGGCGCCGTTTGACCACGTTAAGGGGGCCACATGTCTCCGATTCTGCAGACTTGACTCGAACTGAAACTCTTGTTTTGCCTGAAACAAGGATGCTGTGGGTTTGATCCGTTTGGGGTTACACTGCCCGATAAGGACGGGGTGGTCTCTCCTTGTGTGGGAACGGAGCTGGGGGCGGGAAGAGGATTCCTAGGATACAAATTATATGGGTGAATAACCCTAAGGGAAATGCAGACTCAGCCTGATTTCATCCATGCCTTCTTACTCACTGTATGCTGCAAAGGCTTGAGGAAACTGCAATGCTGAGCCAACGGTGCAGGCAGAAATGTATGGGGAAACTTAAAAGTTTAAGTTTGATTATAGTAGGATTTGGGGAACATCTTGAATGACATAGCTTAATTTCAGTCTAAATGGAATAAAAGAGTCATAAAGTGTCTATTGAAGAGCTCCAAACTAAACCAGAAAACACTGCTTAGGAAATAGCTGAATCTTCAAGATGCTCTACTGGGTTCTTCCCCCTCCCCACATCTAAGTGTTCTCCCAGTGCTTCCTAAATGCAGTCTCTAATGTCTGTTTGCTTTGAAGTAACCTGTAACAATTTTCTAGCATGCAGCTGACAAAGGGAAGAATAGACTGACAGATACATTTGTCTTTCAGATGACAAGGTATCACGTTTTGTTTTCTGCCAGGTTGCAAAGTTGGTGCAATGCAATACTGAAATGAAGTAACTTGTGACATAAGGAGAATCTTGCAGGAGGGATTTGGTTAGAAGAAGAAGACCAGGTAGTAAAGCAGTGATTTGTGATGCCAGAAATCTTTATGTTCTTTCCATGTGCTGGAATGTGGAGGCTGTCAGGGGAAAAAAGGGCTTGAGGGATAAATTGTAATTTAGTGCTTGTTATATTGACAGTGTTGAAGCTGCAGCCACTTCTTGCAGCACAGTACAATGCGTAAAAGAAATGTCTGTATGTAAAATAGCTGAATGCTCTATGCAGTGCCTGCCCATCATCTTTATAGCTCCACTTAGCACAGCACTGCGGTATCTGCAGCTTGGTTAGTGAAGTTGTTCATACCCAGGAGCTACTGCATGTAAAGCTTCTAATTATACTGATTTTGGGCATTTTTCAAGCCTTTGGCTTCTAATTGGGTAATGCTGGTTGAGCTGACAAGTTTTTCCTTCATGACAGGCACCCTGTAAGGTTTCAGTCTGAATGTTCAGTTCACTCCCATGGGGACAGCAGTTGGTGTTCAACAGATCTGCCCTGCTCTGTACCTGCAAAGTCTCCCCAAAGCTTCAATCAGCTGTAGAGAGGCCCCAAGAGGTCTCTTCTGTCCAGAGGCATTTTCAGCTCATGCATTTCTGGGTAAAGGGGCGTTATCCTGGTCCACAGGGAGTGATCAGGGTTTCTGTCAAATGTAACTGTCAGCAGGAGCTGGAAGAGGATGCTGCAGCCTTGGATGTCAGCTCAAGTTAGAGCAGCCTCTGGGAGGCCAGTTCTGTGCAGCAAGACCAGAATCCTGCCTCAGCTATAAAAGACCTGATCCCTTCATGAACATGTCAGGGTTTAGGATATGTTTTGCTTTCTAACTGTGTCACTTGTGGTTGGGGTTACACTTGACTAGTGTCTCATCTTGTGCTTTTTTTCTGCCAAATGCTTCTTTTGTTGGTTGAGTTGATTTGACCTGCCGTGGCAAACTTTTCCCCCTTTCATGGCAATGCTGTTGAAATTTTTTAGGCCCCTTCTGGACATCATATGTGCTGTTGCAATTAAGTCTGGATTTCTTTTCTTTTTTCCTTTTAAAGTTACAGGTCTGGTCAAATATTTTAAAATTTCCAGTTACTTATTCTTCTAAGCTGTTTAGGGGATTAATTCCTTTTTGCTCCCCTCTCCTATGAGTTCACCTGTTCTCTCTATAAATGCACAAAGCAACCATCCCTTTCTTAAAAAAAATCTTAAGAATATACTTTTAACTTTAAAACAATAATATTAAAAGATCCCATTGTGTCAGTCTTCTGTACCTGAATTGGTTCTGCCTTTTGACGATGTGTCAGATGGGATTTCACAAGTATTTGACTTCAAAGAGCATACCAGTTATGGTTTTAGAAACTTCTCCCTGTGGCTGTTTTAGTCTGTAGGTATTGTGAAGAAGCAAATTGGCTTTTCTGGGATATTTAAAAGAGCTGTGCTGGCTCCCAGAAAATATGGAAGGAATAAAAACAATGCATGCAAACAATGCTACTTTCGATTAGGAGAAAGAGAATAGTCATGACCTTAATTTGATTTGAAGCAGCATGACCTTTTTGGGGAGTTTGCATCTGTTCCTTTTTTAAATTTTCCTTAAGTGAACTAGCTGTTTATATTTTCTTTATGCAGCTTTAATGAAATCTTTGTCCATCCATAGATGACTTCTGCTATAATTGCTCAACTTTTTTTGTGTGGCACTTGCCATATTTCTATTAAACAGCCTGGCTGGTTGAAAACAAGGATGGGTGAAGCTCCAGGCTGCATCAAGTTGGTGTTTCTGCAGTGCTGAGAGAGGTGCCAGGAGTCTGTTTCAGGGATGAGCTCTGAAGTCCATGGGCCATGGCTGTAAATGGTACATTTGCTTCACAGATGTTCCACTGCAGAGTGTGCAGCTGTTTGGTGCTGTAAGGTCACAGATGTTGGTGTTGCACTGAGGGAATGCTGCTGCTAAGGCTGAGCCTTGGTGATCTGAAATGCCTATGACAGATCTGCAGGCTTCCTCTTCCTCGCTGTGACAAGTGTCCTGGCTCCTGGGTCATTGCATCCAATCTGCCTTTCCTCAGTGACCAGGCACATTTTTGATATTGGAAGAACATTCCATAGCTCTCATTATTCAAAATGTGTCAGCTCTGGCCTGTGTGCTGTGCTGTTAAGAATCACAGTGATATGCATTTAAAAGAAACAAATGCAAGTTTAAAATTTTTCTAGAACGGCCATTAAAACACCGACTTTGCAGTGTTTTAAAATTAGCATGGCAGTGGTGATCTGTGTCAGTAATCAGTATTAAAACAGGAAATTCCTTCAAAGGCTGTCCCAGAGGGATTCGAGAAACATTTTCATGTAAATGAACAGGAAAATGCAGTCATTTCTAAGAAGTAAGCAAATAAATAAACTAAACTCAGAATATGGTGGCCAGAAAGCCTAGAATGCCTTTGTTCTTCACCCAGGGCTGCATGAGGGTGTGTCAAGGACAGCAGAGTGGCTTTGTGGTGTTGGTGCTCCCCTGCCCTGGCTCACTGCTCCACTCCCCTGTGAGTCACTGGGTGCTCCCTGGCCCACATCAGGACTCTGTTCTTTCAGATTTGCAGGCTCTGAGCACATGGATCAGTTCCAAGGGTACCTAAATTTGCAAGAATGGGAGACCTGGAGAGGATTTTGTTTTTAGCTTTTAACTCAACACTCTTAGGCTGTGCTCTGCAGATGCAGTTTCTGAGGAATACTGAGAGAGATTTCTAGTAATCAGTACCAGTTGGAGTCTAGAAAAGTGTGGCTGTGAATGTAGTTCAATGATAGCAATTCTATGTCATGTGAGGGAGTTAATCCACATTCTCTCTCTGAAGAAAATCAGTTCCTATTGCAGGAGCCTGCCCAACCTGCATGAAGAAAACAGAGATAAATTATTCTCCCTTTGCTACTTTGTTCTCCCAGAGGGGATGATCTGGGAACACAGCTTCAATTTGTCCATTTCTGGATACATCCCTAGTTCTCAGTGCTGTTCAGGACCAATCTCTAGAGTTGAAGCAGTTTCTCTCAAAGGGTTTTTACAGTCCTGTGTGCTCTATGTCCACCTGTCCCTGCGAGGTTCTGTGCCTTTGTATCTTTTATTTCCTGTTCCCTTTGAGATTGGAAGAGTGAATATTTGGGTGTCTCTTTCCTCATTACAGGGGTTGGGATATTTTTCTCTCTCAAGAGATAATAACACCATTAAAATAACAGTTCTTCAGTGCATCCTTGCCCCCTCCTTTTGTCATTGTTTGGGAAACGTGACCATTTGGTGGGTTTCATCATCATTTGAGGACTCTTGATGCCATCTCCATGATTAAAGATGAGCATACCTGTGGTTAGACTGGGCTGACTGACAACTAGTCTCATTCCCTGATGCCAAACAGCTCCAACAAATCTATTTCTCAAGTTTCCATGGATACCTGAGTAGAGCACTCGCAGTAATCAGAACGGCAGGGCATGCCACTTACAAAAGCTTTCAGTATTGGCACTGTGGAAGTGCTGCATTCAAAAATCAACCTTTTGTAGGAACTCTCTTGCTTACTCAGCTACGCTCCTGTTACAATTTTAGCCACAGGAACTCCTTTGAAGGTTGTGCCAGGGGCTCATCACCGTGACAGTGTAAATTTGCTGTTGGTTTTCTGGCTGGTCACTGTGGTCTCTGTGCATGCACTGTCATGGCACTTGAGTGTAACCCTGATGGGTGTTAGTATAAAAACCTCTGGAAGTGGATTTTGGTTGGTGGCTGCATGATTTTGTGATCTACTCTACACATACTAATCAGGTAACTTCTTATTTTCTCATATTTTTTCTTTAAGATTTTGTTTAAGCCTGGTCACTATGTGTTTTCAAGACCATCAAATAAAAAGAAAGAAAATCTGTTTTTTCATGTAGTAATGAATTATTGCACAGAAGCTGAACCAGTAGCCATAGACTGTGGTTTCATAGATGATTTTGCTAATGACTTTTCAAATGTGATACCTATATTTGACGTTTTGTCACAGTAACTATTTTATTTTTCCATCTTTGAACAAAATTGGGTTTAATAGCCTTGAAGAATATGAAGGGATTTATATACAGCATCACTTTGCTGACTACTATAAGTAATGGCTATTCTAGTTTAGCTTTTCTTTCTTTCTACCCTGTCCCCTGCTTATCCTTTTTTTTTTTTTACTGTGAATTGATGAGACTCGTTGGTTTTCTCTTGTCAGGACTCTATAAATGTGTGATTCATGTTAAGCCTTCCAGAAGATTGTCAAAATGAGGATAAACATATTCAAATTTTTTTTCCCATTCATGTTTTAAGAAAAAGGTGTCACTACATTCATCCAGCTTGATGCATTGTGAGATACTGTTTGAATCTAGGAATGCTTGAAAACTAAATAACCTTTTTGCCTTCTAAGTGAACAAATGCCCTCCAAAATGTTCTTATTCCTGTATGCTGGATGCACAGTTTGAAAAGCTGAACACTGATTCTTTGAGTATCTTGACTGAGAAAGGTAGGAGTGCATTCTTTTCAGGATACAATTGCATCTTGATATGGTTCTTAAATAGAACTTGTAGTAAAACAGGTTTATAACTGTAATATTTTGATGTTTTTTAAAAAGCAGTGAACCAGCCCAGTTGAGCTGGGAAATGGTGTTTCTCTCAGAGTGATTAACATCACAAATGATCTGTTTTATGAGTATGGTCCTGGGAATTAGAGCATAATCTTAGTAGTGCCATTGCTGGCAACCTTGCAGTGAACCAAGTAGAGGAGGTAGATGAGGACAGACTTGATGATGGAGGAGAAGCAGCAGGAAGCCTTTTCCAGGAAAGGTGTCTTTTCACCTAAGTTCTGTACATCTTTTGGTTTGTTTTCTGTTCCTTACATGTTCCTGGAAGCAGTGAGGAGGAGGTGAGAGATCCAGGAAAACAGTGCTTGCTCAGAGGCAAATGGTGCAAGGAAGTGTGAAGGAAGCAAGTTCAAAGAAGAGCTTGTAGAAGGAAGAGAATTTTAGTTGGTGTGCACTGAAGGTGTCTCATACACAACTGTGTCAGGGGAATATTTAGGGAGATCATGGAGAATTGTCTTTTACCACTCTGAGCTGCCAAATCTGTTAAGCCACCTTTATCACAGCATGTAGCCTGCCTTTTGCTGCAGGTAACCCAGGATCAGAGTTGTCTCTCCTGGCAGTAGTGCATGGCTGTGGAAGAGCTGGAATGTGGGAAGAGAGGCATCACTGCAGGGCTGGTGAGTTCCCCTAAGCCCAGGCTCTGGGGCATGAGCAGGTTTTGAGCACACTGGAATCCCATCAGAGGGTGGGGAAGGAAATGGGAGGGAAAAGGGAGCTGGCTGATCACAGAAGCTGGAAAACTCTCAGGTCATCCAGGGTGGAGCTGGATTTGAGACCTTATGATGTAGATGGTGAAAGAATTTGAGTTGAAGGCGGCTTAAGAGCAGCCTCAGCTATTGGTGAGGATTTGCTGGGGCATTACAGACCCAGTGAGTGTGTTTGCTCAGCTTTAGTCCATCTTACCAAGCATTAGAGAGGTCAGATCAGTTGTAGGTAAAGTAGTTTAGCCAGTGTCCTGTGAAATGGAGGAGTGAACATAGCCCTTGTGGCATTTTCAGAAGGTTATTGCGAGTTCTTGCGTGTTTCTTTCATCTCAAATTGGGTTCACAGAGAACTGGTGGTGTCTTTTGCTCTCCCTTTGCTGCTGAGGCTCAGGAAAATGAGTATTGTCCACAGAATGAATGATGGGATGAAACTTGGGTTGTTTTTTGACACTCTTAACAATAATGGTAAATCTTAAAATTACCTTAGAAAGCATTTCATAGTGTAGTAAAAATGCAATTCTTCTAGTCAAAGCATAATCGTGATGGGAGACAATATAAAAGCAGTAAATGGAAAAGGTCATAGTTGTAATGACAAACATGTCTTATTTATAGAATTCAATGCAAAGTATTGGGAGATTTTTCTTTTTATTTAGGAAATCCTTTTACTCTAATTGGTATCAGTGCAATGAATTCCAGTTCTTTGGGGGAGTAGATATTATGAAATTGTATCAGGAAACTTGGATTTGTATCAGAGATTAGCTGTGGCTGTATTCGTGGAAGAGAAGTGTATTGCAGTCTTCAGCAAACCAGCTGGAAGCCTACTGGCATTTTAAAACAAAGAACTGTAATTCCATTGATGGTCAGAACAGTGGTGCCATTGGTTTCAGTAGGAACAGAAGGTTCTTACTTCTGATATGAAATATGGGGGTTTTTTATTATGCATAAGAATATTTTAAGATTCTATTTCCTTCTCTCCATCTGTTTTTTTATTGTTCTGTAATTGTTTTAAAAGGCCATCTTTGTATTGGCAGTAAAATGCTCTAGGTTGTCACAGTACATTTGGAAGCTCTGACATTTTGTGCTTAATGCAAAGGAAAATCTCAGCAATAGGAAAAGCTGAATAAGGTTTTCTTCATCAGTGAAGTAGTTGCCAGCTAATAGCATTATAGTAAACCCTTCTTTTCTTGTGCAAACATTAGGAAGGTCTGCTTGGATCAAAATTATTTTGATGCTTAAAAGGTTATAATCTTTTGAATGAAAAATAATGGGTTTATTCCATTATTTTGTTGCCTGTGGGCTACTCTATAGCAATGTTTGGTTCAGTACATTCTTATTTTTCCCTTTTTCCCCTAAATTTTAAATCCAGATATAGTGCCTGAATGGGAAATAAAGAATTTGACTAAGATTTTGGTATTACCAGCAACCTGACTGAGAGCAGAGCAGTGTGTATACAAATAGCACATATAAAAGTGACCTTTACCACATGCTGGAAGGCTGGAAATTCCAGAGAAATGGCCATGAGATACGTGCAAGTGTTTGATTTGTGGCATGTTCAGTGTGTTCATGGTGAGTTCAGTTAACATGGATTTATTGGAGCCACAAAGATCAGCTGCAGTAGTGACATTTTTAGTCAGTCTAATGCAGCCCATCTTCCCCTGTGCACCTGGTTCAGCAGCCTATAAACAGCTGAGCACTGGGATGATTTGGGATTTGGAGCAGTGGATGTCCATTACACAAATCAAAAAGAGTTATTGCAGCTTTGCTTTTGAGCCAGGGTGGTGTCCTGCAGCCACTCTCAGCTGGGAGTTTGGGAGAGCCTGGAAAAGGCTGTGCTGGGACCCACTGGTGTCTTTGTTGTGAAAGCACTCATTAAAATACTGGAACTGTGATCTGAAATGGGGAATGATCCTGTGGGAAGAGTTCCTGATGGGTTTATGGTCCCTCTGTCAGGATAGAAATGTAAATTAACTTGTGTTTATTGGGATATAACACACACTGGTGTTTAGGCATGTTCTTACAGAGGTGATATCATAGTGATGCTCCTTTGCTTGTTCTTTGGTTTGTGAAACAGCTGAGAGAGATCCAGGCACCTGGGAGTGAGGTCTGAGAAGGTTTGGAAAGTGCAACTTCTCTGGTGAAGCCTTTGCTTTTGCAAAGTAGTGCAGAATGTGCCTGAAATGGTTTCTGATGGCAGATCAGGGGCTTGAGTCCTTATTTCTTCTTTTTTAAAACATTGTTTCTTTTCCATACACAGAACTGATGACGCAAGGCACATTCAGAAATGTCCCCCCTTTCCTGGTGTGTCAGCATTTTGGGGCATTGTGGGGGGCATTTTGGGGCATTATGCTCCACACTGATTCTCAGGTTCCTGATTTATTTGTCCTGTTAAATTCTACAAAGCCCCTTTAGCTAATCCATTGTTTATGGCACCTGGGTTGCAGGGAACCTTCTGTTAGACAGAATCCACTGCTCTGGCATCTGCTTCACTGGGGAAATGAACAAGGTCCATAATATGTGAAGCAGAAAATTTTACTGATGCCTTATGTAGCTGAATTATGTATAGATAACATACTGATTAGAAAATTGTGTGACTGCTGAATTCTCTTTAGGTTGAGTACCACCATAGTGGCCTGTGAGTGAAGCAGTCACCCTTCTTTAACCTGCTGGCTTAAAACTGATTATCTGGGACTTTATTGGTCCATGTTTGGTTTTTTTAGTAGTTCCCTAAAGTTCATTTATCCAGTCCTGAATGGGAATGTGTGGCAGGGGCTCTCAAATACTCAGAAAAGACTGATGGCCTTCCAGCTACCATTAACTGATCTTTCTAATTAAATAATGAGCTTGGTCCTGCTCTCCAGATCTGTCAGAAAATCACATTCAGCTGAACACACAATCAGTGAAATATTCACACTGCATCAGCAAAGTTTTTCTAAATGTTCTGGACTTTGCTTTTAGTCTGCATTCTTTGACACTTAAAGGTTAATCCTTCATTGCATTTTGTCAAAATCTACAATGTTGCTGATCATTTACTAAAAAACTGAAAGAGCTAAACAGATTAGGCATTGCAGGAAACCACGGAAAATAAACTCTTGCATCTGTTTAGATGAAAAGAAAGATTAATTTAAATTAAGTCTGCTAAACCAGCAATTGAAGCTAATGTGATTAATGGAAATGATTTCATTATTAATACAATATCTTACGATCTCAGTTTTACCAATTCTGTAATGGTTTGGGAATCTGCCTGAAAAAGGGAGCCTTCTCTGTTTTCCCTTCAACTTCTGATCACCTTAAAAATGTGCAAGGTGTTCTTTGCCAATTGCTTAGGATAGGACTAAAGTCAGAAATCTTAATATGTTCAAATTTAGTCTATACACATTTATTGAAATTACCCAAACCATATTCCAAGGTTAATATTTATATCAGAAGTAAATGTAAGACTTTTTATTCAAGAAGTTTGCATCATATTTAGAATTAGATTATTTTAAATACTGGTTTGTTTGAGGACTTAATTTGGATTCTAAATCAGATTCCTCAATTTAATTTGGTGTGTAAATTGGCAAGAATTTAAGTGTTTATTTAGTGCATACTGTTCAGCTGTATTTTAGTCATAGCACGTAGTTTGACAGAGATAAAGATCCTTAGTAAACATGGAGATAAAGCTGGAACTTGAGCTATGTAGAACATTACTTTATTATGGTTTTTGGTTGCAGAAGTCATAACAAGTCGTTCTAAGTCATTCTGCTTGTGAGAACTGTTCCAAATACCCTGATCCTATCCAGGACAGTCTAGGCATCATTTTTTCAGTTTTGTGATTGCAAATCAGGTTCCTTGCAACCTTTTCCCCATTCTCTGGCTTGGAACAGATGCTTTTGTTTCTGTCAGATCAACCAATCACAGTGCTTTAGAGATAAGGGATTTTTAAATATCCTGGAATATCCATGCATTTACTGCTCTCCAGAACACAGCTGTAAAAATTGTTAAACATGCACATTTTTTTCACCATGGAAACTACCTCAACAAAATACAAAAGCTCCCACATAGACAAATATCTTTTAACACCTTGGTAGATAGTAGATAGTATAATGTTACAAATATCCTAATTTCATTTGCTTTTAACAGTAATTTTACTACCTCTTTAGAAGTTTTAGCATTGGATCCGGGATGCATTGTAGAATTATTTTATTTAGCTGGGTATTTGCAGGAGGAGCCATGAAGGCAGTGCAGGATGATGATGGGTTTGGAAGGGTCTTTTTTATTAATTAGCTTGAATCAGTTCTTGGTAGGACATCACCCAAACTAGTGGTTTCATTGGATGAATGTCCTTATTGCTATGGATATTTATTCACTGCTCTCTGAGATATAAAAATGTGTATCCTGTCACACAGAATTTTCTAAGTTGCACACAGAGATAAAAATAACTTTTCAAGGCTGATAGCTAAAGACAGGTTGGAAAATGCATTTTAGAAACACAGAATAATTTGGGGGGTTGGAAAGGACCTTGAATATCATCTTGTTCCACCCCCCTGCAATGGACAGGGATACTTTTCCACTGTCCCAGGTTGCTCCAAGCCCTGTCCAGCCTGGGTTTGAGCACTTGCAGGAGGGGGGCAGCCACAGCTTCTCTGGACAACCTGTGCCCGTGTATCTCCACTGCCACAGTAAAGAATTTCATCCTGATGTCTAATGGAAATCTGCCCTTTTTCATTTTAAAGCCATTACCCTTTGTCCTGTCATTACATGCCCTTGTAAAATGTCCCTCTCTGACTCTTTTGTAGGCCCCCTTTAGGTACTGGAAGGTGCTGTAAGGTCTCCCTGGAGCCTCCTCTCCCAGCCTGTCTCCATAGCTGAGGTGCTCCAGCCCTCTGATCATCTCTGTGGCCTTCTCTGGACCTGCCCCAGCACATCTCAGAAACATGAGTGCTGAATCAGGTAACCCAAACAATTAGTGGCACAGTGGAACACTGAATACACATGGTTTGATGTCTGCATTTTGTGCTTCACATCAGCATCCTAAGTGTGGATAAAGTGCAGGTTTCCCAAAATATTTAATCAGTGTTGCAGTGTCCTGGTCTGCTCAGGAAATATGGTTCAGGTTTGGCCAGGAATTGCAGCAGGATGCAAGGAATATATTTTGTTAGTTATTTTATTTCTTTTTTTTCTGTGCTGAAATACTGGTTTTCAATTCTAAAATAAATAGCATGTTGCTGGTGCAGAAATTAAGGGGTAAAAATGGCACAAAGGCGGCTGATAACAGCATCTGTTCCAAAGATGTCTTAATGAACTGAACAGATTCTGTGCTTGTCTCATTTGGCCTGTGACTTTTTGTACTTCACTGCAAGAGGAGTAACTTAATATATTCCTGGAGAACTTGTGTAGAAAATGCAAATACTGTGCTTCTGCAAATGCTTCTGAAAATCAGGCTGAACATGCATGTTATAACTTCAAGAAGACAATGAAGTTTCAAGAGCAAAATTAAGATTTGGAGGAAGATTTTTTACCCTGCAGGCAAATTATCTCATACTTGCCCACTGCAGAATTTTTGAATCTTCCCTGAGAAACAACACATATTTGATTGCCATTCTTCCCTAAATAATTCTGAGGTCTTGGAGACCAGCTCCAGTGTCATCTTGGAGTGATGCTCTGAATGTCAGTCATGTCTAGGAATTACATGCCATGAATAAATTGTATGATGCATCCAAGTAGAAGATAAAAATATGTTGAAATGTATTCTTTATTATTTAATTATTATTATTAATCTTCAGAGGCCCATTACATCATTCTGCTTTACATCTAATTATAGCTTGTATTCTGTGGAAGAGAATTCAGTAAGCACTTAAGGCTTAAATTTTGGAGCAGAGGGTTATGAGCATGAGCAGGATGTGTGGTACCTTTGCTACATTCTATTTTGGTAAACTATTGCATTCTTCATAAGAGTACAGATTGTATAAAAATCCATCTAAGCCATCGTTCTTAATTGCTTTAAGCCATTTCCTTTTCTATCATCAGCAGTGTAAATGAAAGAGTGAAAAATAAAATTAGTGCATTACAGTATTTGGTCTGTGCCTTTAAATGAAGTTTTCGTATTGTATGCCGGGTAGAAATATTTCTTTGATGACTTGTTAATAATGCTTTCCTTTTTCCCAGCTGGATTCTGTCCTGCAGTAGTATTAACAGCTGCAGGATGTTCCAGTGCAGAGTGCAGTGAAGGATAAAAACAGAGACAGTATTGGGAAAGTTTCAGAATAAAGGCTCAGGATGGATGAATTGCAATTTACTCTTCCTACTTTCTCCAGTTGCTGTCAGCTCCTCTTTTTCTTGTAAATGGGTCTGTCTTTTTGGATCTCACAGCTTGTGTTTTAGTTTCTGCATTCATACATTTAAGTCCTAGGCAGTGTGTGATGATCAAGCTGCTTGTACCAGTTATGATTTTTGAATTTGTTTAGGAAGACTTTTAAGATTGTACATGACAATGCAATAAAAGAATGGGAATAGTTATGAGGATCAGACAGACATTGTAAAACTGAAACAGCAGTTGTGTCTTAGCATGTTTTAAAGGCAAAACATGTTTTGGTTGGCAGCCGTGGAATTTGCTTTGTGTTTTAGCAGATTCTTTACAACTGGAAAACAGTTTGGCAGTATGCAAAGTAACTGTTGCATTTACTCATTCTGCCTGCTGACACTGATGGGTGTTTGTTTCCTTGTAGATGCAGTTTCCACATCTGCTTACTCATCACCAGCCAAAAGCTTGGGAGACCCTGGAATAACTCCTCTGTCTCCATCACATATTGTGGTAAGAAATGCACACTTAACATATACTGCATGCTTACATTACCTTCTCCTGCCTGTTTAGTCTGTTTAGTGGGACATCATTTCTTTAGAGTTGTCATTTCCTTGATACTGTTCCCCTTTGTGCTATCCATAGTATTAAGTGAGATTTTGGTCACACTGGAGTTGTTGACAGAGCTCTGATTCCTTTAATTCGATCCTGGTTTTGCTGTTTTTCATTTGCTAAACTCATAGACTTGCTCCTGCATATTTTTCTGTCAAACACAAGGGCTTCTTGATCCTCAGGGTTCCCAAGGTCTGTCCCTGTGTGATTTTTTTAGGCAGCCCCTGAAAAGTCTCCTTTCTTGCATGGAAAACAAGAATTTTATATATGGTACTCAACAGTAAAACCCAAATTCTCAGAGAAAATAATCTGCTGCTGCTGCAAGAGAGAGAGAGAGGTAGAAGCTCAAAATAGAAGTAACTGGTTTTATTTCTTAAGGAAAATAGCCACTTCTCTAGGCTTTTAGAACCAAGAGCATGTCCCATGGGTTGTGTGTTTTAATCTCTTGTACATCATGCTAATTTTGTTGATAAACTATTAAAACTAACTCCCATGCATTTTTACAATCACTTGTATGGTTTGTAACACAGTACCTGCAGTGTATTTCATGTTATTGCAAGGCATTGTGTTCAGAACACATTTTTATCCTTGTCAGCCTGTGATGGAACACTGCCTTGGCTTTCTGATTCATGTTCAGAATTGTGCAGAAACCCATCCACAGGATTTCCAGTGCTTTCTTCCATAGTTTTTGGCTCTTACTCCCTTCTTTCTCTATATACTCTTGAAATTCCTCTTTTACTTCTGTCATACTGATTAATTACATCATATTTCAGTTAAATTTGCTCCTTAAATTCTTTGAGGAAGACATTGCCTTAGTTGAAAAACTTCTATTTGGAGAATCCAAACAAGTCTTTTATGATTGGAGACTTGTTGCTCTTGTTTCTCCATTTCAAGTAGTAGGAGTGATCTTGGAAGATGTAGGGATACAACAGGAAGTGGGAGGTGTGGAATTAAGAGAGATCTGTGGTGGGACACTGCCCATGGGGTGAGGCCATGTGGCATCATCTGTGAAAGGTAACATCAGTTCCTTCCGAGGCTTTTGGGAGTAGAGGCTGAGCAGCCCTGGTGGATTTAGGGCAACAAGGCTGGTGAAGGGTCTGGAGGATATTACCCTTGACTGTGCTTTTCAGGGATTGCAGGTGAAAGGCAGGGAGAAGGATTCAAATTCATCATGAGCAGCTGAACAGCTTCCCACATGCCAGCACAGGCAGGAGGAGTACAGCATGCAGTGCTGGCTAAATAGGTGTTCTAAAAATTCTTATTTATAACATGGAATATAAAGCTTATTGCTGTATTTTGGGTAGGTCTGTCTCTGTTATTTCTAAATGGTAATAGTATTTCATGTTCATACTTAGGATATAGTTAACTCCTAAAACCACCAAGTAGGTCCCAAATATATCACATTGATGGATGAATTCTTCAGTTGATCAGTTTAAGAAAAACAACCAAACCAGCCCCAAACCCATAAGTTTTAATAATACAGGATAAGAAGTATTCAAAAAATTAGTATGAAGGAAGCTTTGAATAGAAAATGATGTATAAAAGGCTCTAGCATATATGTTGAGTCATGTATTGAATTCCCAGAATTCCATTGGAATGTGCAGCTTTCTGGTATCAATTTTGGTCACTAGGGCAAATTTAAGGAAGTCCTCATTTTCACTGAAGAGATAGGCAGGTCTTGCAGAGCAAAACTTGTGACAGGTTATGATGGTTCTGCTCAGTGACTCGTGTCTGTTTTGCTTCTGCTGTTTAACAGAAGGACTCTGATGCAAACGATGCTGTGGAACAGTTATTTCTTGTTGTTGTGGCCATTGATTTTGGCACAACATCCAGTGGCTACGCCTACAGCTTCACCAAGGAGCCAGAATGTATTCATGTAATGAGGTAAGGGCTGCAATGCAGCATTTAGTTTGTGACTCTGATACCATGGGTTGCCTGCAGTAGCCATAGATATCTTCTACAGGAGCCTGAAGTGTCTGGATTTGTCTGGCATTACCACAGCGTGCAGATTTCTCATGGTTATGACTTTTTGTTGCATCTTATTGTGTTCTCATTTGATTTAGTAGTCAGTGGGAGCATATCCCCTTTCTTATTTTGCTGAGTTTACAAGATGACAGAGTATTCAGAATTGTTCAGGGAGCAGAGTTAATAAGTAAGTCAGGATGCCCTTATCTCAGAGACTGATTTCTAAGGTCATGGCATCCAGGAGGTGCCCATCCCCTGGAATCACACCTCTGTGTATAGTTGGGTGTACTACACCTGCTTACTTGCACTGGGAGTGAGTTTGGCTGATGTAAGCTTTGTGGTATTAAATCTGAATCAAATCTATGATAATGATCCCTTGATACTGGGAAATAAGCAATCAAAAGGCATGAATGTGAAAATTAAGGTTTGGTGTGAAATATCTCTGTGTTATATGTATGGAAAGGACAGAGTTTAGATGCTGTGATGCAGGGAATTTTTCTGTGGTTTTTTTTTTTTAATTTTTTTATTAAATCAGCACAATATAACAATATGCAATCTCAAATGCAAAAACTATTACGGCAGCTACCTGAAAGGTTTTCCCTACAAACCATTGCTATAATATTGTATAGTCTTTTTAAAAAAGTTATTTATAACTTCAAACACATTTAATTCTTATTACAGTATATTTAAAATGACTGTATTGTAATGAGAGCAAGATACAGATAAAAAAGTATACATAAAAGCTCAGACATAGATGTTCTTCTAAACAATGCTGCTGTTGCAGAAGTAGGCACTCTGCTGTAATGCTGAGAACAAAAGGTCAAAAAGCCTAATTTGCTGCAGTCCAGTGTGATACACTGCATTTTTTCTGAGCAAAGGTGGTTGCTGAATGCAGCTCCCTAAATCTTAGCAGACACTATTGATTATGCAGTCAGGCTGCATAGTTGGTTTGTGTATGGCTGCAAACTAATGGAGCTGAGGGATTTAAAACACTGTCTAAAGGAAAGCAAATCTAGAAATGGTATTCTGCCATCCAGTTGCAAACATATCTGATATTTGCAGGATGGACAAGTGATGCTTTTCAGGTATTTTCTGCATTTCAGCCATCTCTTGTTCTCTGAGCAGCACATGCACAAGGCTGAAGTCAAAGGACACACCCTGTGTAGCTGCCCTGGACAGCTCTCAGGGTGGGCAAGCTGGAACATGTGTTTATCAATTCCTGTTCTCTTTAGCAGCAAGTAATTAATTAAAGTTCTTAAAGAAGTTTGATGGAATGAGGGAACACATTTCTGAAGCTGTATCTGAGCAGACCTAAACTGTGTTTGAACAACTCTGTGTTCCTGTAAACGCTGGAGGTTTTACTGTGTGGAATCACTGCTGTTCTGAGGAAGTTCTTGAAGTTCTTTAGTCCTGGGCTTAAGTTTTACCTTAGGACCTGGTTTTGTTGCTGGATTTACAGTATGGATTAGAATCTCCTTCCCTGGGGAAATCCCTTCTCCTTACCAGGCTTCCTGCTGTCAGTCACAGTGACATTGAAATCCAGGTGCTGATTCCAAATCTCAATTGACATTTTGCTACTTGTGGTTCAAAACATGACATTTTCCTCCTTATGCAATAATGGCAGCATGACTGTGATTTCAGAGCTATGTAGCTATGATATGAGATACTGATGTTGATGAAATTAAATAAATTACTTCATGTGTTTCCAGCCAGAGGGGAGGAACTTTTTTTTTGGGGAGGGCATGTATTCATATTTCCAACAGGTATTTCAAACAATGGCAAATTTTAATACCAAGAATTATTTTATTATTTTTAAAATAGATATTTCTGTCTGGGAAGGATTTTGGCAAGATACAATTGAAATGATCTTTCAAAATGTAATATTTTTATATGTATTTATATAGTAGTACTCATGAAATCATGGCATTCAATCAAACAAATGGTATATTTATTAAGGTAAGTCTGCAGTAGTTCAGAAGGTATTAAGGGCTGTATATAATGAGGCTTATATGTAGGATAGCTTACAAATATTTCAGCAGAGTAAATGTAGCTTCCCGCCAGCACTCGAGAATGTTTACATTAAAATAAAGGATACCAGTGATGCATGGTCCTCTCTACTTCCTAACATTTTTTCCACCTTCCCTCCTTAGTGTTGATTCTTTCCAGATACTTAGATTTCTGACTGCCTTTTAACAAAGCTGCTTTTCTCTAAAAGGGTAAGATGGGTTTATTCAGAAGGTCCTGCTTTGGAAAAGAGTGAACACACAGGGCTTTAACACCAGGTTTGAGTGTAATGCCAGCAGTGCCATGATTCTTGTTGTGTAATTAGGAAGCAAACAAAGTCACATTTTTGACTGTGTGTTTATTTGCTGTCATGCCCAATGCTAAAAAAAAAAAAAATTTGTACTCATTGACTGAACAAAGTTCTTTAAGCATATATTTATCTTTAAATGTATGAGTGGCCTCTCTCATCTCAGCATGCCTGAAGTTGGGTGTGGGTTTGTAAATGTTTAGTGAATGACTTCGAAACACTGGTTACTGTTTTATCAGTTTTAGGTGGAACTGACAAGTGTGGATAGTTCCCCCAGCTTCTGTTTCAGGCAGCTGTGGTTCAGGGTCTGTTTGCAGGGTGAATGTGTTACAGTGAGTGCTGTTTGCAGCATAACTTGAGGCTGGAGGAAAGGCATCTGAGCTGCCTGGCCATGAGCTCAGCACTTCAGTGAGCAGGGCAGTGCCAGAGCCACATGGAAAACTTGGGTGCTGTAGAACGAGTTAATAACATCTCATTTGGAGGAAATACATGAGATATTACACAGTTCTGAAAAACTCCTCTTGAGTTATATGCACTTTCATGAAGTTACAGATGTTTTGGGTACTGGCTGGATAGCTGAATGGGAGTATTTCACAAATGGAGAAGAATAAATGAAGAAATGCATGTGGCTATGAAACAAATGGCAGTCTGTCTTTGGACAATGTGGTCTCTTTTCAGTGCAGCTTCAACATTGAGGTTTTCCTCTTTTCCCTGTTTGACTGTAATTATTGGAAGGCACACACCTGCCTTTTTTCTGCATACTCACTGCTGGTGGCATTCAGCTGCATTTTGATGACCCCAGTGTTTCATTTCCTTGACTGTGGTGCTGCAGCTCTGGCTCAAATTCTCATCACTCTGCACAAGTCCCTCTTTGGTCTTTCTCAGCTAGACTGAAGTGCAAGTAAAGGCATTTCTCTAACCCTTGTATGACCTCATGCTTCTTTCCTCACTGACTCTCCTGTCTCTATTTTCACTTCTAGTGTACAGTTAGATGCTCTGTGGCTATAAACAGGTCTAAATTGTTTAATTTTGTGTTCAGATACTCTGCCATATGTCTGCATTTGAAAGATATCTACCTTGGTTCTCTTTGAATAGTTTTTTAAAGTGTGATTCTGCAAAATCACTGCAAAAATATCCCCCACATATATTTAGAGCAATTCTGGCTTGTATAGATTTATGCTTTTGATAAGCATTTCTTTTTTCTTCTTATTTTTCCTAATTTTTGCCATGATTTTGGCTTTATTGGCACCATGAAAGGAAACTGCAAACGAAAGTGTTGCAGTCCTAGTCCTACTGACTAAAATCCTCCTGCACCTGGAGTGAGGCCAGGGCTCCTCCTGGCAGGAGTGTTGCAGCCAGGAGTTATCCACGCTCATGCTTTTGCATCTGCTTCTCTCTGGAAAAGGATCACAAGGGAGTATTTCTAAATCTCTGATTGCAGATGGTAAAGTCATGTTTCCCCTTGTCTTTCCTTGCTGTCCTTTCGGTGACTGAGCAGTAACACAAGCTGAGGGCTTTAGAATGTGCTGAGCAATTACCGTGTCCAGTTTCCATCAGAAACTCATCAGGAAGCAAACATCCACTTCTCCAGGTGGCTTTGAAAATTTAATCCCGGCATTGAACGTCAATTTGTCTTCATTTAAACTGCACCTTAAGCGTGCTTATTCCGGAAAGAGAAAATGTGCCTGGCCACAATGAAAAACAAAGAAGCATTGTTATTAGCCACAGCCTATTTATGGCATTTCCCACCAGTGACTCAGAATGAATCATTAATGATTCCAAGCAAAAACGAGATCAGTCTGTCTCCTCTCTGCTTGCAGCGGGTGAGTGGGATTTAACAATCTGGTGGAATAGCAGTGTTTTCTGTTCATGAGCTGTGAGATCCCTGCTTCTTCACATTGGAACCATATGTTTGCTGTAACACCTACTCAAAGATTTTGGAGTTGACCAAGTGCATTTCTAGCAGCAGGTTAGGAGAAATGGCCTGGAGCTGATCATGGCTCAGGGGCTCAGCTAGGTGGATTTAGGGAACTTTTTTCAAGTAGATGAATGTGGAAATCATTCCACTCCTCATCATGCTGTTTCTGCTTTCAGGGCAGTGGAATTGTCCTCTGCACTGAAAGAGGTTCAGACTTCTTATTCTCTGTTGCTTGAGCTAAAAAGAGAGATTTTGCTCTGTTTGATCCAGTTGAATGATCTGAAGGGGTCCCAGCCCTTCAGAAGATCCCATTCCTTGTTACTTTGCCAAGTACCAACCCCTTAAATTGCAATTTGCTATGTCAGTTTTCTGCCTTGGTCTGGAGGTCAAGTGATTTTCAATGGATTCAACTGTTTCTGAGAGTGAAATGGAAATTATTTTTTCTACATACTCTTTCTATGTCACATAAACAGCTACTACAGAGCAAGGCAGACTTTTTATACTTCAGAATGAGGGCTTTGGCAGGAGGATGTTCTGAAAAGTACGTTTTGCTATCTTTAGAAAAAGCAATTGACATGTAGTTTAATAATGAATGCAGTTGCCTGTGTGATCTTAACTTGGCTCCTGTTTGAGCTGTGTTATGATTATGTCTGAGAGCATAAACAGAATTTCCACTGATGCCTTTTTAAGAAAATATTTTCTGGTAAATGTTTGTTCCTCATACAGAAAGTACTTGTATATGCTGGGGGAGGAACAGTAATGTGAGTTTCTTCCGTTCTACCTTTTTTTTGTGATGGAGAAGCAATGCTCACAGCTGTTTCTACAACTTTCTACTGTCTGACCTTTTTGTCCTGCAATACCTCCCTTCAGTTCCTGCTGCTGGGTGTTCCCATATTCAGTGTTCTTATTTATTTCCTTATTTATTTCCTTATCCGTTCTGTGAAAGCAGCTTTGAGTTTACTTTTGCCTTAATATGGGTATCCCCCAAAGATGCCTTCACAATTTTCATGAGACAGGATAGTTTTATTCACCAGTGGTGACAGAAATATTTTGCTGCCTTTAAGATCCTTGGAGATCCTTAAGGTCCTGCTTCATTTTTGATAGTTTAAAACTTGTATAGAATTTTGGGTGTTTGAAACATAAAATCCATCAACTGCACATGAGTAGAAAATGCAGTGCAGAGAGCTCAGTATCTACAGGCATGGATGCCTTCAGAGTTTCAGGTGTCTAGGAAATGAAGCACATGATCAGATGTTGGTTGAACTGACTTGTCTTGTTTCAGGGAATATTCTGGGAGAGAAAGGGGTATTTAATCAATCTTCCCCTGGTGATGTTAAATTACTTAAGCAGGTCCCTGTTTAAGGGAAATTCAAAATGAGAAAAATATCCCTTGCAATTAACCATTCATGAAGTCTGAATCACAATTGGAAAGGCCATATTCGGGGTTTTATTAGTAGTGTTCTTGGATAATTACTGATTTATTTTTTTCTCTACAATATTTATTAAATGTGTTGGCTTAGGTAGAAATTTTAAGTACAAAACTGTTTCCTTAATTGTGTGTGGCTTACTTCTGGGAACCTGGGTTTTTATCTGAGTGTGATATATGCTTAAGAATTATACATAACCACAAAAATGTGTTGAATTACCTGAAATGAAAATTGCACTCCTTTTTTCTTAGGTGGGAATAAAACCACTTGATTTTGGTATTATAAGGTTTGAAATTACTGTCTTTGGAGGGAAGAGCACTCTGTGCAATTTGCCACTGCATGGCTGTTTCTCATGATACACTTGTTTTTTCCTGCTGCTCTAACCTGGAGCATCACTTACTGGAGCTGTTTGACTTTTTGGCCAGGCGATGGGAAGGTGGAGATCCGGGTGTTTCCAACCAGAAGACCCCCACCACCATCCTGCTAACACCAGAGAGAAAGTTCCATAGCTTTGGCTATGCAGCAAGAGACTTCTACCATGACTTGGATCCCACTGAATCAAAGCACTGGTTGTATTTTGAAAAGTTTAAGATGAAGCTGCATACCACTGGTGTAAGTAACACCCAAACTGTGTTTACTACTCAAGTTGTTTTCCCTTGAACACTACTAAATTTTTGTCAAGTAGAAGTGAAGCATCTCTATGTTTAGAGAGTAAACTGAGTAAATTAAACTCTTCAGTTAGCATTATGATTCCTTTTGTTTCTCACTGCATTTGGCTACTCTATCTTGCCAGCTCTCCTTGTAGATCTTAAAAGTTCAGTATCTGCTTTGCTTAGATCTTGATGTCCTGTCTGGGGAGACTGCATGAGGTTGGTTTGTTCAGTAAATCTGGTCAGCAGAAATGAGATATGAGAGCCAGACTGAGCTCTAGAGCAGCCAAGCAAATTCACCCATTATTTGTTGCCAGAACTGCAAGTGCCAGTAGGGCTGTTAATATGATATTATTCCTACTGATTGTGTTTTGTCTTTAATCCATCTTAGAGCTTTGGGAATTGGCCAGTACTTTCTGTTTTGTGGTGTTTTCTGATTTAATCTGTTTGTGGGAAACCAAAAATCTGTACTTTTAACTTGGATTAAGTATCTTGCATGTGCAATTTTATTGCAGTTGTTTACAGATGTATCTTTTACAATTATTTAATATTTAGTCCATATTTCTTTCTCTGCCTGTAGGCATGGTAAGTGTTTAAAAACAAAGTCTAAAAGAAGCAGCAAAGTGTCATGCTCCAGGAAATTCAAAAGATGAGTTAAATCCTCTTCAGAATAGTTTTGTCACTTTTTCCTAATCAGGTGAATAATGAAGAGTTCACTGTCCTCAAGCAGTGGGAATTAATTTGATGTTTGCCTTTTTCTTTTAATAACTTCCAGTTATTTTCTTTCATGTAGAATCTTTCCATGGAGACAGACCTGACAGCTGCAAATGGCAAAAAAGTCAAAGCACTTGAGATATTTGCTTATGCTCTGCAATTCTTTAAGGAACAGGCATTAAAGGTGGGGTAATGCTTCCTTATCAAGATTTTCTGTATTTATAACTAATATAAATATGAGCTTAATATTTTTAGCCTTGCCAAGCTCAAGCTTTGACCTAAGGTGTATTTGATATAAACAAAGCAAGGCAGGTGGAGAAACTCTGGGCAGGCTGTGGACTCTGGAGAGCTCACAATAGCCTGAAGTAATTTCCCCTTGCACAGGTCAAGCTTGATTCACTAATAACATCCCTGTGATGCAGAGTTCTGAATAGCTTATTACTGGCTTAAGTGTTTTCTACTCTTATTTTTAATGGGGGGGAAAAAAAAGGTACATTTGACAAGAAAATTTAAAAGCTTATTATTTTCCATTTCTGATTTGAAATGTTGCACTGCTCATTTCTTGCAGTGTTTTTGGATCACAAGATTGTTTTTCTTACTCTCCAATGGAATATGTGTCCCCAGTAAGCAGGTTTTGAGATTTTAAATGTCCTTTAAATAGTCAATTGTGAGTTAAGTAAACATTGGCTTCCAGTGTGCCACTATAATGTCAGTGTGAGCAGAGCAATTCCTGAGTCAAATCAGAGTATTCATCCAAGCAAGTATTGTTTAAAATAGCCTTGTGGTTAAAAGCTAACCTACTTTTTTTGAATGGGTTTAATTTATTTTCTCTGAGATCCCAGTCTCTTCCTTATGTCTGCAGAGAAACAATCCTGCCACTACAGCTCAAATGCCTCATCTTGTCAGAGACATTTTTAACTGTACTTTTTTGGGATTGGTTGTGGAGTCACAGACTTGGACCTGTGTGTAAACTGGGGACATTCTAAGCAAATATGAATCTTGGATAAAATCCCATATATTTGCTGTGCTGCCTGATCTGATGTTAATAACTTTCCCTGATGTTAATAACTAAATCCCTGGCATTTGTGAGTGAATCCTGGAGCTAATTAGACATGCCATGTAAGTGAGCTGTTCCTTTGCACTGTACTGTGTCTGTCTGTGATGCCCTGTGCAGTATAAAGGTGCTACTTTTCCAGCATGGATTTTTGAACTGCAGCATAGCTAAACAAACACAACACCTTGGCTCAGCATATGCAGAAACATTTTTTTTTTTTTTTTTTTACATTATAAAGGTCTGTTGTCCACCTTTCTGAACCTTTCTCTGTTTGGATGGAGATTTAGATAGGACATATGGTAATGACATTTTACTTGGAACCTTGCCCAAAACATGTCAGTATATCACCTAATTTGCCAATGCAATACAGACTTGCCTCTTTTTTAAGGGGAGGGAAAAAAGGACAATAAAAGTACTA
This sequence comes from Chloebia gouldiae, assembly GCA_003676055.1. Lineage (NCBI taxonomy): Eukaryota > Metazoa > Chordata > Aves > Passeriformes > Passeridae > Chloebia > Chloebia gouldiae. The sequence continues at coordinate 7,067,317 of QUSF01000019.1, read as the reverse complement.
AACTAGCCTTGAATGTTTGCTTAAACCAAAATTTTGAAGGACCAATCAGTCATTTTTTTAAAGGGGTTAACTGTAACTTCCCCTTGTTAACTGCATTATAAAAGTTTGATTTAAAGCTAAGTGGTGTATAAAGAAGTCATTGAAAAATCCAGATTGTAAAACATAAATGTTCACCAGTGATACTCCAAATATTTTTCTGTGTATTAATCAAGATGTAAGTGTGAATTCTTCAAGCTAACAGCAAATCCTACACCATGCCTAAGGATGTACATAAATGTGCTGTAATATTCTGTAAATTGCTGCTTTTGCAAAGCCAACTTTTTCTACTTTATTTTGAGCAGTAAACTTTTCTATAGGCCTCCTTGAGAAAACTTCAACCTCAATCCCACCTTTTGGCACAGTAAAGCATTCTTGGCAGGTTGGAAGTAATTCTGATTTGTAGCATGGATGTAACAGGAAAAAAATTGAAAAGAGGGTTACTGTTATCAGAGCCAGCAGAAAAGAATGTTTTCCTGTAGACACCCATCATTTTACATTCACCTCTGTTTTCCTTTTTATTTTTTTTTTCCTTTTTTAGGAACTCAGTGACCAAGGAGGCTCAGACTTTGAAAACACTGAAGTAAGATGGGTCATTACAGTGCCTGCTATTTGGAAGCAGCCTGCAAAGCAGTTTATGAGACAAGCTGCCTACAAGGTAATATTACAGGCTGAATGTAGAAATGTCCCTTTAAAGCCCTAATTTATAAGCTAAATGATAAAATGTATTTGGGGCAATTTAGTATAAACTATGCAAATACAGTCTACAAATGTTGAAAGAAGAATTAACTCTACCAAGCAGTAGCTGTAGGTTGTATGTCTTCACCTCTTAAATACCTTTTTCTTACTATTTACTTTTATATATTGGTGTCCCTCACTGCAGACTCTGGTATTTTAGTCATCTTGGACAGTGTATTCCTGCTGAATTCACTGCACATGGAACAGATGCAGTTTTGAGATCCTAGGGGAAGTGGAGTTTAAAATACTGGACACAGTTTTGTTTTGTTACTTTCTTTAGGTCATCACAGACTTTTAAAGTTTAAAAAAAAATAAAGGAAAAAGGAGGGAAAGAAAGAGCCTCCTTAGTGAGACTTTTTTTTTTTTCCAGTTCCCATTTTCCCACAGTAGGAATGAAAGGATTGTGAACCAGATAGTCTGGATATAAGATTAATTTCAAATGTTATTTTCAACAGTAAGAGTTTTATCTGCATTTAATTCTTTCCCCCCAACTGCCCCTCAGATATTTGCACTTTCCATATGCATGTCCTTTATTTCAAATTCAGTTTGTGTCTCTCATACATGAGATGTACACATTCTTCTTTTCATCAGGATATTCATTTTTAGTTTGAGTGTTTTTTTAAGTTTATGGTCAGAGACTTGCGTAACCCATTGGCAGCAGCTATGCAATGCACAGTTTGTAAAATATCTTCTAGCTCATGAGTAATTTGCAGAGTGCTCCTGGGAAGCACCCAGATTTTTCTCTGTTTCTAACTATCTCTAATGTTGAGCACCGTTTTTCTTAACAGTCTGTATTGTGGGATTGCTAATGCTAGTGCCAGAAGCAAAACACTCTTAAAGTTCTGATGGAAGGACACGGTTGTAGGTAAATCTGAAACACTAGAGACCCATTCATTATCTCTGTATATTGTTGTCTGCCTGCTGTCTGTGTGCATGTGTGCTCGTGAAGTGGGAGCTGTGGAAGGAGCAGGGCAGGGTGCAGGTAGATCTCCTGGCATTTCTCATTTGTGGCACAATGGAATGTTGTTAATTAGTGTCTGTGTCTGTGGTTGTGTCTGTGGTTGTGTACTTCTATGGGCCAGCTTGACAAACAGTAAGGGCTGACAAGGCTTTTTAACTTGGGGTGTGTGATCCACTGCAGGAAAACTCGAATTTAGGGAAATAATTGATGTTAACTTGACACATGGCTGATTTTTTCCAAGCAGCGGGGATGAAGAAACAAATGCAGAAAACAGAATTCTGAATTGCCATTCAGTCTTTCAGATTCCTATTGCTGCATCCAAATGTTCCTCGTGGATGGATCAGAAGTTGCAACTCTTGTTGTTAGCTATTGGAAGATGGAAGCATCTTGAAAATGAGGGGCATCATGTAGAGAAAAATGTGAAAATGCAGTGGCAGAAACCTTGTAACAGGAGACACTGAAGTACAACCACCAGTCTGAGCTGAGAGTTAACTTGCAGAAAATATTAATGAGCTATGGAAATCTGCTGAGCAATCTGTGTCAAATGAGGTAGCTCCAAGAGAGCTGAAGTACTGAAACAGCTTCAGTCACTGGTTCACAGTGTAAAGCCCAGCCTTTCTGGAATGGTTAAGTAGTTGTCTAGGCAAAGCTGGTAGAATTAATAAAGTAAGAAGTGTTGGAAATCTGCTTCTGTGCTCAAGATCCATTAGTTTTTGACCAACCTGTGATCTCAGTGCACCTCTGATGTCCCCTCATCTCTGCTTTGCCTTAAAACATTGCTAACCTGGAACTCCTCATCTGCCCAAGGGCTCCTGCATTGTCCCATCCAGCTGCTGTGCTGCTTCCTCACTGAATGAGGAATGAGAATAATCTGCTTGTTCCCTTCAGCTCACAGCTCTTATTCTCTTCCCATCCAGCCTAGCAAAATCCTGCTAACTCTGTCTGCATGACAGCTTTTCCTGCCTTTGCACACTGCTGAGCTTTCATCCAAGCTGTCAGTGATTTTGCATCTTGGTTATTGCAACATCATTTCCTTGGCTTCAGCAGCTGTGGTCTGGCCTGGTTTGTACCTCTTCAGAATACTGCCACTAAAGAGTTTTGTAGCCTTGCATTTGGCAGGGAATCAGCCCACGTTTGACTCCATCTGTGTCATCTCAGACATAAGCTGCATGAACATCTGTATTGCTTACTTATTTTCCTCTTCTGAAACTCTTTTTAAAATGCTGGGTTTTTTCATGCCTACAAAAACTTGACTGTGATTAACCTACACATGAGAAAACTCCTCATTGCTTCTTGCTGTTACTCTGCCTGCCCTATCTTTATTAATCTTTTGTGGTTTTTGTATCCTTAACAATTTTTATAGCTGAGTTACTACCTCTTTGAAGCAGGTATTTGTTTATTCTCTCTGGGGCCTTCTGAGGGACTCAGTCTGGCAGGTTGTAGAGTTGCATGTCTTTACAAATTACTTTGCTGAGCCAAAGTTACTTTATTTGTGAATGGCAGTTCACAGATGCTTTTTCCTGTGCTTCATGTTTAATTCCCATCTGTCCAGAGCTGGCTCTAAGGCTCTGGGACACTTGTTGAGGTCTGGTCAGAGCTGGAGAGAGCTCTGTGGTAAGAGCAGAGTGTCAACTCTGTAGGACTCACTTAGCTTTAAGTTTCCTTTCCTAAACCATGCCTGCTGGGATTAATGTGCATTGCACACTAATTCACTACGTCCTTAGGAATGCTTTCAGGGTTTATAGTAATATTTGCCATTTTCCCCACTAGTAAAATATAAGACATCATAAATAGCATCAACTTTCCTTGTTTCTTTGTCCCAGTTCTGCTTCACATTCTTTGGGCACAGAAAGTGCAGAGCAGAATCTGCAGGTGGAATTCCTTGAACATACTAATAGGAGTAAAGTCTTAGGGAAGAGTGTGGAGTGTGGCAGGAATATGTGAATGCAGAAGCTGTAAGATAAGAAAGGAAAACGTGGCATAACAAGTGCATTCACGGCAGGGCACAAGAAAGGGAAGGCTGGTGCATTTTCATAAGCTTGCCCAAAATACTCTCTGGCTTTCAGTCAGTTGCTCAAATCTGAGATACTGAGGGTTCTTTCCTTTTTAGTATGAACTCTTGAGATTTGAAATTCAGTTCTAGAGCTCTGAAGTAGATTTATTTTTCAATTGCAAATAGCAAATAAAATCGTTTGCATGGTAAGCTCACATAAACAAAAAGAGAGGCAGTCTAGGTTCTAGGATTAAAGCATGTGAGCCTAAAATTCCAGAGACTTTAACCAGCTCCTGTGCTGAGCATTTATTATTGTTTTCACATCAATTTTGTCACGGAATGTGCACAATGAGAATTATTTAACACATTGTGTTCTGGGGTTAATGACATTACATTGATCAGTACTGCTTTACTCTGGAGGAACCTTTAGATAAAAATAAACTAACTTGACAAAAGAATAATGTGATAGCACAAGAAATTCCTTGCTAATAAAAATGTGACAGGAAGTATATTTGATTTTTAAAAGATGGCTTGGGAGGCTCAACCAGATTGAAATTTGTGAAGCTACTCTTACTCATAAATCTTACTTCATACTCTTATTCCTAAGTCTGTTCTGTACATAAAAAAACATGCAACTAAAATTTATTTGTGTCAGGCTTCTGCTATAAACTGCCTAAGAAGGTGTAACCAGCACTGGGAAGCTGGTTATTTTTCTGAAACAGTACTTGATTAGGCAGAAGTATGTTAATATCACCCATCCTGATTATTTGTAGCTTGTGGGGGGCTCTGTTGAGTCTCTGATTTCACTTTTGTGATATTAAGATCTTTTAAATCGTGAGGATTAAATTGTTTATTGAGTGATATTGGGGAGGATTCTGCATCTTATATCTATGCTTAATTAGGAGAAGATAACTAATTGAGGGGTGAAATTACAGAGTTGAAAATGGGTACTAATTGATCTCTGCTCATATATTTGAGTTCCTCAGGCAGGTTCACATGAAGGCAGAGACATCTGCTAATCCAGTTCTGTACATTTCTTTGTCCACTTTTGTGGCACAAATTGGAGCATTTGGAGTTTTTTCTTCTGCTAAACAAGTAAAACAAGAGGTTTTCATAGCATTCTGTGTAAGAGTCAACCTATGCCTGTGTGTTACAAAGTTTTCATTTCTCAGTTCTTAGAAATTGATGTTTCCAGTTCTTAGAAATTGACTGAAAGCAACAGAAATAACCAAAAAATAGAATCTTCATTGTGCCTGGTGGAAAGGCTGTGCTAGGTGGCATTTACCAGCCCAAAAAGAAAACGATGGTTTGAAAGGCTGTAAACTACAATCATTAGGAAGTGATAGAAACCCACAAATGTAACTCAGCCTGGACAGGGTCTAAAACTAATGGATTTTGATTGTAATAAATACATAGAAAAGGTCAACAGATTGTTCTGAAAGACATCTTAGATGCCAGTATTCAGTTACAAAGAAAAGAAATATGAGCTGAAATTGGAACTGTAGTGAAAAATATTAAGGGGAAGTGAGAAAGCCTGAGGTACAGAACAAGATGCATCTTACAGACAATAGCAAGCAGGTATTTTTCTCAGTGCAGGTCCTTCTCAGTGAGGGCCACTTTTGTCTTTTAGTAAAATCAGCCTGAGCTCTAAGGACCCACAATGAGGATGTTTCTAAATAAAGGGAAGGAGAGAGCCTGAGACATTAGGAAGAGACTTGAATAGGAAGGGTCAGGCTTTGCTGTTGTGCTAACTGGTGCATGCCCTGGGTACAAAAAGCATTTCTAGAGTTTTATAGCATTAAAAATTAAAAAGCTTATGAGAATTTAATGGCTTCATTTTTCTAATGCACGCTACTCATCAAACTTGCACGTAGTGTTCTCCTGCACCTTGGGGGATATAATGTAATGCAGCAAAAAATTCTTGGTAATGCCACTTGGAGCTAAGCTTTCAGTTACTGCCCAAATGTGATCTGTGACAAGAGTCCCTTGGGAAAGAGCTGCAGCAACATCACCCTGGAGAAATATGGACCAAATGCCACTGTGGTCCCATTTATCTTCAACTTGTCAAAAAACATGAATTCTACTTGTTGTCATTCAGCAATACGTAACTCAGCTATAGTAAGGCTAATTCGGATTTATTTGTGGTCCCAATACCTGAGAAACTTTTTGAGGGCACAAGAAAACAAGCAATTTGTGCAAAGAAAAATGTTGGTGATTTCAGTCTCTTGTGGTTATTCCTTACCTAAAAAATTATTGAAGATTCCTCTCCATGGAAAATTGTGTCTGGGACCAAAATGTTATACACTGGATCTAATGTCCTAAGTAAGGGCTGGTGCAATTACTGGTATTCTTTCATGTCTCACACATACAAGAAATCCTTTTCTCTCTCATGAGGCAGAAATCTTCTGCCTCGCCTGTGTGTAGCAAGAAATTATATTTCTTTTGAGCAGTTAATAAAAGCTTTTTGTCAGATAGGCACAGGTAAACTCCAGAACCTTCTCCATGAATTGTAAATAAGTGCTGCTTCATGATTAGTAGCCAGTGGTCATAATTTCAGATATTTCCTACCTTATCTTCTGTCTTTCTTCCTAAAAGAAAAAAATGGTTTTATAAATTAAAAAGGGGAAATAAGAATACAAAATCCAGAAGACCCAGTAAGTATAAATTTTATTAATAGAATCAAACAGGCTCTGCAGTTCCAAAGAAGTCCAAGCTCAATTTGAAAATAAAAGAATAGATAATAAAAGTAATGTATAAAATATGAAGTATAGAAATGCTCAGGTAAAGCAATTTGTATTCTTAGCTAGGTAATAGCAACACAAGAAAAATAAATTGAGGCAGTCTGGCTGTGCTTAGCAAAGGCATTTATCTCAATCAGCCAGCCAGGCTGTCTGTAACAAACTGGTTCATCTAATCAGTGGCCACACAAATGCAGCAGTTCTGGCTGTAGCCAGTGCAGCTCCACACATTCATTATTTTAAATGTTCTGAAAATAAAAGTCACACTTCATTATGGTTCCAGGTGCCCCATTTGTTCTCTTGCTTTTCACAGTGAGATAATACCATAGTTTCTAGGCAGCCATTAAGAGGGAGAAATGTTCCATGTTATTCTTACTACAGGAATAGCTTTACTGACAGGTTAGCAAACAGAAGTGAAATATCAAATGGATTCTGCTGTGGCCCAAAGTGACTTGCTAAGGAACATGATCAGCTATGTGCATGCACAGACAGCCAGGGTGATTATTCAGAGCCTGAGCACCCCTCATTCCAGCAAACTTCAGCAACAGCTCCCCTGAAAACCTTAGTATTGATTTGGGTACTCAGAAATTGATGCTTTTTCATTAGTCGGTAGTTTCACAAAATTTATTCTTAGTGATTTACAAAATGTTATATGGGAAGCTTGCAGCAGAGCTGAATGCAAAAGCTGAGTTTCAAGTCCATGTCTGCCATTTGTATCCTCATGTTTTTAATCATAAAGGCCATTTTTACCTCTAAAACCAATGACTTAATTAGGAACTGAATTTCCTTCTCTGACAAGACACTGGCCTGAGGCAGATAATATTTTTTGAGTGCAGATTGTGTTAGTGTTGTAAACTCAACCCGTGCACCCCTGATGCATTGAACTAATTTTAACTGTAAGTAAAATGCTAATCTAAACCTCTTGGTCCTTCAGCATACATGGCCATGCACAGCTATAAAGGGGAAGTAGTGTAACTATTAATTAGAATTAATTTCTGTGATGGTCACCAAACCAGCTGTACAAGTGCCAGTGTGAGGTGCCTTATTGCCATATCTCCTATTGGCTGCAGATGGGAGGATTTCACCCAAAAAACCCTTCACAGGAGCTCACAGCTTGTGAGTTCCCTCTTTGAAGTAGGAGCAGCAGTGGGTTCAGCCCAGGTGAAAACTGTGGGAAGTTGGTGAATTTTCTGTGGTTTAAGTTCCTTTATACAGACTTCTGGTATGGGCAAGCCCTGGGAATTCTGAAAGCACTGCCAAGCCTACACCCCTGTTTTTTAAAAGCAGGGAAATAGTGTATAAATATGTAGTGACAGTATCTGTTTGCTCATGGCAGAAGGGAAACTGTCTGAGGCCCCAAAAAAGCCCTTTAGGATAAACCCAAAATCCTAAGCAAGGTTTAAAAGCTGATTTTTACTTTGGATTTCATCCTTTTATGCCTTTCTTATTATTTCGTCACTTATGTTTATGTAAAGTGAGTAAATGAAAACTATTACAGGGGTCTCTCAGCTTCCAGTTTGTGCCCCTCCATTAGAGGCTTTTTCGACTTCCATAGTTTGTATCCCCCTTGTCTACAAAATGAAGTTATTATTATTTCACTTTTTAAAAAAATTTTTAGCCTGAGATGTCCTTTATGCTTTCTCAAGCAGTTTTCTCACAGAGAGATGAGTATCTTTGTCCTGTCCCTGAGCTGTACAGATGGGGAAGCTGACACTGAAAGAATTCTGCAGCTGTGATAATTATCCACAATGTTCTCACTTGTGAAATGCAAAGTATCAGTGACACCTGGTCAGACTGGGACGAAGGACAGCCTCTGCCACAAGCCTGATTTTAGTTCAGCCAGCAGTAATTGTGTGAAAATGTATGCACTGATGTATATCTGTTAGTTATGTGCATGTATGTGTAGTGAATGTTAAGAGAAAGCAAAATGCTCCCATTTCTGTGAAGCAAAAAGGGCCTCTCATATTGTAGATGTCAGATTTTTGCAGCCAAATGTTGCCACCCAAACTTTGTGTTGATTGGATTTTTTTAAAAAAGTCAATACTCAGTTTTCTTCTAGGCTCTTCTATCCAGAGTACATAATTTTGAGAGGAGGGAAGCACCCACCAGCTCTTCCTCCTACCTTAGGCAAACCCAGACTCTTTGCTGTGGTCACCAAGAGGAATCTTTGAAAATTCTGTTTATTTTGTGGCTTTTGAGCAATTTTAAGAATCTGTCTGTGAAGAGATAAGAGGGCAGAGCTAACTGGGCTGTCTGACCTCAGTCTATTCTACTTACCCACGATATTTCCTGTACTGCAGCACTCCTCATCACTCTGAAGTCTAAGGGCAAAGCATCAGGGTATGTGATGGTGCAGTGAGTTTCAAACATTTTTTTTAAACCTTCTCCAGGCTAAGGATCCAGCAAAAGTGCCTGCACTGTGGTTTTCCTGCAGCTTTGTGGTACCCACTCCCTGCCAGCCCTGCTTACCCTCCAGTGCCTCTTTGGGATAATGCTGGGAGTCTTTTCCCAAGTTGCTCATCTTCTTTCCTGGCACACTCTGCCTCCGTAATTAGATCTCAGTCGTTTATTTGTGACATCCCAGTCTGATGCCATAGGACTGGAGAAAGTGCTAGCTAGTGAAAGAGGAGGAGGATTAGAGGAGCTCACTTACCGAGGCTCTAAGTGGATGGTGTTATCATGAAGCCCTTAACACAATGAACTGATTAGTTTAAACAGTGGAAGTTTCACAAGGCACTTAATTTCCTGCCGCTGTTTTGTCTTGCCTTGATTCAGCCTCACAATACTTTCTTCATGCAGCCTGCACAGTGCTTAACTTGCAATCGTGCCTTTCCTATTGTTACTAATTATAATAAGTATCTTGGAAAATAGGAAAATGTTGCTGTTAATTCTCAGCTTTTCTTGTTTTGGCTGAATGATGTAGTCCTGCAGAGCTTCCTTTCCTAAAGAACCCCATCATCATCTTTACAGGACTGTTTCATGGGATTCGACTTCTGAATTTTATCTCTGGTGCCTACTGATGGGGCTGTAGTGGTAAAACAGGTTTTAAAGGTTTTTCCTGCCGACCAGAAGAGTGGATTGTTGCACTTGTCTGGTTCCAGCAGTGATTAAAGTAGTGCAGTTGGTGAGGTGGCAAAGAGGGAGAGGAGAGGGGGGCCCAAGGCTGTGGAAGTGATGGATGAATCTGTTCCTGCAGCTTCTGCATGTGCTCCACAGGCACAAATGGAACCTTGCTGGCTGGGGAAAAGCAGCATTTTGCTGTGACACTGAACTGGAGTTCCTGGGGTTGTGGAGGGAATTCCCTCCTTGTTGTGGGTTCCTGTACCACCTTAAGGAAAGCCTTTTAGTCTCTGTGCCTTGTTTTTCCAGCTGTCTAATGAGGGTGGCTCTTTTGCATGTGTTTATCTGTTTATTTGTGCTACATTTTTGTATCTGGAAATGCTTTCTTAATTGTGAATGCAGTGCCTACAGCCCTGCAAGAGTAGTGAATCAGGTCGTAGATGACTACAAAATACATCAAAGCAGAAAAAAGGTAGAATTTATCCAGTTGTTCTTTTAATAAGTTTTGTAACTCAAAAGAACAGGTGCACTTCACATTAGGCAGGTTCCTTGTGTTACAAATCAGTGGTCAGGCTATTTTATTTCCCCCTTTAAAAATATAGCTGATGTATCTTTCTGAAAAAAAAAAGAACTTTACCTGTTTCTTTCAATAATTTGCAAGGATAGGAATAGGAAACAGGTATCTTGTAAATCATATTGTGTTTCCTAACACTGTACTTCTTTTGGGGTCATTGTGGTGTAATAAATAAAGAACACACTGGTGTTCTATCTGGCTGTGGAGAACTGCAGGTAAATGCTACAGCAGCATTCAGAGATGGGACATTTTCATCTAGGCCTACCTTAAAAAGACTTGACCACATGGAATATTCTATTATAAGGCTGTCTTTAATGTCATATACATTACAATATTAAAAAGAAATAAAAGTGCATTGACTTTTTTTTCCTGTGTGTTGCGGCAGGTGAGGCTGGGTTTTAAAGCAGCATCTTTTAATGTGTAATAATGGTGACTCTGCATTTGGAGTGAGTGAAAACAGTTCTCTGAAGTGCTCAGACTGCTGCAGTGAGCTGCAGTCCAGACCTCAATATTTGCTAGTGGTGAACTACTCTAACAGTTGGCAGCTGGTGCTGTTCAGGGAATCAGGAATGTGCTGTGGTCAGCTGTGGCTCTCTCCTGGTGAAACCTCTCTGCCAATAAAAACAGAGCTGGTGGCCAGGGTGAGAATTCACCTGCATCTGGATGGTGAAATTATTTATGCTCCGGTGTATGAGACTTTGAAATACCTTGAAGTTTGCTGTCCATGATGCATCTTGGCAAATGAACAGCAATGCATTGGCACCAGCACACAGACCTGTGCTGCTGGAGGGAGTGAGGGCTGGGAGTTCTCTTGTCAAAAAATGAAATCCTGGTCCTCAGGCATGTGAGCAAAGTTGAATTTTAGAGCAGTTCTTTTCATAGTGTTCTTTGCTTCTTACAGGTGTATAAATGCAGCAATATGTTGCAAATTAATTGAAGAAATTTCTTGTGCTCAAATAATTTTTGTAATCCCATGATGAGTTTTCCACTTTTGTGTTCCTTGGGAAACTGTTCTCTGCTGCCTTCATGTTCCATGAGTGATGACTGCTAGTGAGTGCTAGAGAGCAAGAAAATCTCCGTAGCAGGCTGGAGTCAAGACACTGCTCTGTTCTAAACTCTGCTATAAGCTGCCCTGGGCAAAAGCAAATTTGTGTGTCTGTCCCACTGCCAGAATTATCTCTAAAATGTTGAATATTGGGACATAGTTTAGATCTGCCCTGCTCAGGCCTGCTAATTTGTGAATCCCTGGTCTTTTTTACAGTAATGCTTGGGCAGCAGTGGGGAAAGAACATGGAGTGAGGCAGACAGGAAGCAGAAAGTGTAAAATACAGCAAATCCTCAAATGCCTGCAATTAATAATTTTAACAAGTGCATCACTGTTTCTTCATGTTGGCTGCCTGCTGTTTCCACTCCTCTTTCTCTGCATGCTCAATATTTTTCTCCCATCTGTCCCTTGGCCATAATGATGGGACAGATGCACTGCCTAAGTCTTCCTCTTGGAGCTTGTATTAAAACAACCTCATTGCTCCATTCTTCCCCCACAGTATTTATGTTTCTTTACCATCTCCCTTTCCCCTATTTTCTCTGTGCTGTGTATAGATGTATAGATATATATGTAATGTGCTCTCTTTCTTGGTGTAATGGAAATACTACATATACAAGGTATGAAATATTGATTGCTACATATACATACATATATTTTAATATAGAAATATGTATGTGTGTATATATGTATATATATATGTGTGTCTACATATAAAAATAGGTGTTGGATCCCGTGTACCTTTCACTGTAAAAGATTCTCTGTATGGTCTTTTTATGATGTGAAACAACACATTCTTCATTGTAACTGGCCCCTCAAACTGTAAGAAAGGCTTTTAAACCAAAAACCTCAGCATTTTCTTTATGAGGTTGTGTTAGGATCAGCTGTGCTTTGAACTGTTAAAAACTGTCACTTCTGTTGCACGTTTTCCTCAGGAGATAATTTGGGTGTGTTAAAATCATAGCTAGAGAGAAAAAGGAGCAAGAACAGCATGTGCTGTGCATGGAGGGTCTGAGAAGACAGATCCCAGTCCGTCCGCTGCAGGTCACTGCCTTCCTCTCCCGACTGCAGTGTGAAAAGTTCATGGTACAGGCTGCTGCTGGAGGAGGGGAGGAGGCAAATGTTATTGTTAATGGTTTACTGTTTGCTTTTAGCAGGACCAGCCTTGGGAGTTTGTACTAAAATTCCCCCTAGAACGGATGATTTGGCAATTAATACAATAATAATACAATATTCTCCCCACCACCACCTCCAGTTAGGAAATACCAGTGCATTCCATGTCTGTGGAACTCACTTCTTGTCACCTCTGCAAATGCTTTATGTTGTAGCCTTTGGATTTTAATATCCTTGGCAACAAACTATTTTTTCCCTAAAACACAGTTTTGTCTTTAGTGCTTAGGTTAGCCTGAGACTAAGAATTGTCTGTGCTGCTGACACATGCCGAGTACAAGGAGCAGACTGAGCACTCTTGAGTTCATCCACATTGCTAGATAGTGAAAAAAACCCACTTGCTGCTCAGATTCAGAGCTCTCACTCAACATGATAATGGATTTAATACAAGTGAAAACTGAAGCAGGGTAGTCAGGAGTTATTTGTTCTCCAAGCCCTAACAGGACAGAGCAGGAAGCGCTGCCCTTAAAACTGCAGCAGGATCCAGATCAGGCTTTTAGCAAAACTCTCCAAAGGCAAAGACAGTTTGTGTGCAGACACCATGCATTTGTAGAATTCTTAAGCAGATCAGACAAATCTGTTTGTCAGGGACCCGAGTATTGATTCACATCTGGAATGTTGCTCTTCCCAGTGCAATAAACCAAAACTTCCTGTGTGGAAAAGCTCAGCTGGAGATCAGTGATGCTGAAGTGAGCTGGCATGAGACCAGCCCTGCCTGTGCCTACTGCATCCAGATGGGTCACAGGAGGGACTGGGTTTATCCTCAGGCACATCTTCATCCCCAGTACAGCTCCAGGGCTGCATCTGCCAACATGCTCACATGTAAATGATGTGATGGCAGGAGAGTCTGTGCTTAATTGATGCTCTTCTAATACATTTTAGGGTTACTCTGGCTGATGTAAATCTATTTTCCAAAGTTTGAAAGTTTGGTTGCAAATATTCTTTTCAATACAGTATTTTTTTTTTCAATATGTGTTGCCACAGAGCTGTCAAGGTTTGAAATTCTGTAGCAATTATTTTCACAATCTTTTCCTTCCTACACAGTTCTGCTAATTTCAGATCATGCTTTTTAGTCCAGTGGATGTCACTGAAACAGAAAGGTTTGCCCAACAGCAATAAAGGCTGTAAAGTGACCATAATCCCAGTCATGGTGTGCTTGTAAAATAATGAGCAACCATGATTTAAGAGTTTAACTCTTAGAACTTATTTTGCCTTTTTTTTTTTTTTGTTACCAACAGTAACAAAAAGTGAGGAAGATGCTTCCTTCAAGAATCTGTTTATGTTACTCACTAGGGTGGAGAGGATAAAATAAGTCAGTAAATATGAAGGACAGTTTGTGTCTCAAGTCTTAGCCTAGTACTGCTTTTTAAACCAACTTTAACGTTGAGTTTCTGGCTGCAGGTGTCAATGAGGCAGCAAGTCCCACAACACACAGTAGCTGTATGAAAGAAGTCAAATTCCAGTCCAGGTCTGCAGAGTTTCCATGTCCTTTCCAGTCCTTCTAGAGACACCACAGTCTGTATGTGTATGAGTTGAAGGCTGGAAGACTGACTGTGGAAGCAGAAAAATGTTGGTTTTGTTTTATTTATTTGCTAGAAGCTTTAGTGTTCAGCACTTAACTGAAAAGTAATAGCAAGTAGCCCAAAAGTTGGCAGAAAGAGTTGAAAGATGCCTATTTTCTAGGCAGAAGTACCAGGGAAGAGAAATCAAAGCACAGTTTTGTGAACTGTTCTTTGAATATGTTTCTTTAAGCCCAATTCTGAGACTGGTGTAGTTACATAAGAACTTGTGGCTTTTTGAAAATATCTGTGTCTGAAGGCTGAAAATCCAGTAAGAAAATAGAAAGAATGGCAAATGCTGATTTTATAATGTAGTATTATTTTTAGGCTTGTTCTCATTACATTTTAGGGAACCTGCCCTGTTGTATTTTGTCTCCTTGAATATACTGAGCATTTTGAAGATGTTAAAACGCAAATGTACTTTAAAGCAATGGATTTTGAAATAGAAAATGTTGTTTGTAAGATAAAAGATGCATTACTGGTGAAGTGTATTGTATATTCCTGTAGAGTTAAACAGTGCAGGAACCTCATTTTGGCAAGGACTGTGAGTATCTGGGACATAGAGACATACTTAAAATATTGTGGCAAGTAGAGGCAAAAGGAGGCTGAAAGGAGGCTGGGGTCCCTGTTAGCTGGCAGATTTACAAGTTTACTAGAATTGAGTTCAGGTTTTAGGCCAATTATTACAGGTTTCAATCCGATTTTCTTCATTTCTCCACCTGTCATGTACACGAGTGCTGGGTTAGACACTTTAGCATGGTAAGTGCATGCAATCCTCCCTGTTACAGCCTGTGGACTTGTGCTGTGCAGTGTGGGCAGGACAATTCCCAGCTGCAGACCTTTCCCCCTGGCAGCAGCTCCTTGCTGGGGCGAGCCAGCAGAGCCCAGGGGCTGGGCACAGCCTTGTGCTGAGAGGGGCTGCAGGGCTCCCAGCCCACGTCTCTGATCCCTTCTCTCTCACAGGCAGGAATGGCATCTCCCGAAAACCCCGAGCAGCTGATCATTGCCCTGGAGCCCGAGGCTGCCTCCATCTACTGCCGAAAGCTGCGCCTGCACCAGATGATAGACCTGAGCAGCAGGGCTCCTGTCAATGGCTACAGCCCGAGTGACACTATTGGAACTGGATTTACACAGGGTACTCCTGTTCATTCCCTTCGCAGATTCTCGTGCCTGAGGTTGCTTCGTCCCCGAGGGATGGTTTCTCACCGTTTCTTCTCGTCCTGGTTCTCTCGAAATGTTTCAGGCTGGCATCAGTTTGGTTTTAAAAACTGTTTTGCTGCTTACTATATTGAGACTTGTTTATATGTTGACCCAGCAGACATCACAGAATGATTTGGGTTGGAAAGAAACTCAAAAATCTTCTAGTTCCAACCCTGTGCCATGGGCAGGGACACCTTCCACTGTCCCAGGCTGCTCCAAGCCCTGTCAGCCTGGCCTTGGACACTTCCAGGGATGGGGCAGCCACAGCTGCTCTGGGCCCCCTGTGCCAGGCCCTCACCACCCTCACAGGGAACAGGTTTTTCCTAATACACACTTGAATTTTAGCATGCAGGTAGCTTCTTTGTCATGGCTTTCTTTGAATGTTGTTTTAGTATTTTCACAACAGTATTTTTCTGCCTTAAGTTAGTACTTCATGTTGGATTGGTTTTTTCATTTAATTTGTTGGAAGCAATTACATGTTTGATTATCTGCATTATTAAAGCAGTGCTAAATAACTGGATCTGCTATGAAACAATTAGTCTGAGGTGTTCCCAAGTATTGGCAGATGCTTTTTGCTTTCATCTTTATGAAATATTATTAATGACTTCCATTATGCTACATTCCAATACTCAGTGGAGCACATGGCATTGGAATGTAGCAATGAATTTATCTGCATGTTGAAGAGCAACTGGATAATGCCCTTCTGATTTATTGGGCTGGGATCTGTTGCTGCTGTCACTGAAGGGGAGGCACAGAGATTGGAGCACTGTGTCACTTGACAGAAGATCCTTCCTCATCAGAGTTTTTTGAGCTTGGCAGCCTGCTGAAACTGGAGGGAAGTAGAGGAAACAAAAAAGGAAAATGGCCTGCAGCAGTAAGATTTGATAGCTGCTTAATGTGCATATTTCTCTGTATCTCTGTGAATTGGAACAGTTGCCCTGATACTGATGGTAGTGTGACAATCTATCCTAGAAGGAGTTTTTCAGAAGATTCTGTATTTTATCATATTTGCTAGCTCAAAACAGTAGAGGCAAGTGGGAGGTTAAGCTAGTAGAGCTATTCCTGCATTTACCAGAGGATATCTTTTTCAGTTAGGCAGAGTGACTACATCATTCTCTCAAATCCATGGCTCTCCCAGCCAGCACTTGTCAGATGTGTTCAGTGTTTGGAGGCCCACGCAGAGTACAGGACACAATCTGTTTTCAGGATTCTGTCCCTTCAGGGCCCCTTGGCTTCTCTCCCCCTCATTCGTGCCCTGAACTATTCCAGTTCCTTGTGATTTTACATGAACTCACTTTCAGACAACACAGGGATTTGCTTCTGGGAAAATAATAAAGGAGTTTATCTGGTTAAGGTTTTGAAGCTGGGCAGAATCTGGCAGATCATGGATTTCTGCTAATAGGCTTTTTCTTGAGTGGGGGTACCACTCTCATTCTTGACTTTGTATGGTAAAAAGCTATTGGGGATGAGAAAGGTTTAATGTCAAAATTAATGAAAACAAAGTTTGGAGTGAATTAATTTGGGGTTGGAATTAAAATTTCATAAAGGCATGGCAAGCACCCAAGACAAGCTGAGAACAGATTCAGGAGAAAAACCCTTTAAATATAAACAGAGAGAAGCACTCCAAGGACCATATTATTGCTGTGAAGTCAAAACAGAAATTTTAGTGTTCATAGTAGCAAGGATAAGCTTGCTTCAGTTGTAGTTAAAGACTGGTTCTTGTGTTCTCTCCTAGCCCACAGGAGGGAATGAAAGGATTGCCATTGATTTCTGTGAGCTTGACAGGCTCTCACTTGGACCTAGTGCTTGTTCTGCCATGGAATGCTTCATCTGAGCTCTCCCTGTGCTGCCCAGTCAGTGCACTGAGGCTGGGGCAGCTTCTCTGCATCGTGGAGTCTTTTTGGAGAGGGTGCAGGGAGCAAGTGGAGCTGATGCTCTGATGACAGGCAGTATAGAAAATAGGAAGCAAAGTGCATTCTGTGATTTGACTGCTGGTATTTTCAGAAAAAAATTCTACCCATGACAGGCTGCCTCTCTTGTGTTTTATGAGGTGCCTTTGAAGGTGAGTGATGATAACACAAGGAATGTAGGTATTTTTAATCGTTCAGTTATAGAGGTTGATTTGGAAGCATAAATAGCAGAGGTTCTCACTACTCTGCTTTCTCTTGACAGACTGTTCTGCATCTTTTAAATGTCTAAGTAGCAGTTAAGTCTTGTAAGTTAATGGGTTGTTACAATAGTCTTGCAAGAGTACACTTAATTTTTTATTGGTGTATATTTTAAATATTGTGAGGGTCAGCCCTGGTGATCAGTGTCCTTAAGATTAATTATAATTCTTACTTGTCCTTAAGATTAATTCTGAATAATCTGAGCAGCAGTGCCTTCTGGCTGCTTGTTTTGGGGTAGACTGACATCCTGAGAGGCTGGGGAGGCGTATTTGCCTGAGCACTCAAAATGAGCAGTGGCTTTTGGAAATGTGGGAATGTTCTCCCGTCCCGGGTGGTGGGGGGTGTCTGGGTGTGGGCTGGGGCTGCCATCTGCTGGTGGAGGCTGCTGTGAGCACAGCTGGCTGCCAGCCCCCCACCCTGCTGCCAGCACAGCTTTGCAAGCCAGAGTGCATTGAAAAACTGCAAGTCAGACCTGTTTATAGCTTTCTTATCATCAGATTGGTACTATATATATGATTGGTTTGTATTATTTGTATTACGTTATTAGCATAGATTAAAAGACAAATAAATATATATATCGATATCAAGGAAGATCAGGCTGGCTGTAAACCATTCTTCCTTCATTCCAGGAATGACATTCTAACGTTCCTGGTCCAAGTGCAATAATTTTTGTACATTTGTTAAGAAGTGATACATACAGATCTGTCAGCCTGCTTGCACTTGTTCCCTGCAGTTTTTGATTTTATTTCTTCATGTTTTTTTATACTCATTGACTTTTTTTTCTGTCAATCACTAGGGAAGGAACACGTGCGCCGGAACCGGCAGAGTCGGACCTTCATGGTGGAAAATGTCATAGGAGAGATCTGGTCTGAGCTGGAGGAAGGTACTGTCCTTCCTTGAACAAACTTTGGTTTTGTATTGCAGGCAGACACTGTGTTTCCCACAAAGGTGCTGTGCACTGCATTGTTCTCATAGTGGTTATAAAGGGGAAAAGGAAAAAACCCACAAGTTCACGTGCTGCTCTTAGTTACAAGTGCTGAATTGCAATTCTGTATGCTCTGGCATAAGATTTATTAATGAGATGGTGGAAAACCATGCAACTAGAATATTTTCCTCAGAACAGGCTTTGTAGATATGGTATAATATTTGGTAGCCCACTAGGATGTACACCAGCACTATGAGCAGTCCCACTTTTCAGCTGTGCTACATTAATAGCTTTTGACATCTGGCTTTGATATTTGTTATCAATCATTATGTTGTAATTAGTAGCAAAAATCAAGTCCTCAGCATGGCCATGCTGGCAGTCTGTAGGCCCTTATCTCCCTTATCTGGTGCCCTCAGGAGCTCTCACTGCAGTGAGCTGGAGTGCTCACAGTGGTGTAAATGGCCCTGGCCTGTCCCCTTGGCATTCCAGGTGATCGGTACATCGTGGTTGACAGTGGAGGAGGCACAGTGGATATGACTGTCCATCAGATCAGGCTCCCTGAAGGACATCTGAAGGAGCTCTACAAAGCAACAGGTATTCACAGAATTCACAGCATGACTAGCTTGGAAATGATCTTAAGATCATTGAGTCCAACCCATGCCCTAACACCTCATGTAATGTCACTTCCACTGCTTGCTTTGTGTAATTAGATGGTGTATTATATATTTATGTCATGTTTTGGCTTGTCACTGAAGGAAGTGTGTGCCTTTATTGCATTTTACAGACAGTTCTTCCTGAAATGCGACCAGCACACAAAATTAGTCTAACCCAGCTGCTGGTTGGCCAAATAATTCATTTATAGTGATAGTTTTAGAATGGTTGTGATGATACAGGAGTAACAGTGAGGCAAAGGTAAGATCATGGTTAGACCAACTGTTAAATTTAGCCAAGATCCTCTTTTTGTGAACCTTCTCCTATGACAATCCTGAGAGTGTTGTTCTGATGTGTATGTGGTCAACTCGAAATGTCATAGGAATATCAAAGAGCATCCAGAATATTAAAGCTGTGTTTTGTCTGTGCTACAGGTGGGCCATATGGTTCTTTAGGTGTGGACTACGAGTTCGAGAAGCTCCTGTGTAAAATATTTGGGGAAGATTTCATTGAGCAGTTTAAAATCAAGCGCCCTGCGGCCTGGGTGGATCTGATGATCGCGTTTGAGTCCCGCAAGCGGGCGGCAGCTCCCGACAGGACCAACCCCCTGAACATCACCCTGCCCTTCTCCTTCATTGACTACTACAAGAAGTTCCGAGGTCACAGTGTAGAACATGCCTTGAGGAAAAGCAAGTGAGTAGACAACCACCTGGATGCAGAATTAACTGCTGGCAGCAAAGACAAATAATTAAAATAATATCCTAATTATATTAGGACTGAAAGGCAATAGTGTACAAGTGTAAGAGCATGAAAGGTAATAGCATAAAAGGATGAGAAAATGGGGTTGCAGTTTCTGCTGCAAAATCTGCTGCAGTTTCCAGAATGAAAAGTTCTGATTGATATCTTGCAAAAGCTTTTCTGTACAAGATTTGCACTTTTCAGGTATTGCTTTCTACGACTTGTTAGGCCACCACTGCATCACTTTCGTTGACTGTATACTGAGAGTGTCTTGCATGTTAATTAGGAATGTTAGATCAAACACAGAATTTATTGCCTAGAAGCTTAATTTTTAGTGGCTGGATCCTAGAAAAAAGTCCAAGATTGTGAGATGTGTAAATATATTTATGACTTGAGGGAAATTTTTAACAGTATCAGATCACTAGAGAAAACATACACTACTGCATAAAGCTCTGTAAGGGGAAGCATTCAGCTTTTGAAGTGATGGCAGGCTTTTGCTTCTTACAGTATTTAACAAGTGTGATAATTTGCTTGATAGGCAGGGAGACATAATCCCCTCCAGAGATCTTAATTCATGATTTTCAGTATCAAGAAGTCACCCTAAATGACAAGCTAATGGGCTGCTGTAGAAAAGGAAGTGAGCAGAGAGTATAAATGAGCATTTTGCATCTCTTGAAGTTACATATTACAGAAAGCCTGGAGTTTAATGAGAATGAACAAAGAGAACCTGTGAATCTGGGGCAGAAGGCTTGGGACCTGAGAGAGGAAGATCTGATATTTAGTACTGTGCCTTAATTTTTTAAACTAGCCACTGTTGAGTGTAGTATGCAGGCTGGAACTCCTGCATCTCTTCCAGAAGTTATTGGTAAGTGTACTGGAAGCTTAAGTGACTTGGAATCCACCTAGAAGTTGTTTTCTAAATGAGATGGAGGTTCTGAAATCATTAAAAATTTCTGGAAATCCTCCTCTTCATTAGGCCATCTCCTTTTTATTAGTAGTCTTAATGGTGAATCTTAGAGGAAATGCTAATGTTCCCTTGAAATGCAATGAAATCAATTGGATAAGAGGATAGAATGAGTGTAAACGTTAACATATAACGTGCATGAATATAAGGGAGATTACTGAGCTGTACAGATGTGTATCAGTGGTAGAATAGCATAATGCCTGTGTTCACTTAATATATGTTATGCCTCATTAAAAATGCCATTCTCTCTTCTGCCTCCTGAGGCTTCCCAACTTGCTTGTTTTCCTTGTGTGTTTCCAGTGGCTTTGGCCTGCCACTGCTATAATCTAAATGTTGCCCTTCTGGGGATGAATCAGTGCTGTTTCAGATGAGCGAGCACTGCACTGACTGCCAGCTGTTTCAGAGAGCAGTTGAGCATTGCTAATGCTGCAGAAGGCAATCAGGCAAAGAAAACAACAATTAGACCAGCCAAAATAATAATTCTCCCTTCAAATTTTACATAACTGCAGTTGGTATGGGGCTTGGGTGAGGTGGGGCCAAGAAAAATGCAGGAGATTCTGTAAACTCATTAATTTATTTAATGCTGGTTGTTTCACAGCTCAGCTGCAATGCTTTAATGTTCTTTCTGACTGTTCCTTTGCAGTGTGGACTTTGTGAAGTGGTCCTCCCAGGGAATGCTGAGGATGAGCCCAGATGCAATGAATGCTCTTTTCAAACCTACAATTGACCAGATCGTGCAGCACCTGAGTACGTATCTGTGTGTGGTTCCACTTCCTGGCTGAGCTGAAACTGAAGCTTTGCTCACCCATTTCAACCCAGTAACAGCCCTCTTGGTCTGCACCAGTTGTGGACAAGGAATTCAGGTCTGATACTTGCAGCTCTCTACAAATCATCTGGGAAAATAATAAAACTAAGGGATATATCCTGAGCACACACTCCTGCCTAGCTCTAGGGCTTACTACTGAGTGTGATTCAGTTCTGTCACTGCCTAAGCTTCAATTACTCTATGCTTCCAGGGCTGCAAGCATTCAGAGGGCTGACATGCACTGGGAAATCCAGATCCTGCCTTCTTTTTCCTGGTTCAGGCAATTATACCAGAGTTGTAACTTGTTTCTGACTATTCCAGCTATTCAGACCTCCAGTTTGTTCCTCCTGAGTGGAAGGTCACATTTGTTTATGACCATCCAAATCACTGACATCTCTAAAGCACAAATAGTAAATGATGCGTCATGGTAAAAGTACTTCCAGGCATGGCTTAAGCAGCAATGAGTTTATTTGTCTGGTAATGGAAAGTGACAAGTGCTTATTGGGAAAGTTACTATTTAAGGTCTTCCTAGCAGAAGATGAAATTAGTATCAGTTAGAGTATAATGTTTGTGGTGAGAAAAGTTACAAAGCACTATTTGGAATAAATATACAACTTTGTTCATCCTATTAGCTAAATTTCAGAACTTAATAAGACAACAAGTATGAAGCAGCTTATATGTGAGCAGGGAGGGAGACACCTAGGACTGCAGTTGTGACAGGTAACTCGTTTACATTAAAAGTGAGCCTACAACTGCACTGCATGGTTTTCTTGAAAGTAAGAGATGTGGGCTTAAGCTAAGAAGGAAAATCTGTAAAAATGTAAATAGGGATTATTTTGCAGGTGATATTTATTGTGGTTAAGATGCTGGAGTCAGAAATAAGTGAATTTGAAACAGAGTGATCTGGAATGCAATAAAGGGTTGGTTTTAAATGCCATTTCATAAATGTGAAGGTGAGTGAATTCACAGTGAATAGTGAAATATACTAGAGATAACAGAAGTGGGACTGGTGCATGCTGAGGGTGGCAGTGTGGGCACGGATGTGGCGGTTTCAGATCATGTGCATGGAGCTCTCAGTGCACTCAGACATTGGCATTTTCACTTGCATTGCCTTGTAAAAGTGGATTTTATTGCACGGTCTCTGTTTCTGTTCAGGTGAGGTGTTCGATAAGCCAGAGGTGACCAACGTGAAGTTCCTGTTCCTGGTGGGCGGCTTTGCTGAATCCCCCTTGCTCCAACAAGCCGTGCAGAGCGCTTTTGGCTCGAGGTGCCGGGTCATCATTCCCCAGGATGTGGGTCTGACCATCCTCAAAGGAGCTGTTCTCTTCGGCCTCGACCCTGCGGTGATCAAGGTGCGGCGCTCCCCTCTGACCTACGGCGTGGGGGTGCTCAACCGCTTCGTGGAGGGCAAGCACCCCCCGGAGAAGCTCCTGGTCAAGGACGGCACGCGCTGGTGCACCGACGTCTTTGACAAATTCATCTCAGCCGACCAGTCTGTAGCCCTGGGAGAGACTGTGACACGCAGTTACACGCCTGCCAAGCCTTCTCAGTTAGTAATAGTGATCAATATCTACAGCTCAGAGCAAGACAACGTCGGCTTCATCACGGAGCCCGGCGTGAAGAAGTGCGGCACCCTGCGCTTGGACCTCACGGGAACTGACGCTTCCGTGCCCAACCGGCGCGAGATCAAAACGCTGATGCAGTTTGGGGACACTGAAATCAAAGCCATGGCTGTTGATGTCGCGACCTCTAAAAGTGTCAAAGTTGGTATTGATTTCTTAAATTACTAACGGCCCTTTCCCCCACCACAGCCTGTTTGTGAGACTGATCTTCCACTGTTCCATTCTTTGACTTCCGTCTGTCATGTCATCGCCTTGAATTTCAGCAGGCTATATGAGAACAGCTAGTGAGGTGGGGTATGTTGTGTTTGTGTCCTTTGGTGACCAAGGACTGCATTTTGAAAAACCCTTAAAAAGTTCTGGGAGCAAAAGTTCCGGAGGTAGTAAAAGTTACCAAGTTATTCACGCATGCTTAAAGATCTACCTTTATAAAGTAAACACTGATTATTGTTGGGTCCTGAAGGTTAGTTAAAAAAAACCAAGTTGTAATCTCTTTGCCTTGTTCTTCTTCCTCTTCCTCCCAAGAAAAACTCACTAACCCACGTGGCTGTTGTAGGGGGTGTATCTGTGTGGGATATCTGTTTAAACAGCACCATTCTCTGGCAATGGGAACAAATTAGTAGTTTTATTGTATTCTTTTGATTTTGCCCAGTGCTTTCAGAATTTAAAGTGCTGAAAATGAATGACTCAAAGGAATAGGATCTCAATTACTTAAATTCTGAGTAAAGAAAATCCCTAGAAATCCTTAAAATTATATTTAGGAAATACGTGTGTGTTTTGGGGGCCTAATACTGATTGCTTCAGGTTGAAAACAAGGCCTTTGTTGTCAAAGCTCTCAGAACAAGCTGTCAGATTAATTAGCTAGAATTACCCTCATTATACTTCAGAAAATAATATTAAGAACAAACCTGTTTCTCTTTTGGGTCTTCTAAACTTACTTTTATTAGTCTCCATCTGAAACCACAGAATCACAGCGTAGTTGAGCTTGAAGGGGACATCCATTGACTATCTCATAAAACCTCTCTGTTCTAAGCAGTATCAGAACAAGTTTCTTTTTCCAATTTTTATTGTCTCCAAAATGAAGATCCCTAAACTCCAGGCAACTTGTTTGATAACCCTCACTGTAAAGGTTTTCTTTCTTATGCTTAAAAGGAATTTCTTGAGTTTAAATTTGTGCGTGTTGCCTCTTTCTTGCTCCTTCACTGGGTACCTCTGAGAAGTCTGGCTGCATCCTCTTTCCTGTCTGCTCTCAGACATTCCTAGCATCCCCTGAGCCTCCTGAGTCCAGCAGCCCCAGCTCCCACACGGACGATCCCCCAGTCCCTTCTCCCCTTCACGGCCCTTTGCTGTCTCAGAGCTGTGTGTCCGTGTCTCTGCTGCCCTGGGAAGCACAGAGCTGGACCTGGCACTCAGAGCTGCTCTCAGCAGGGCTGACCAGGGCAGTGCTGGCTTTCCTGGAGCTGCTGACAGCCTGTTCCCAGCGCAGCCCGGGGGCTGGTGGCACTCTGTGTGCTGCCTCTCACTCAGTGTCTGCCAGGGTGCCAGGGCGTTGTTGTGCTGCCAGGCTGCTTCCCACACAGCTCCTGCTGCCTGGGCTCCTTCCTGCCTCTGCACTTTGCACTTGCCTTTGCTGAGCTTCATGAGGTTCCTGTCTGCACATCTCTCCAGCCTGTCAACATCCCTCTGACCCATCTGCTTTATCAAGCAATTCCCCAGTGCTTTTATTTCTTTTCTTGTTCATTCCTGTGTTAAGATTTGGAAGCACAGCTTCCAAATGATGAATGATGCCTGTCCAGAAACATTTAAACAATTCAGAAGAGACAAAACATTCAGATCTAAAGTAATACATTTTTTTGTAGCAAACATTTTAATTCAGTAAAATATATTGCTGGGTTGATTTGAATGGCCAATGAAGTGGAAGGCAGAAGCCAATAGAATGAAAGTACAAATAGCATTAAATAAAATATTCCTTACCTGGCAGTGAGTACAGAGCTCTTGAAGCAGGAGAAATACACTGATGGCCATGTTAGCATCTTGTTTTCCAACTTTGTGGAAATGTTTCCCTAAGCATGCTCACCAGCAAATTTCTTTTGCAGCTAGAATAGTTTTTATTTTGCAAAATGCTACAGGAGGAAAACTTCTGAAATTTACATTCTGCATCTGCCATGAACTGACAACTTTCAAATCCTAATTCCACTCCAAATTAGCAGAGTGGCACCACTCTGTAGAATCACCCTAAAATGCTGCCTGATTACCTGCTGGAATTCATTACATTTTCAAAATGTTACAATGTTAATTATTAACCTAAACCTTCCTTTTTAAAAAGTTGAGCAGAGTTAAATCCATTACTGACACTTTTGGGAGATTAAATCTTTATCAGTTATTTCATTAATTTATGTTCCAATTCTGCACTTAAACTTTCTGTGTTTATCCTGGAGTTTTGCCACAGTAGAGAGCTGGACAACTGATCCACTGCATTTTGTCATTGAGTTTTCTGTGTCTCCTGCAGAATTCCCTGGTTGAATGGGAAATGTATTCTGCATTCAGCTTTAAAATAAATAAATAAAGGACTATGGAGAATGCTAGTCACAGTATCCTGCTGGATACTTTCTATAATTACAAAGTGTGCTTGCTAGCAGTCGATTTCCTGCTGCCTGCTAAATGCTTTAAAAGCTAAATACTGGGATTTTTTTTGTGTGTGCTGCTTTCCATGGTTTACAAACAAGAGAAACTTTAAGATGAGTTATGAACAATATAATTTTATGTATATACAATATTTAAATATTGTACAGATCCTTTCTTTCTACAGTGCTATTTTCTTGTATAAAAATGCACTTTGCCTCTGTTGATTTCATTCAGCTGTTAATTTTAAATAACACCATTTCTCAATCAGCTTCTGTAATTATAGGCTTTTAAAGATGGTAAGATATGAAATGTAAAAGGCCGATCTTATAATAATAGGAAAGAAATGTTGGTGTGTCAGAGAATACAACGTTGTTCCTGCAATGCAAGTCATACCAGCTAAGCACATCACACAAATGCAATAGTCTGTTGCTGGGGTTTTCATTTCTTTGTTTCAGATGGTGACCATTCCATCTCCAGCAATTCTTCATAATAATGGATGAATCCTCCTGTAAAACCAAAAATCACATTGTAAAATCTGGGTATACAGCTTCTTCACTAGGTTTTGGGTTTTTAAATAAGGAGCTTCTCTAGTTTAAAAAACAACAACAACAACAAATGGAAAACTACCTCCCAAAGCCAGGCAACACTCTTGTATTGTAGCTGCAGGTAAGATGCAGTCTCTGTCTACCACTTCCACCTGCCAAAAATCAAAATTCTTACAGAAAAATAGGTTTTGCTGTCTTTGCATGCTATGTTAAGCTGAATCTGTCCAGTTCTGCACAGATTTGTTTTCAGTGGCCTTAACACAGGATTTGGTCTAATAAATGGCTGCCACTCCCCATCCCCCCCTGTGAAGAGGAGGTGACCTGCAAGATCAGGTGGCTCCTGATTTTTGTGCTGTTTCCAGCCTGTCTGCAGGGAAAGCTGCAGGTGCTTTCTGCAGCTCTTCTGAAGTGCAGTTCCCTGCACAGCAGCGATCCTCTGCCCTTTCTGATTCACCTTTTGTAAGATCCCATCTGGATCCAAGCAGGAGTTTGTTGCTGAAATCTCTGTAAATGTAAAACGTGGTTTACATAATTTTGCACTTCCTCCTTCAGTCTGGTGAGAACACTATCAAGCTTATCTTTGCAGAGCACTGAACTACTGAACAAATTCCCAGCTGTCCTTGTTGCCCTCTTTCAGAATGGAAAATTAGCTTGTCTCTCTAAGGAATTAGAATTGTTAAGTAGAATATTATGCTGTGGTCTGTAGACTGTAACCCAATTAAACAACTTTACATTGTAAGAGGCATGTGGATGCCCATTTCGATAAAGGATGTTAGGCTGTAAAATTAATATGAAATTTACTAGGAAATGAGGCATTTTTAGAATTGTAGTTGTGATGCTTTTGCAGGACACTCCCCTGCAGAGCATTTTTTTGGTAGGGGTTTCAGATGACATTGTGCAACTTAGTGTTGAAAAGACAACAAGGCCAGCTATCCATAAGGAGAGCAGAAGGTCTTGGCAGGAGTTTTGCTCTAAGCAGCAATTTGCAAGTTTGGGTCCAGGTTACTGAATTTGCAGCTAATTGTGATGGAATGATTAATTATGCTAGAATATGATAGATGTGCAGTGGTGGTTAGGACAGTTTTCATTGGTATGAGTATACCAATATTCATATACAGGAGTTTTAATGCATTATTATGAGAAGGCTAATTATATATTGCAGAGATTTAATAGCCAAGATAAGCTGCATATTTATGATATGAAGTGGCTTAAGCGGATGAATAGTATAAAAGTTGTTGGGCATAATGTCACAGTACTCACCTGCTTGAAATAGTCTTAAACTATATTATAAAACCAACCATTGTGGTCTTGTTCACCTCTGTGCAAGATAAATTCAGATTTCACTGATACCTGGAGCTGTTCACAACTTGTCTGGATTGTATCTTGAGTGTTCTTGTGTCTTCAATCATGTCAAATAAAATACCTTAAAACTAATTTCTCTTTTTGGCTGCTACTGTTCTTATGGAAATGGCTATAAAAAGAAACATAATTTATTATGAAATTGAGACAGGCCAAGTGGTTATGCTTGAATTTGGGTGCTCCTTCATGTGTGTAACTGAGCAGAAGTGACACCAACCATCTGTACAGCTTCAGTTCACTTGTGTGCCCAAGGTGGAACTCCACTGCTGCTCATGGCTCAGCTTCTAGCAAAATTGGTGTAGCCCTCTGAGTAAGGTGTTTGTTGGAGCTCAGGCAGAAAGACTCTGGGCAATACCAAAAGCAGATGAGGTATTTTGTGTAATGATGCTCTCAGAGAGCCAGGAAATCAAATACAAAATCTGATATATCAAAGAGGACTAATCTAGTAGGTCTTGTATTATTAAAAGCTGTTTTATTGTTAAAAATGCATTATCAGGCCAATAACCAGGTATATTAGCATGAGGATGTGCCTCTCTATAGATGTAGGGATGTTCAGTAAGGTCCAGCTGCACTGCAAAAACCCTTGCATAGCAGTTTGTGCAGTATTACATTTTTGTTCTAACAGCTGTAGGCCGTGTCCCTTTGAATTTCAGCAGTGTTGACACAAACTCTGGAGGTGATTCAGTGGCACAGGTGACCTTGGTCCACGGTGCTGCAAAGATGCAGAGAGTGAACTGAGATGCTTTAGCAGCCACTGCACCCAACTTCCACCTATTTGCTGCAATGAAGGTGTGTTACAAGTGCTTTATGACTATAATTATAAACACCATCCTAATAGGCTAGGTACTGTATTTAACTTGTAATGAACTTGATTTCAGCTAAACATTCAATTAATGTTACTAGTACAATGGGAAATATAATTACAGTCTTCAGAGACACATTAAGAACCAAATTTTGCTTTCGGTGTTCTACCACACTGCTGAAGATTCCAGTGGAGTTTCTGTGTGTGCATTCAGAATTTGGTCCTTACACTGGACTTTTCTAAATGTTAAGGCTTTCTCATAGGAGTGTGTTTAGATTTAAAACCACAGCCCCATCTTGACAGAAGGGATTTTGTGTAAGTTGTTGGTTCTACGAAATCACCTAAGTCCTTACTGAAATTTGCAGATTTTATATTCATGTGAATAGCTACGGAATAAAACAACTTGTAAAAGGGCCTCCCTGACAGCAGTGTCCAGCTCTCTGGCTTAGGGACAATGGATTCAGAATTCCTTTACTCAGTGCAAGAACTGCTTGGTTTTCAAGAGATGCAGCCTGGATAAATTAGTGAGAAGTGCAGATGCTTTGTGTGACTGGAATTCAGGCCTGGTTGTTACCAGTCTTGCTCTTCATTTTTTTTTAAGGAATAAATTCTATTCTTTTTTTTTTTTTAGGAATAAATTCTATTTTATTAATTCTCATTCATGACTTGCTGTGTTCTAACAATCAAAAGCAATTTTGTGGTGGAATCAAAGCAGAGTCACAATAAGGTATTGTGCTTTTTTCCTTTCAAGTTAGAGACTTGAACGTGAGTATTTAAAAAAAGGAAGACGTTTACACCACAGCCTCTGCAGTTCACAGATGCAAAGATCAATTTCTTACAGCAAAAACTGTCTTGTGCCATATATTAAGTCAGTTAACTGCAGACCTTTTTCTGCAAACCAAGAAATTCTGTACTGTCTTTAGTTAACATACAATTGATTAGGTACTGGCTATGTTTTTAAAGTAGTACCTGTTATCTAATTTTTCAGGGATTTTAATACTAGGGAAAGTTTTACTAGATGCTGTATCCCAGGAGCTCTGGCCTTGTGTCCAGAGCAGAAGTTGATGGATTAGGCCATGGTGTCATTACCATGTGATGGCAAAAAAAATTAAGAGCTTGGTAGATTGCAGCCACTATGATTCTTCTATCAGTGTCACAGGGGAGCTGACACAACCATGGAGGAATGAAAAATAAATCTAAGCTCACTCTGGGGGTATTGTGTGCTGCAGCAGAGCAAAGACAGCAAAGGAGGACGATGCAAGATGGAGCATATGGATATGGGAATAATCACATGGACTCCATTTCCTTCATGGTGGAAAAAAAAAAGCTTTTTCCTTATTCATGTAACTCGTTTTTATACACTTTTACAGACCTTGTGTGTGACTCCAATTGGTTAGTAGCTTTCTTGCCAATTACTTTAATGGCTTAGTAACAAGTTGTTACCCTGTATTGATGGGCTGCTCAAACCCCTGGTGTGTACATGCAGGAAAAGTTGTTTTGTGAGAGACGGCTTTAATTTTTCTGTCTTAACGGTGTAAAAACAGTTTACACAGGTGCTAGTTGTTTTTTCACCCAGGAATAGATTATTATGTTAACGAATTGCTCACACCAGGATTGCTTTCACATGGGAACTTGCAGAGTGCTAGCTTCCCTTAGAAGAAATGACAGGCTAACAGAGCAGGCTTGATATTATGAGGCCTTTTTCTTATAATTTTCCCACTTTACTGCAACATAAGGAAAGAAAGGAGCTGGCTGGAGAGATGTGTGAGCAGGACCTGGATGTGCTAGAACAGAGGCATTGGGGTGTTCCAGCAGTAACAAGGTCAGGGGTGGTTTCAAAGCAGAGAGTGGTGAGATAGAGCTGTGACTGCCAGGGTTTGTTAAACTGCAGCAATCTGAGCAGTTAGAAAGGTGACTCTCCCTTTCCTAAGGGCAACAAGGAGTATTTCCTTCCCTTTGAGGAGTAACCTCTGCACCTCTAGGAGGAACTTCCGTCTGCCATCAGCTGATAAGAGCAGACACCAGACTGAGCACATCCTCTTCCTTTGTAGTCCAGGGAGCAGCCTCGGTGCTTCTCACACAGCAGCGCCCTGCAGGCACTTGGTAACACACACAGCACTGCAGGGAAGGCATTGCTCAGAAGGTTTATCCTTCATCTTGTGACACTCATCATGGATCTGTTTCCTCAGCCTGTGTCTCCCCACCAATACTTTGCCTAGATGGATATTGACTCCTCAAAATGAGTGGAGGTGAAGGAAACTTGCTCTATGTAGAGCAGAATCCAGCAGAGAAGGTGCTGGTTCTGCATGATGTATGCAGGAGTTGTATCTAAATGTGTTGTTTTTTTTTTTTTTTCCCACAAGCAACATTCCAGCATCCTTCCTCAGATGATTTTCTCCCTATGTTCTTTGTGTTGGCAGAGGTCTGGATAGCAGTACTGCCTGCAGGGTGCTGTGAATACACAGCCTTGTCCGTGAAAAATTCCTTACACAGTGGGCAGGAGAATTGATTTGTCTACTCAGGAAACAAGATCAACATTTCAGCCTGATAATTGTGTAAGGCAACTGAGGAATCAGGTAACATCACTGAGGATGTTCCAAAACACTTTAGTGTTGCAGTTCTTTTGTCTAATGGGTGAAACACATGAGACTGAACATCAAAAAGTACCACACACTTATTGAGGATGTTACAGGACTGAGGAGATGTACAAACTAGGCTGATAATATCCCACCAAAGGAATTTTAATTTCTCCCCTTCCGACTCAAGTAGCATAAAATAATTCAGGTTTTTTCTTTTCTCTCTTCAGATCCATCAAGTATTTTTGCTGACTGCAACTGCAGCTCCATCAGGGCATCACAGGTGTTTCATGTGGCTGGAAAGGACTTCAGGTATCAGTCATGTATCACCTTCCGCTGCAAAACAATATTAGTTCTGCTGCCTAAACTACTCCCAACTTTTGTTTAATCTGGTTTTAAAACTTCTGATGTTTAAAACTTCTGACCATTCTGAAATGGTGTTACCTGCTCGGGCAGGTTGTTTGTTTCACTGTCCTCATCTGTCTGAATTCTTACATAATGTCAGCTTTGACTCTCTGTGGTTGTCCTACCCCTAGAGAACATGGGAACAATTCATCTCATTCCTGCCCTGACAGCTTTTGACATATCTGAAGACCAGTTTCATGCATGCCCTGAATCTAATTATTTAATTAAATCCCAGGTCCTTCAGTCATGTTTTATAGACCTGTGATCTTTTTTATGGCTCTGTTGGGAGCTTTGAAGATTAGGCAGTGCAGGCTGGTTTCTGGCAGATAAGCATCTTATTGCTGGGAGGAGATTTGGAAACTGATGCTGAAGTTGTTCTGTGGGAACACACGTGAAGGACTCACGTTGGGAGCATCCCTCTCCAAAACAGCCCTGGTGAAGCATCAGCAAACAATGAAATGAGATGTGGGGATTTGAGGCACATTGTATTTTGTCTTTTGCAAACATTGATTAAAGGCCTTCCTGTGTTTAAGCTGAAAGGTATGTGTTTAAACCTTAGGAGCTTGTTACAGCTTATGTTATATTGGCTGGGTGTGTTTTGGATAAATGGCACTTAGGAGGTAACCAGGAGTCATGGTTGTGAAGCAGACTGTGAGTTTTTCACTCAGAGTGCTTTTAGAATTTGCATCATTAAAGCATTTTCCTTGAACTCCTGTGCTGTGGAGGTTCTGATAAACTGCTTGTGCTTTGCAGGCCTGAAGTGTGCTGAGCTTTTCAGCTGCAGGAAAAGTGCTGCAATGAAAAACTTCAAAGAGGGTGACAAATCTCTGACTTCATGAATGACTTGAGGGGGAAGTTTTGGCAGGATACATTGAGCTTTTTACTCTGAATTTAAAATGCAGGAAAATACTCCAAGCGCAGAAAATCGGGTTCCACTCTGAGTTAAAGATGAATTTAATTTGGTAGTCACCCCTACTTCTGACTAGATGTCAGCACCTCTGGGTGTCTAAATCTCACTTACACACCCCTGTTATTAAAATCCTTGGCTTTTCTCTGTGACTTTTATGGGTCATCCTGACCTTTGGAAAATATAGATCTAAATGGAGAGTTTTGGAAGACAGTGCTTTAGACTCAGTTGTTTAATAGCTATTTTACTCCAATTGCTGGCTGGGGAAGAGTCACATGATCTCTTGGGAGATTCCCAGTGCTCTGTCACCTAAAGCTATGAATGGTTTGATGCCAACAGTGATAAACATTGTGCATCACTATTTCCTCTCTGCTTAACCAGTGGAGAAAGCAAAGGTGCTGTAAACAAGAAAACAGCTCACTGTAGTGCAAACTCTGCACACAGGATTTGTTTCATCTGCTCTATTCTACTCCTCCAAAGCTGAAATAAAGCATTTTTTACAGTCTCCATGCCCAAAATACCTCACAGGAACAAAGAAGATTATGGGACTGGCATGAGCAATTTGGTGTGCCCAGAAAACCCTAAAAGATCTGCCCTGTAGATGAGCAGTCCTGGTTGGAAAAACCTGAACAGCTGGACCAGTTTTGGATACTGAAGCAAAGCAAAAGCAACTGGAGAAACTCCTCAAATTTATTGAACCTTCTTTGTGGGCTTTTTGTGTGTGAAGTTATGTTAATCTTCAGAGTACTATTAGCATATTCACCTACATTTAAATAATTAATTTCCTTGTTATACGCCAACTCTTAATTTTTTGTTCTTTCAGAATTATTGAAATCTGTGACAAGAGGTAGTGATATGAAGAAATGCTTGGTTTCTGGTTTGTTAATCAATTCCATAATATCTCATTCTTCACAATTGCTTTATTTAATAGCACCAATTTCTGCTTTCAGGTCTTGACTTCCCTGTTAAGCATTTAAGTTTCAGAATTTTTTTTAATCTTTTAACCTTTATCCCTTTGATTTTTTTTTCTCAGCCTATAATTTATTATACAGTCTCCTGTCAGAGGAGGAGGTAGACTAGGTGATTTTCACTGTATTGCAAATTATAATTATTATAGTTATTTGCATTAGTAATGGATTCATTCTTATCACTGAAAACAATTCCATTATCTGATCAGACAGTTATCTTCACACTGTCCATGCTCATATACTTTTATTAGGCACCTCTTTCTCTGTGGGTCAAAAGGAGAATTATTCTTTGGTGCAGTCACTCTGCTCTCCACCTTAATATTTTTCCCTGGTTAAAAGGAAGTTTTTATTACCTTATGAGGATCCTTTGCAATACAAATGTGCTGCTTTCTGCTGCTGTGTTGCCATCCCTTCAGACCCAGCAAGGGAGGGCACATGAACAATGTCCCCTCTGTCACAGCCACTGGGAGAGGCTTCCTAAGTCAGGTTCAGTGGGAGGGGATGAGAGGCTGGTTTTCATGACCTAGCAAAGATATTTTGGCTCATTTGGAATTAAAGCAAAAGCTTGATGATCTATGGTCTGGCCTTAATGAAGGGAAGAAGCCTCCCCTGCCAAGATTTCCCTGCGTTCTGTGGGAGGTGGGTGATGGCAGAGGGGCAAACACATCCTCTCTGACTCCCTGCTGAATTTGTTGTGCCACTGCAGGGCTATAAAATGATCAGGTGCCCTGATTTCCTATCTGCAAGCAAGGGGGAGATGAGAAAGGTTGGAAAGAAATGTGAGGTCAGGCCACAGAATCCCCCCGAGGGATGGGAGCACCTTGGTGAGAGCTGAGGGTGGTGGAGAACCCTTGTGCACTTCCCTCCTGATGATTTTTTTCCTCCTTATCAAAAGAGAGGAGGCTGGTGTTTGGGTAAAGAATTAAAAACAATACAGAAAAGGTTAGTCTGAGCAGAGAGTTTGTTTAATTTCTTTTTGAGCAGCTCCTGTGGTAGTTTCTGTAGTGTGACTTGGGCTGTAGCCAGAGGACAGCGTGTTTCATGTTGGGAGAAAGAAGGGGTGGCTCCTGCTCTTCCATCACCCCAGGCAGGACAAGCTTATCCTGTGTTTTGCATCCCACATAATTAAGGTGATGACTGTATATATTCCTCCTCCATGAAGAACCTCTTCTGAGTGAGAAATGATGCTGCACTTAGGGCTGTACTCACTTTCCAAAGAGGATAATCAGGACTCCCAGGGAATCCATCCTCTGAAACTGCACACCCCAAGCTGAGGCACCCAAGCCACCAGTAATGTTCATTGCTGATATTTTCCATGTGGAATTGACACTTAGGTTATATCAATAATACACTAAATTACAGTAATGTGAATTATTAGCTGAGCAAATGCATTACTGTGGAGGTTTAGATCCTTTTTTTTCCCCTTCACCTCCCTAATTGGTTAGATGTGAAGCCGTTATCTACTTAATAAAATTAAAGGTAATATTTTTCTTAGGATAAACACACAACAATAATTCCATGGGCCAGAGCACAAAGAGGGACTTGAATGCAATTTTTGTCTTTGGGTCTGACAAAATAGAGGTTATCAAGGTGATAGCAAGTGCAGTAGCCAGCCAATTGCTACTGTGTAGTTAAACACAACATTTAGACTAATTTAAAGAGTACTTTGCTTCTTGTTTCTGTTTGTCTGCAAGCACAGTTTAGAATTGTCATGTAGAGCACTATTAGTATTTTTTGATTCAGAGCTGTGGAGCATCACATCAACTTTCTCTTTCTTCCTCTGCCCTCTGCTGACCTTTTTCAACTTAACTTTTTCTTCTCTTCAAATTCTAGAAGAAAAATGGTATCTGGACCTATTATATAATTTTTTTGGCAAAAAAAAAAAAAGGTATTTTTTCCAGTGAATATCTCTTTTGCCAAAGAAACGGCTCCCATTTTATATCAGCAACAGGATGTTAACAAATTTAACCTTGTTTTTCCACACTTTAATACGACCACATGTAGTATATATTTCTGAAGGATGAGGGTGGGGAAAAACAGTTTGGGAATTAAATTCCAATCAAGAAAAAAACAGCCTTCAAGGCACAACATCATAAATTCCTATTTGCAACCTCTGAGGACACATCCCAGGAAGGTATGGAAATAAATACACAGCCATAACACTGTCAGCTGGGGCTAGGTGATGAAAGCTCCAACATGACAAACTAGATTAAAAAAAAACCCTCCAGAGGTTCAGGAAGGAGAATTCATCAATGCCAAATTAAGATACGCTCAAATATTTCTTGAAAGATAGAACCTCATTATGCTACTGATTTATGGAGCAAAGTAATGACAGTGGACAGCATTGTCTAAAGACAACAATGAGCACGGCTATATTGCAGTAATAATGAGAGTCACATGAAATCTTCAATTTTTATTTTTGTTTCTCTAATTCTAAGATGATTTGTGATAAAGGGGGTAAATGAGTCACACACGGTAGTGTAAAATGTAATGGAAATACGTGGCCCAAGTTGTTCCCATATTTAAAATATTCAAAATTCTTCTTGCAATGCTGCCCACCAACAAAATAATAGTAATTTCTGGCAGGAATTATAAAACCTTAACTATAGCACAAAGCATTTTTCACCAAATTACTCACTCTATATCCACAATTACAGCCCATTTTTTTTTTCTTATGCTGATAACAAAAGATACATTTTAAGATCCTCGCTGTGCTACTCTTCCTTTAATAAATAAAGTGAGCTTTTCAAAAGCCACAAAACGATGCAGCTAAAAATCAAAACATTTCTACATTTAAGGATGCAATCAAAGACTTGCCGTGAATGGTGTGATATTAAAGTTAAAAAAAAAAATCAATTTGCTGTGTATTTTTGACCATAGTTTGTCACAAATACCATTCCCAATAGATAAGAATGATTATATGGTAAAAGAGCGTAATTTATATATCTCAAGCGTTCTGCTTTTGTCACTGCCATCGTTAAGGAATTTGACACGTTTGCAGGAGAACAATATATGTCAACTGAAATATATACCAATTAGCCCTAAATGGGACACTGAAATGAATGATGCATGTGCATGCTATACTTACAAGTAATAACATGTGGTTTAAAGTCGCTCGCGTTTTCAAACAAGAATTCTTTTTATGTTGTCATTTAAAAAATCTAATATTTCAAAAGGTCAGGAATAAATAGCACCATTAGCATTAAAAGCTAGCTAAAGGGAAAGTAATTTGTTGTTCATTTAACATTGCATTTTATGTAATAGCTTTGTAAAGTGTTCGGGAGGGGGGGAGAGATTTTACTCTGCTAAAACAGGATGACGGCAGCTCCAGTTCATTATTAAAAGGAGATTTTTTATTATGCTATTGTCAACTTTAACGTCTTGATTCTGTTAGGTGTTTGTTAAAATTACACGGGCTGCTGAAGTGGCTATGGCAAAGGATAATGCTGAGAATATCATAACTGTCAAAACAATTGTGTAGGCAAGAACCTGCTTATTCCAAGATAATGGAACAAAAGACAAAGGAGAAACTCTTCTGCAGTGTTAGGAAGTTAATAACCCTGTTGAGGTTTCCTCAGCAGGAGGCACTGAGATCAGGACACCAAATCCTAGGAGAGACAAACAGGGAAGGCAGGAGGAAGCAGGCCACGCCAAGGGATGGGGGCTACATGAAAACCCAGCATCAGACACCAGCTCCCCTGCCCATGGCTATTCATAAACCCAGAACAATTTATCTTCCTGGAGAGGGTTTGTGTGTTCCTCCAAGGACTGGATGAAGTGTGAAAGCCTCTGTTCCTGTGGCTGGATCGTCTTCCTCCTGCCCAACTGCAGCCGTGGAAAGCCAAGGAAGGTATTGTAGGAGCAACCCAGAGCTGGATTTAGCAGAGCCTGATGTAGGAAAAAGAACTCAAACCCTTTTATTTATTAAGCCTGACTCTATTTTTCTACCACTGTAAGACAGACCACATTTGGGAAAAACTGGAGACAAAATAAATGCCAGCTTTTAAGTGTCCTTCTGGACAGCACAGGCCGGGAGGAAAACACACAAAGAGAACTCTGCTGTGTGCTTGCTGCACTTGCTGCTGCCTGAGGAGCGACACACAGAGAGAGGGAATGTAGCAGGGGAAATACTCCAGGAATTCAGCAAATTCAACCAGCCTGGTGTTGAATATTTCCAGAGATGGGGCACCTAACATATCTCAGGGCAACCTGGGCCAGTTTTAACACTCCTGTAATACAGAACTTCTTCCATACATCTAATCTAAATCAAATAGTACCTTTTAATCTGAGCAAGAAGCAGAAGTGCAGTTCAGAAGGTTTTTAAACATAAAAGCAAGCCTGCATGTCTCTATCTGAAATTGCTGGAGGATATTCTCTTCAGTTGCGTAAAAGCAAGGAGCACTTAGGTTTTCATATAAAGAACTTATTTCAGCCCAGAGCGTCTCCATAGGTTGCTAATCTTCAGTGCTGATGTTTCTTTGTCTATTATTTACATCCCCTATCTCCTTTCCATCACCCTGTGAGAGCTGGCAGAATGTACTCAATTAAAAAAAAACAAAAACAAAACAAAAAAAAATACAACACAAATAAAGCCACTGCTGTTTTTTTTTCTTTTTTCTATACTATAAAAGTTGTGCTCCAACACAAAATAAATAGGTTTCCACCTCCACCACTACACAGAATCTACAGCCTTGCTGGGGGGGGATGATGTCCTTCAGGACAGGGTGTTCTGGGTGAGGAAAGGTCACCCAGAGAGACTGAAGGAGCAGAGTGCCCCAGTCTGGGGAACATCAGGAGAAAGTGAGAGAAGGTCCTCAGGAAGAGCAGATGTGTGTAGCAGCAGATCCCCAGCAGTTCTGTGAGGTTTTATCAGTGAGGATGAGCTTCCTCTAGCAGCAGAGGAGACACGGCCCCCTTGTCCAGCAGAACGCTGAGGGACGTGAGGCAGGATTACATGGGGACAGAAATGAATTTGTTTCTGTTACCTGCCCCCTTTCCTCTAGCTTGAAATTATTTTGGAACAGGCTGAAAGCAGGGGAATTCTTCAACATGTTTTGGCACATTCACTCCTAAAGCCACTCTAAAAATTCTGTCTATATGGACGTATCCACAGACTTAACCTCTGCCTCCCAAACCAGCAAAAACCCACCCCAGACAACACACACCATCAATATTACAGCTGCAGATTCTGTTTTCTCTATGAGTAGCCTTTATTGTTAGCAAAGATTGGGGGATCCCAGTGTGCTGTTAGCAAGCAGTCAGAGTCTGCAGGACATCCTCCCTCACGGTCTCAGAACCACAGAAACGGTACCTGAGGATAAAGGAAACGAAAGCACCTTGAGCCGTCAGCAGTTGTTGAAATTATACACGTGGATTTACTTTGATGGTAACACAACATGATTTGCCATTTGAGGCAACTGAACAAAACAAATTTTGAGCTTCTAAATTTGAAATATTACTGCTGGGGAAAGCATTGATAGACTGTAATAATTCTGCTTCATTGTCTGCCTTTGTAACTTTAGTGTTACAATTCTGGGGTTTTCCCCCAGATTTTGTGCTACCATCTCTATAGAGATGGCCACAACTACTTGTGCAAAGGTCACAAGTCAGTAGAAGGGTCAGTTCCTATCTACACTTTGTCAGCAATATGCTTTGGTGACTGGAAGCTACAACCAGACTTAGGACCTCTGCTAAAGGTGAGTTCAAATGCTGCTTGACTGTAATAATTTCACTTTGCTTTAAACTGTTTCCACCTCCCATGTTGCCTTTTAAGTGATGGAATTTTAACTGTGCTTTTGAAAATAGAATAAATAAAATTTAAATTGTACCTCCTGTTCTAGATAGCAACTCATCATGTGGATAAAATAAAATAACTGATCAAGAAAATGAAGGCATTCATGTTTAAAAGTCCAGGAAAACTAGTAAAACTAAATCAGTAAACCATGCTTCTATAATCTGAACATCCAAGCCATACTTCACAAAGTCTTGAGAAATCAATTTTAGCCTCTTTCCCTCAGCTTTATTTGTAGCCTTTCAGTGCAGGCTCCAGGTGTTAGGGGTTCCTCATTAGAAGGGTGGGTTTATTACCACCATCCTCTTTAGTCAGTCATGACCTTAGGGGTCACCAATACCAATGGAATACTTGGCTGGTTCCAGCTGACAGTGAATCAGACCCACAAATAATCTGGTTTTGGGGACAGTAGGAGTTGGACAGGAATGATGCTGACATTCCAAGCCAGCATTAATTTTTCTCGTCCAAAGGGTTATACAGAAAGTTTGCTCTTCTAAAGCCTGGAGAGATTTTCAGTTTTTCTTTGAGGTTATTTAAGGCAAAGGGTTGAAGTAGCAGTGAATCGAACTATGGATGAACAGTGTTTTGAAAAGAAGGAATGAAAAGGTTTCCTTGAGAATCTTTTCCTTTTAATGACTTAAATAGCTTTTCTTGTGAAAAGGCTTCCACTCATAATTTTGTCACCTATCTTCTCCAGTAACTTTCAAGATTTTCACAGTGGGTATACTTACTCTTTTCTGTTTTGTCCATCTTCCACTGTGATAGTAGAAGCTCCCAGTTTAGGAAGAGTTGGGTTTATGCGGTTGTTGTTCCAAAGAAATTTAACCTTGGTAACTTCTCCTACATTAATTTCTGCATCAATATAGGCTGTGTAAGTGTTGTCTGGTTTGAGGGTACCCCTGTGAAAAACAGCATTTTATGGATGTGAGGCATGGCAACATTTACAGTTAATTACCAGTCTTGTCAAAGGCACTGCTGTGGTGGCAATAGGGTAGGAATTTACCAGAAAGACAACATCTATCCTATTATATGGCAGCAACATTATTGCCAGGTTTCTGATATAATTAATCCCAAACCACTCTTTCTCAGAGGCAGCAAAGGCAGGTGGGCCTGATATGCTGTTTTGTTGTTTTTCTCTTCATAAGATCAATTTAAACAGAATTATTAATTACAAATACAAATTAAAGGTTCTAGAAGAAAAGGTTATTTTCTACTGAATTTTTAACTTACTTGGTGATCTGGTGCTGCTTTGTGTTCCCACCAGTGCCATACAGGGCAACATTTACATATCCTTTCACTTTGCTCTTTCCAGAGAGGGTCACGTTCACTTTGTACCTCCAAACTACACATAAGAAATACAGTGACTTAGATTGTACCCAGGGAAAAACAGTCCCCCAAAATATTAAATTGTAGGTGGTTTTTTTTTTTTTTTTTTTTTTTTTTTTGTCTGTACAGTATAGTTGAGAGCAGAAAATACAAAATATGCGTGAGTCAATCTATTGTTATGTCGTAATGGGATCAACATGAGAAATGGAAGATATTTGTTTTACTTTCTGGGAGAGAAAAAGACAAAACTAGTCCATATTGTAGTAAATACGACACAGATCTCAGCATTTTGGCCATGAAGGTTTTCATAAAGGGTGAAGCTGGAAATAAAGGGGTCTTAGGGATAAATACAGATACAGAATTTAAGCAGCACGAAAGAATTCTGAAGCTCCAGGAAAATAATTTTTGTGGGTGGGAACTTCCTTTTAGAGTGCAATTAGCAAAAGGAGCTCAAGAGGACTCTTGATTTGTGCTTACAAGGGTAAACAAAGCAGTGTGTTGTGAGAGCTGGAATTTAGGATAACTGAGGATGTAAAGGAGCTCATCTTGTCCATCCAGTTCCAAAAGCAGCTGTGATCAGCTTGTTCTTGGCCTTTGTCAAATGGAGTTTTTGACATCTCCAGTGATGGAGATTTCCCAACTTCCCTGGGCCCCTCTTGCTGCATTTAACCACTGCCATTGTGATGTAATTTTTATACTATTTTATAAGAAATTCCCTTTCTGCACCTTCTGAGCATTGTCTCTCCTCCCTTCTCCTTGAACTTTGCAGTCCTCTAAACATCTCAGTACCCTCCACTAGACTCCAGAGTTTGTGAGGAACTTTCTTGTCCTGTAGGGCCCCAAACTGGCACTAGTGGTGGGGCAAAA
The DNA here is from genome assembly GCA_003676055.1 of Chloebia gouldiae. Classification (NCBI taxonomy): domain Eukaryota; kingdom Metazoa; phylum Chordata; class Aves; order Passeriformes; family Passeridae; genus Chloebia; species Chloebia gouldiae. The sequence goes on along the minus strand of QUSF01000019.1, from coordinate 7,026,205 downwards.
GAGGAAAAAGCACAAGGAACAGAAGAGATCTGTTCATCTGCTAAAGTTAACTGTCAAATAGGAAAATAACATTTTTAGGAGGAGTATGTAGCAATGGAAGTATTCAAAACTCACGAGGAAAATCCCTGGCCTCTCCAGTATTCAGGTAAAATTTCATGAAATTATTTTTAACCTTGTCCTTGAATTTGTCTGCATAGTGACCCATATTTGGGCATCCCTCTTCTGGGCATGGGAAACAGTTTCCCTGGTGAAAACAAATATATCTATTAATAACATTATCCAGCCAGGCAAGGAAAAAAAAAAAGAGTCGAAGGATTTATTTTTAATAGTGTTTTCAATAGGGTCCATCTTAAAGCTCTGAGAAATACTTACTTCTTGAAAAAGCTCATATGAAGGACAAAGATAGCCTAAAAATCCGTCAGGGTAGATGATGCTATCCGAGTAATACTTGTAACTCCTCAAGTGATTGCAAGCCACGAAGTCCCGAGTTCCTACGAAAAGATACCCCCAGCTTAATTCTCCTTTTCTCGTCCCACTCAAGGAAAGAAACCCACATCACTGACGTGCATCATTCCTCCTCAAAAGCCTCACCACAATTCTGGAGAAGCAAAGGTGATTTTGGAACCTTACTTGCTTCTGATGCACTCACGCCCTAAGGAATGTCACTGCTCAACAGGTATAAAATTCAAACTTGAAAAGATTTGTGGAGACCGACTGTGCAGCTCAGCCCAGCCCCTGCCCCTCAAAAAACACTTATTCAAGCAATCTGACCGAGTTTAACAATAGAAACCAGAGCTGCCTGAAGCAGGTCTTTTGTAGGCAACAGTTTCATTACCATAACAAAGGAAAACCAAATGAAAAGTATTTAACAGTGAACTTCCTAGGGCAGTGCTGATTTGCTCCAGCTGAGGGCTTCAAAACAAAATTATTATTATTTGGGGGGTACTTAAGAAAGGGAGACTCTTAAAATTAAAATAATGAATATATTATTTTCCTTTGTGTTGCCTGTATTTTCCTGACTTCAGGTTAAAAAGAAGACCATATACTATGCAGTTATTTCTTTGTGCTTTAATTCCCCATTATTGATAACAAGTTTACTCTATCAAAAAAAAGGGGTGAGAGTGAAAAAGTAATGCCTCCAGCTGCATTGAATAAAACCTGGAGTAAAAGGCTAACTATCACAAATAGAATAATGGATTACAAGAGTTTAAGTTGTTTGCAGTAGTGTAAGAAAGACCTCAGATAATGTGCTGAAAAATCCCCACTGCAGAAATCTTCGGGGTTTTTTATTTGTTTTTTTTTTTAATCTTATGTGCAATTTAATTTTAGAAAGATACATAGGAATCCTCTGATAGTTAGAGATTTTATTAGAACCATGTAAAACAACAAAGAACAATGTATTTGAGCAACTATGTGCCAATCTTTTTTTAGCTGCTTAAAAATAGACACAATGACATCACTTCAATGCAACTCTGATTTTAATCTGTAACTCAACAAGGAATCGAATTAATTGCTCTATCTCCAAAGAGTTTCAGCTGAAGACCCTCTCCCAGGAGTAGCTGAACATCTTTGCCCAATTCCACCAGAGCTGCTGCTGGGCAATTAGACACAAAATGCAATGTGTTGTTAAAAGACCCTTCAAAATGTTTGGCACAGCTCCAGCAACTTTTGTTTCTGATATTAGATCCTTCAGAGGAAACACATTTTCCAGAGGCAAACCCTTTGTCTTGTTTATTTTTTAATAAGCTCTGGAAAAGTGGTGTGTTCTGATCATTTTAGCAGCTTCACTGGAGTCTGCAGCTGCCATAGCTGCAAACACCAAAAGCTAATGTAAAACACCTGAATTAAGGAAAGATAAGTGGCTGCACTTTGAGGGCTTCCCCTGAATTGGTAATGCAAACAACACTCTTACCTTCCCAGATGCCATCGATATCTACAATCTGTGAAATCGGGTTCTTCCCACACCCGGGCATCTCCTTTCCTCCGTTTGGATAAAAGTCAATATGTCCTATAGCTGGGCCCATGCCAAAACCTGGAGCATTTGAAACAGGGTAAGCACGTTTTAAATTCCTGTTATCTCATACCTGTAGCTGCTGGCTTCACGTTTGCCTGTGTGTGGTGTTTTAGGATAGGAGCTGTTAGTGACTGAAGTGGTGAATTTGTTCTCTTCTGTTCTGTTGTGCCCAGCACAACAGCCTCGGTGAACAATCAGGACACTAAAGTGCCACAGGGCATAAATAATTCAGTACAGCAAATAATAAATAATCAGTAGAACAGAGCTGCATACTCACCTAAGTTGGGGATTGTGGGAGCTGAGTCTGTGTGGATAACGTCAACAAAGTCTGCATCAGATTTATCCAGTCTGACTTCAATTGGAGTGCCTTGAAAATAAGGTTGTGCAGGGTCCAGTCCTGAGAGAAAAAGAGTAGTGTTATGTATAAATAAAGAAATGTAGGTGTAGAATCATTTTAGATCTCATTGATTGATTGTATACAGTGAATATCACAAATATAGTTGCCTATGGTTCTTATATCTAGGCAAATGGGCATTTATAAAATGAGGATGTGTGCTCTCTCTTACCAAGTGGTTTTTCTCCCAGGAAGTCACCTGTGGGAAGCCTATTAAATTTTACTGCTTTATCTGCTTATATCAATACTGAATGCCAACATTTGGAATTAACTTTTTTTAAAATTGAACTTCTCTTTAATAACATTGCTCAAACTGAGGTTACTGTGTCTGTATCCCAAATAACTCATCCATCTGTGTGGTTTCTAGTCCCTTGCTTGAGAGTACTCAGAGGAATTTGTGCCGATAGCACTTCCCTGCTTGGAGGTGTTGAAACCTGCCTGCCTATGTTGGGCTCCAGTCAGATTTTAGGAAAAACATCTAGTTTTGAAGCAGTGAGCTTTGCTTTTGAATCTAGCAGAAAATGGAATCAATTTGCTTCCCAAATTGCTGCAGCAATTTCAGGTGCTTGTAAAGTCTTGCAAATTGCATGGTTTTTGCTGCCTTATACTTGCCTCTCTTCTTGCCCCTAGGCAGCTTATTTTGGGTTTGCTTTTAAACTGAATTTTGTAGACTATTAGTCCAAGTTTCACCAAGCCTGAAATCCCCGAAGAAAAATAACAATTGAAAAAGGTTTTGTTAATAATGTCCAAAATTGTCTTTTATCCATGAAGGGCCACTCTGCTTAATGCACAATGCCCTTGGCATTGCCTAAGTGATGAATAAGATCAAACCCACAGCGTTACCCTCTGGAAGCACTGAACATATTTTAAGAAATCCTTTTGCTGTGTAACACAAGTGCAAGCAAAATAACCATCACGCTCTTTCCCCCCTCACTTAGCGCTGCTCCTTGGGGTAGAGCGTGAAAGGGGTGTAATATCCCAATTCCCCCAGACTGTGCTGCAGCCCAGAGGGGCAGTGAGAGGGGAGGTGAGCTCGGGTTGTGTGGTGGCTCTGCTGGCAGTGCCAGGGTCACTGACCGGTGATTCTGCCGATGCCCGGGCGCCTCCGGCCGGCCTCGCCCGCAGCGTGCGCTCCCAGGCTGTGGCCGATGATGTGGACGTCAGCTGGGGAATAGCCAAACTCATCCTGACAAAACAGCAAGAAACAAACATTGCCGTGCCCCTGTGCATCAGCAATGGGTTGGCAAAACTACTTTTAATTCGCCTGCTGGCTCAGGAACTCCTCTAGGATTTTGGCGTCTCTTTGCTGGTTATTTCTGTCCAGCACGTAGATTTTCCAAACCTCCTTATTCAGCTGCTGCCCTGGTTTGGAGGTTGTTGTAACTCCAGACAGCTCTGTCAAGAGTTCTGAGAGGCTCTGTACTTACAGAGGACCATTAAGGTTTACAAAATTCCTGTCTGGCTTGCAAGAATAGGCCAGGCAGGAACTCTTAGTTACACCTGGCAGGATAAGCAGCACACAAAGCTGGAGGAGGCCATGAGATGAGGAATGCCTTCAGCCTTTTTGGGCAGGAATTCAGTAGCTGCAATGCAGATGTGGAGAATGAGAGGTGATTCAGAGCACTCTCTCTGGTTTTAGTTATTTATAGTTCTTTTGTGGGAAATTTGTGTTGAAAGCAATTAGATTAAGAGAAGGCTTCTGACCAAGCTTCACTTCCCATGTGAAGCTGGCTGCAAAAGGAGCCACCTCCTGTGGGTTTGGGCACTGTCCACCACAGCTTTCCCTGGTGCATCCTGCTTGTCCCCAGCCAGTGCTGCCAGCTGGTTTTCTGTTGTTCTTGTGAACTCATTGGTTCTGTCTCCATGAGAAAGAAGTTTGCCATATCCATTATTTCTGCATATTTAGTTTCACACTGCATTTGTTAACATCTACAGAATAACTCTTTGGCTGTACTATGAGAATTCCTTGTAGAATTTCCTCTCCTTAAGTTGGCAGGCCCTGCTGCTATCACACAATATTCTCATTTCTTTAAAAAAATGTGCTGTTTGTTTTCAGCACAACTGATTATGGAGTAGAGGACAATGTCTTCTGCTGGTTGCATCCACATCTGTGAAAGTTCCAGAGCTGTATTTCTTTCAAATCAGTATTATGCTATAGCTTTAGAAACAGCAGACTCTTACCACGAGGACATTTATAAAATAAGCGATTTCGGCGCCCACGACACGGACGTTGTTCGATGCCTGGGTGTACTGACACCTTGCTCCTCTCATCCAGTTCACACAGATGCAGTTCACATCTTCCACAGTAAACATCCTCTGTTTTGTGTAACAAAAGTAAAATCCATGGTGAATACAGTGCAGGATCACTTCATGTTGGTCATTGTGGCTCAGCTAGTAGATCCTGTGTGAACTTGTGTGAGAATGATTTGAAAACCAAAGCTGTAGCATGGATGTGTGCTCAGAGGGGTTTGTGTGATCACACAATGCTGAAAGAGGGTCATATGTAATGTAGTAATAATTTCAAATACCCAGAGCAGTATTTTTTACAGAAAGGAGAACAATATCAATAATGAAACTTTCAATTTTTTTATTTTCAATCAAACTTGGAATGTAACACTAAATAAGAGCTCTACTTATGCACCTATTCACTCCAGTGATTTAAAAGTACTACTTTAACTCAAATTCAATTAGATTATTTTTGATAGTAAAAGTCAATTTTGGTTTATGATGCAGATTTGTAAGAAAGATAATGTTTTTATAAGATGGTGTACAAACTGTTGGTGAACATTTCATATTTATGGCTGTGTTTGGAAACATGTATATGCAGACAGAGACTTTGCCACAGAATCAGAAGCTTTACTGTTCTCCATTGAGCTGGACTGTTTGGCTAAAAGTATTTTGTTTTAGCAGCTGAAGTATATGGCAACAACTGACAAAGGACAAAAAAGGCAATAAAAGTGTTTGTGACCATACTAGAAGTGGTAAAAATCAATATGCAGATAGGATTATTGCTTTACTGGAAGGAAAGCAATTAACAGATACACAGAGGAGGAATGATGTATTCACAATCCCCTTTGCTCCACTCTTTTATTGAAAAGATTCACTGAGACCAATTTGTTTCTAAATATAAACCAGAGTATTGTGATAAAACACAGCCTATGATAATAGATGAATTTAAGGATTTATCTCATGCCTCTACATCCTGGAAAATTGATCAAATGGATTTAAGGGACAAGCTGAAAAAAAAATTGTCAGCTATCTCATTGATTGTGAAGTTCCAGGAAACAAACCTCTATTTTAAAGTGCAAAATGTAAGACAGAAAATTATAAAAACATCAATCTGCTTCTGATACTTAAAGCAAATTATTAAATGACAAATCCAACAATCATCCATTGGTGTTCTTTTCTTTTGATCTAGCATCAGAAGAAGCAGACAATGGGGATGCAATAAATGTGAAATACCTTGATTTTAGTTTCACATTTTTTCTCATAGTGTTCTCATAAGTAAAACAGGAATACAGTATTTAAAAAAATTGTTGTGGTGTTAATGGTTGAAAAACCTTATCCTCTAAGTGCCATCAACGGGTATTTTGCTCTGTGCTGCATGACCAGGGCTTTCATCATCTCCAGCTGCAGTTAAAAGCAGGTTTGGAGAACTTGAGAAAACCATAAGCTGGAATTGCACTTTGCATAGGGACAGAGTTAGGAAATAATTTGTGGAATTAGCACAAGAATCAATAAAGCAGAGTGCTTTACTACATTCAGTGCTCGTAGCAAGTCCTGGGTTGAAAGCTTTGCTCGAAATGCTCCCCTTGAGGTCCCCTTTGGATGTACATTTTTATGTCTTTATTGCTTTTGGCAATGGCCAGCCCACGTACTCAGCCTTCAGCAGCCACGTGGCAGCCCAAACCTTCCTGAGAGCCCTTCCACTTCTAGAAACCTTCTCTTGGCTGGAGATACAGGATGCAGGAGCTGAGTCTGCAGTTATTTCTGGAATCACCCCTATCTCACTCCAGGGTCTGTGTTCTTTTTACCAAGAAAAAGGGCATTTACTGAGTCAAATCTTCTTGTCACTCACTGCACTAAAGAGAAAAGCTCAATGCATTTTACCTCATGATTTCCTCAAGGTGCAAAGCTACATCTTCAATGTGGAAATAATCTGAAAATGTGAACTATTTTTTGCTTTCTTATCACTACGAATACCATGAGAAAAATTGGTAAGAAATAGAGAAAACAGACAATTTATATGAATGTGTTTATAAATGCAAACTAAGGGTGCCCCTGTGGTACCTACCTTGCACATGTCTGACAGCCACTTTTCTTCTCCCTTGCCTATAAATCCATGTACAATAAATCTGGTCTTCCTGCTTGCATTAAAATTTGAGAACTTGATTGTTGCATTATCAACAGCAGACACCTCCTACATTAATGTAGATTTAAAAAAAAATAAATTAGCATAGATAAGAACTTAATAAACCTTAAAATCTGCTTTCTGTAAATAAGCTCACAAAATTGCAAAGACATGAACCGTGCTTATCTTGCAGATATTTAAAGGTTTTGCAATACTGAACTCATCTGCAAGAGTTCACATGAAGGTTCATGTGTATCTCCATTCAAAGCAAGCTTTGACACTCATCTTAGAGCAGACAACACTTCAGCATGCTTTGATTTTATCTGTGGAAAAAAATTACCCCCAAATGGTCAATTTCCCAGTAGTTCTCAGTAGGGACCCTGCCAAGGAGCTGGAAGAGGTGGTCTTTTAAATAAAGTGGAAGTTTGGCCATTTTTAATATTTTTCAGGAAATCAGCTGGAGTCTGTGTTTATTGACAAGCTTTGCATGGGATTCACTAATGTTTAAACCACGACAGTTCTTACTTGAAAGACATCAGTGTTTTCTGGAGTGTACAGGAGGAACTGAGTGCCTACTCTCTCTGGTTTCCAGGGCAATTTGTAGACTGGCCTTTCGGTAGTCCCAGACCATGGCACATCATCTGTGAAGCACCCAAGCCTTTCAAAGCAAACTTCTCTGCCTGTAGCATGAAGACCAAAAAAAAAAAAAAATAAATGTTTGAATGAGCAGAGAAATTGAGCAGTCAGAACTCATAGCATGGCTTCTCTGGGGGGTCTTTTTTTTTTTTATCCTGGAAGATCCCACAGTCTGCAGAAAGCCAAGACCAGCAGTTGCCCTTTCCTAAATCTTGAGAGGCTGCAGTTTGCCCCAAGGAGAGAAACCACCCTCTTGCTCATCAACAAAATTTTCAGAGGAGTTCCTCTGTGGTATCCTTGGCTACCCTCCCCCAGCTGTTGCTTTGCCCAAGGCAGAGACAGCTGATGAGCTTCTCCCAATGCCAAGCCAAAATATTGCAGATAATCAGCAATAAATTGAGACTGTGCTGAACAGCTGACTGCACATGGGAAGTCTTATACTACACAAGGCAGTGCCTTCAGCTGAATACAAAGCTGTGCCCTCATTAGACTGCCTCCCTACCTTGCCCTGGCTTTTTTTCCATTTCCACCATTGCTAAGAGCACAAGAAACAATTCCCTATGTCTAGTAGAGCAGTAGCTTTGTTATGAGATAGGAAACATCAGCTTTTCTTGCTCAATCCTAGGGCAGAATTCCCTGAGTGGAGAAGAAAGGCAACATGCACACCCTCATCTCATCATTCCTGTATGGAAAACTGAAACACATTAACCTCAATCAGTAAGCTTTAAGGCACCAGGGTGTGGAATAACACCTAGAAAATAGGTGGAAAATACAGCAGCATGGAAAGGCAATACAAGCACCAACCCCATATGCTTACCTTCTGCTGTGCTGAGCAGAAACAGGGCAAGAATCCAAATTCCAAGCATCTGGAACAGCAGAAAAAGAAGCAGCTAGGATTTGCTAACCCTCTCATTTGGCAAGCAGACTCAGCCCCCTGGTGCTGAATTTTCTCCAGGTGAGCAGAGAGCCTGTTGTTTCTGCAGGATGCGTCCCTGCCTGCTCTGTGTGCCAGACAGGTGTGAGTCAGATTTGTCTTTGCTTGCTCCACGAGAGATTGGGGGCCATAAATATACAAAATTATAGCTTAAATCCAGGCTGATTTTTTTCCTTCTAATCAGATGTACAGGAGCTACTTTAGAATTTGCATGAGGACTAGAGAACATGAGCTGCCATTCCCCTGCACACTCCTGTGCTGTGAGAAACCACAAATCTGACAAGGTACAAGGAGAAAACCCCAGACATGAACTACTTACGATGCAGCCTTGAAGCCTTGAAGCTTCTGGTATTTATGTGTGACCTTTCCATGTACTTTTATAGCCTGCTTTGTCCTTGGAAAGTTTCCTAGAAAGACAGGAATATTTGTTTCAAGTTATAGTTTATAGATAAGCTGGAAAAGAACATAAATGGTTTCTCTGATAGCTCCAAAATCCATGGATACGGATTTCTTGAATAATGAGCTGGATCCCACAATATGATAGGAGCTTCAGAAGTTGGTAATTCCCAGGCAGCAACTCATCAGGAGTGTCCCGGGAAAGAGAATTATATGGATTTGTGTATCTTGTCTTGGCTGGGAAGGCTTTTATTTTTGGGTGTTGAATAGTTGGGGTGTAGGAAATCTACTGGGGGAGTTAGTAGGGAACCACGTCATTTTTAAGTCCCATTCCTTGCCCTTTATCAAGTGACTTCAGATGTGAAATGCTCCTGTGTTTTCTGGGTCTTTTGATGAAGGCTTACCCCTTTTGGAAAGCTCTTATTTGGCTTGGTGTATTCTTTTCATAGTGAAAGAGTCTGACCTTTGCCTGGCATCCTTTAATTTCCTTGCTGAATTAAGTAGATGTAGAAGGACAGTTGTGTTACCCCTGAGATCCTTTCTATACTACCCATGTAACACAAACTTTGAGAGAAGTTCTGAGTGATGAACTGAGCCCAAACACACTGGAAATATATACAAATAGCATACAAAATTCCCCCAGACACTGGGATATGGCTAGAATGCTACAGAGCTCTTTAGATTGTTCTAGTAGAAATATTAACTAAAAGGTGAAAAGCAGCCTGTGCAAATGCATAAGACTTGGTCTGGCAGCCCCTTGAACCTGTTTGTCTCTGTGACAAGGCTCTAAGTGAACTCAAGAAGAAATGAGACCTGAGTTGGCTCCACTTAGAGAGTTTCATCAGCTTGGCTATGCTTTATGGCCTTACATGTTTGCAGAGTTTTTGTTCCCTGATCTCCACCTCTGGGAATGACCAAATGGATACCAGGTGTTCCACTGCTATCATGGGTGATAATGGAGTTTATTTCTTTAATGCCACCTTTGATACTGATTTAGAGCTCAGTGCTCCTGTCTTTAGTTGAAGTGGGATTTTGGTTTGTAAATAGGTTTGGATCAGTGGAATCAGTACATGCCCCAGTGCACTGATAAGATTTAACACTTGTTCAAAACGAGGGGAGGAACAGTGTTTCCCACTTAATTTAAGAGCTGGAAAAGATCTGAGTTAGGATTTTATCCGTTAGTCTGCTGCTCTTATTCAATACTGTAATAATACAGGTCAGACAGAATAAATGTACAATTCCTTAGGCCATGGTCAGCTGGATTTCAGCTGCTTGCTTCTCCTTTGGGCAGGGCTGGGATGCAGTCCCTCAGTACCATGCAGGCTGCTCTGTGCCTGGAGGAGATGCTCTGGCCCCACACCTGGGGGCTTTGGAAGAAGGAGAGGTTTTGATTTAAATAAAAAAAAAAAAAGTGATAAATTAAGGCACAGCTATGTTTCTCCAGTCCTAAAGAACGTGGAATAGGAAGCAGGCAGAGGAGAGGACTGGATTTCTGGTGTTCAGGATGCTGTGGCTCTCTCTTGGGACACTGGAGCTTCCCAGCATTGTTCACGTTTTCCTTGCCATGTGGCAGTTCCCCAGGAGACTTGCAGGACTCAGAACTGCAGGTCTCTCTGGGTGAACCTCACGCTTGTGTTTAATTATGCTTTTAATTTATTTACACTTGTGTTTAATCAAGGATACAACAGGGCTGGGGTTTTTCTTAAAAATAAAATCATTCAGACGTCTATACTCATAAATGTGTTCTCATAGTATTACTACCCCTATTTCTTAGAACTTTATCTGCCCAAGGGCTTGTATGTCATTTATCAAAATGGGAAAATGGGAGTAAATAAATTATTAACTCTTTCTTCCTCTTCATTGGCTCAAAGTTGTGGTTTTATACTTGGAAAATCCACTGCCTTGGTATCTTACAGCTGCTCGCTCATGCTTGCAGAGCACTAATGGTCATTTTAAATGTGAAATGGTCAGTCCCAGGTTTTGCAAACCTGGTTACTCAGAGTTTCTCTTCAGGACTCCCAGTGGCCACTGCAAATGTTTGTGTTTGAAATAAAACAGCATCCAGGAGCTGGGATTTGGTGTTTAGCTCCTTCCACTTGAGGAAGCACTTGAGGTCTGCCTTGCCTGCCTTTTGCAGGCAGGTGCAGGTACAGAGGGCTGGCTCAGCTGCTGCAGGAATCCCCTGGCCCTGTGCTGCTCCTGCCTCTCCCAGAGCATCTCCTGGGGCAGCGCTCCTGCGTGGGGCTGGGGAGCTCTGAACAGCAGCCCAGGCTGCAGAAAGGAGGTGTTTCAGACCTGCAGGGCTGTTCTGAGGACACATATTGCCTTGAGAGGGTTTGACAATATCCCAGATCTATCTGTCAGTGTGGTGGGACTCAGTTCTTGCCTTGAGGGACAGACAGAGTGAGACTGTGCAGAGTTTTAAATGGATTTTAGCATCTGTGATTTCTGGTGGCTCCATAGTTACAAGCACAATAAATGTGGCTCAGACATGAGAGACATTGACGCGTGTGTTTGCAAAGAACTCAAAAAAAACCAAAATGAGCAACATTTTTTTTTTAATTTGCTTTAATTTTGTTTTGTGCCAAGATTTCCATGCACAAGGCTGAGAGTTTACTCAGCTGCTGTGTACAGACCTTGGGGACCTCTAGCAAGGTGTAAGTAACTGAGGCTCTCCATATGCCACAGTTCCATGGCCACAAAAAGTTGACCTGGGAAGAAAAAAAAAAAAAACTTGAATCACGATTTATCTCCTTTTGCCCAATGAAAAATGAAAGGGTTTTCAGCTATCACCTTAAGGGTTGTTAGGCCAACCCATAATCCCACTGAAGGCTTCCTAAAAGGCTGCTGCAAAGATTGTTAACATCTGCTACTAACCGTAACAAGGTGAATTTCCTTCTTTTGGCTGTAAAATTTGAGGTTTAATATACTTTATCTTGGTTTGTAGTTGCTTTGCTATGGAAAAGCTAAACATTTCACATTATTCATTATTCACATTATTCCAGACAGTTATTCCCTGGTGCATAGTCAAACATCTGATTTTTCTGATTTTTTTTTTTCTGTCCAAAGTGCAGTGCCTTGTATTTTTCCATATTTAAATGCACATTGTTGGTTACAAATCATGTGTCAAATTTAAGACCATTTCTCCATCTTTCCTCTCAGGGATTTTTCTCTTGCCTTCTGACCTCTAGATGGGTTACACTTACCTACGTCCATCTGCTCCTTGTATTATATTGACTTTTTCTACTCCCAGTCTTGCCCAGAGCAGAGAGAATACAGCTTTATTCCAGAGAAATTCAATTTTTGTAGTATTTTTGGGGTTGATTTCAACATCAAGATACTGCGTGTAAACATCATCTTGAGAGAGGTCTCCACTGCAAATAGAAGGAAAAATGTCATTACTAAGTTTAACAGTTCAGAGATCACTGAAATAAATCACATTCTCCACATATTTTCATGTTTTCCCTTTTTTTTATAATTACAGAAATTTGCATTTTTGTGTTCTTTTTAAAAGCACAGGGCACTGGACTAGGGCTCTGAACGAGGAGAGGATGAAAACCATTCCTGAACACTTTAAATGTGCCCATGGTGGGGTGACAAGAGAGAGACTGGGGCTGTCCCCAGAGACTTTGTGTGCTGAGTTTGCAGGGATCACTCACCTGGAGTTCAGAAACACAGAACTCATGGAAATGGAGATGCCTTCCATTTCCTTTTTACAACCATCATGGTTCTTACTTAAGTAATAACTTCTTTCCTATCTGATGTGAAGCAGAATATTTGCAATGCAGATGAGTGTTAACACAGCTTAAATGTGTGGAAAGCATGTAGATTAATGCTAGCAGCATTAAATACTGTAGAAAAATACTAATTTAACTTACCTGGCAACTTCATATTCTTTTGAGTTCCCCTGTCTGTCGTAGTAAACCAGGTTTATGTCTCCCCTTGTTTTCTTTACACCAGACAATTTGATAAACACTTTTTGTCTCCAAGCTGCATAAATAAAACCAAAAATAAATCCAGACTATCACTGGTGAGCTTGAATGCTACATTGCACAAGTAATGTAGCATTTTCTGTCAGACTATTAGCAGTTATTTATAGAAGCAGCACAGGTGCAGGGCTGTAAATCACATCAAGGCACTTTTCCAACTTGTGAACAACTGTAACAAACCTTCTCCACTTACTAGCAAAAGGCTCATCTGCTGCTGTATTTAAAAAATACTTTTGGTCTACTCTGTTCAATTTTTCTGGGAATCTGTCAGCATAGTGTCCCATCATTGGACATCCCTCCTGTGGACATGGGAAACAGAATCCCTAGGGAAAATAAGAGCATCAGTTAATGAGGAATATTATTTTTCATGCTAGCCCTTCTGAAATGAAGGCTCAGATGCTGTTCTGATCTTGCAAAGCTGTGTGTCTTCATAACTTAACACCACAACCTGACAAAGTTGTTTTAGATAATGGCTCCTGCACCCAAGAGGATGCAGAATGAGCAGGTTTGATGCCTGTGTATGGTAATAGCCTGAAACTTGTTAGCCCAAATATTTTTCAGTTAGATTCTAGTACAAAATAGAGGCCAGTTTTATCCCCCTAGTCAAGGAGAACTTGCCTGCATTCACAAATGGGGGGAAATGAAAGGAGCATAATTCAGAAGCGTATTTAGGTGCTCTAATGTAAATTAGAGAGCCCACTGTAATGTAATGTAAATCAGTGCCAATGTAAATTAGAGAGCAGTGAAGAATTCTGGAGGCTCTAAATGGAGGAATCAGTAGGATACATCTACCTAACTTACACTCCCTTTGCATAAAGGTTTGGGGCGAGAATTCCACGAGCTGTCATTTTTGTCCCCGATATTTTGGTGACACCATTTATGCTTCAGGATCCCTTTTCCAGAGTGGAATAGTGGAACTGCTGTGTGCTGTCCTTCCTCCTACCCAGCCACACTGTGGGACCCCAGCCAGCAGCACCCAAGTGCTGTCTGCTCCAGAGACATGGAATATTTGCTTTACTCCCCTTCCTGGGCTGAAATACTTACTTTCTTAAAGTCTTCATATGAGTCACAGGGATATGCAAGGTATCCACTGGGGTAGAGGATGCTTGAGAAATAAAACTCGTGGCTGCGTGAGTGGTGACACCCCCCAAAGAGGGTAGCATCTGTTGGAAAAAAGTTTAAAGTTTATGAGCTTTGATAAAACAACCTCCCGTTATCCTCTGCAGGAGTTGTACTTGTCTCACCATGGAAACAGCTCAGGCACACCACAGAACAGCAGAATGGGCCTGTGATAATTTCTCTTTTTGTCTGAATTTCTAGTGGCATGAGAAACTGCTGGTTTTTGTGTTTTGTCTGGAGAATGGTGCACCATTGTCCTAAGATTTCAAGTGAGATGCATTGGTTTGCTATGATGTAATAGTCCCTTTAAGAAGACAGTCAACATATATATATATATATATATATATATATATATATATATATATATATATATA
>QUSF01000019.1:6960760-7011898 GCA_003676055.1 Chloebia gouldiae | reverse complement strand
AAACTGTCCAAAATCTCTGAAAATAGAGAAAGCTCAGGTTCAGAGGTGAGGCATGTACAGTCCCTGGAAACCTCAGTGCTTTTACCTAACTCATGCCTTAGGAGTGTTGGATGTCCTTTACAGCATCTACAAGAAACCAGAGCTGGTGCTGTCATGCTGCTGATTTGGCCTTTCTCACCCTGGAAAGTCTCCTGCTGGGGTTGTTGGACCTGCACACCCCCTTCTTCCAGCCTTTTTGGGGTTTGCATCTGATTTCAAATTACAGAAGCAAAGCTTATGTGTGACACCTCCTTTCCCTGCAGAGTTCTCTATGGAGCACTGTTCTGTTCCAGCCTTTGTTATTTCTTACTTCCTTTTTAACTTAGGAATAAACAGGCAAATAACAATTTTGTTTTCCTCTTTTCTCCCAAACAGTGGACAATTTCCCCCATTCATGTTTCAGAACTAAACAAAAATAAAATAGTAAGTGTGTTGGAATTATCTGTTTACCTGCAATGATGGCTTCAAAATCACTTTGTTTCATCTCTGGAATTAAATCAGTGCATCCAGGCATCACAGTTCCTCCATTTGGGTAAAAGTCCAGGTGCCCAGTGGTGTTATACATTCCAAACCCTGAGACATGCATGGGAAGGTGTCAGTGTCTCAGTGCCACGCCCATCCCTGCAGGTGCCCACTGGCACAGGAGCACTTACCTGCTGCAGGAAAGTGAGCAGCATTGCTGTGGATAATATCAACAAAGTTTGCATCTGTAGGATCCAGTCTCACCAGGGGAGGAGTACCTTCAAAATAGGGACCAGCAGGATCTAAACCTAAACAAAAAACCCCACATTTAGTGGTTGAGGGAGAGAGAGAAATGTTGCACAAGTTAATATATCTTTTGACAACTCATGAAATCAGATGTTTAGTTTTGCAAAAGGCAAGCCCAATAATGTTGTGAATTCCAAGCTAAACTATAAAAAATATGCAAATAGTATGGCTTTGTGAACCTTTCTGAAAACTTACTCAAAAAGAAAGAAAATATTTTTTCCATTGATTGGAAATGGCATATTATATTACTAGGAAGGAGGCATTTACTGCCCATGGAATTATTACTGGACTCTAAAGCTGTAAATTTGGGAATACTAATAGTTCTTGTTGCTTTGTCTTTGGCTTGTAACCCAGTGAATGATGGTAATGCTACAAACATGTTAGCAATGTTTGTCCTTCCACTGAAGAGTACTTCACCTAAACAGAAAAGATGTAATAATTACCCTGTTTCTGAGAAGCATAAAATTTTGTCTGCTCTCATGACAGGTATCTCCAGCACTGCCAGTAATTTAATTCCAGTTTACAGGCCAGTGTGTTGCAAGTTTTTTTCCTTTAAATACACACTGCTAGCTCTGCATCTTGGTGAGCAGAGTTATCCATTACCTGTTATCCGTCGGACGCCTCGGATCCTTCTTCCTGCTTCTCCTGCAGCGTGTGCTCCCAGGCTGTGGCCAATTAAATGGATTTCGTAAGGGGAGTACCCGAACATTTTCTGATCATTAAAGTGGTGGTGGTGGTGGTAGGAGATAAGAACACATGCTTTGAATAACAAGCAAAGAGAAGGTCTGACATTATGGGCCTCTGGGAACATCTAGGCTGACTTTCTGCATAGCAAACAGAGGGGGAGTTCCTTGAGTTAATTGCTGTTTAAATTACACTAAGAACTGACAGAAAAATGATCCCATCTGGAATTTTACATGCATAGTGATGAAGGGTTCACTGTTGTAGTGTTGGCATATGCTTGCTGTATTCCATTATCCTGCATGATAAAATACAGACCATCTTTCCCATTTGGATCAATGCCTAATGTCATCTTCCATAAAAATTATCTTACTTTTTTCTTTATTTATTCTACTTTGCAGCCCCTTTTTTGTCACATATCTATTTAGAATATGTGATCATATAATGAATAAGATTTTCACTGCCAGACTCAGGTAGGGTGACATCCATTCTCCTCTTAGCCAGGTCTCACCTGTGCAAGCCCTGCACTGCTGAGATGTTACACTTGCATTGGAGGTGGAAAGAGAGACAGAGGGGATGCATTAATTGAGCTTTGTAGCAACCAAAACCAACAAAGTTGCTAATTGCTTGAGCTCTTTACATTAAGTTTTGTAATGTGTGTACCTAAATTAAATCAGATCTGGAGAATGGGCCTGTCTGCCTTTACTGTTAGATAGCAGATTCTTCTGAAAACATTTTACTGCAGTGCTTCCATTTACAATGCAGCTGAACCTTTCTGACAATGAAAGTCCAGAAATGCTTTAATTAGGGAAAAGACAAGGAAGTCTAAATATCAGTTATGCATTTTTGTAAGGGAAGAAAGGGTGCCCTAGACTGCACATGATGCAGTAATGGAGACAGTAAATAAGAAACTGAACACATCTTCAAATGACCTGGTATTTATCCATAGAGGAGAAAGATCCAGGAGGCAAATGTGTGAGCTTGCACATGATTTTCCTGGGAAGGAACAGTAGGTTTTGGTGAAGTGTTCTTTGAGCCTCAGGTTCTTGCAAGGTTGGCCCTTTTCGCTGGGGCTCTGAACTTCTCCTTGCTGCACTTTAAGATGAACAACTCCTGGCCAGGGTCAAGTCCAGTGCCAGGCAAAACTCTGATTTTCAGCTGCTCCAAGTACCCCTGAGTCTTTCTGAAATCAGTGGGAAATGCTGCTGCACAAACCCTGCAAGGGAGCAGTTCTGCACTCTGTGTGTAAAAGTGAACCCTGCTTTTGGGAGCTCACAGCCAGGACAAAGCTGCACAGTTTATGGTGCCTGTAGGCAGCAAACATGGAATTACCAAGTAAGGCAGCTACTTCTCATTTTGGTGGTGCTAAACTGAGATATTAATGCATTTCTGGCATGGGTATATAATTCTGGTAAGCACTGAATTTGCCTCATTTACGTGGAATACTGGCTTGCCTGTAACATCATATGGAGATGTTGCCACCTACTGTCTCTAATTAATAGGCACATCTCCTCAGTCTCAGCTTCATTTGTGTCCTTTGAGGCTGTGAGAAGTCCTCACAGGGCCGATAATTAGTATGATTACCTGGATCTCAACTGCACAGCCCTGCCTGACAGTTCTGGACAAGGTTCAAACCCAAAGCAGCAGTGTCATCACCCCACCACGTGCCCTGAGGACCTGCAGGTGGTACAGCAGGGTCTTTTACCTGCAGAACAGTTATGAAATAAGCAATCTCAGCCCCCAGCACGCGGATGTTGTTCACTGCACTGGCGTAGGTGCCTTTTGCTCCCTCTTTCCAATCCACAGCAATGCAGTTGATGTCTTCCACTTCCAGTAACAGCTGATGTGGGAACACACAAAGCAAAGTATTTAAAGAAACAAAATAACAATCAGAGGTTCAACTTAAACTGGAATAAGGAATTAAAATGTAACATATTAATGAAGTTGCTCATTCTTTACTAAATGGGACTCTTCACTGTAGCCAGTACCACTGAAACATATCTTCTTACAAGACAAAATGTAACAAGCCATTCCTCAAAAAAATATCAATTATGAAAACTGTAATAAAAATATTATACTTTATGCACCATTTCTGTACTTGAAATGCTTCTGAAATGCCATACAACTAAGTGCACAGTGGATTCTATGTACAGTATTGTGACTTTGAGAGATGTTGGTAGTTTAACTGAATTGTATAAGAAGTATGCTGTCTTATTTACCAACTGGGTTTAAAAATGTGAAAATCATGTCAGACTTAAAAACATTTGGAGGAGAGAAGAAAGGTTCTATTTCAGCAAAGAAAGCATTGGTCACTTTGGTACTGGTGAGAGTCCTGCAGATATAGTGATTTTTCCAGTGGAAGAATCATGTGTTAGTCTGCAGTTTTGTGAATAAGGCTCACTTAAGGTCTGAGATAGAACAAGGAGTGGTAACAAAAATTAATCCCTGAAAAACAGCTAAAGGTGAGTGGCAAGGAAAACAGAAGTGAAACAATGCATCCTGGACTCACTCCTCTCCTGTGTGGACCATAAATTTGCAGTGTAGAGTGGCAGAAAGAATTGCTGTTTCTTTTCCATTGAAAAAAAAGAGAAAAAGGGAATTTAGTATTTCAGATTAAAAGTGTTCATAGATTTGTGAACACAACTAGTGCTGCTGATTTGGGACTTAGTAGCCAGTGGTGTCTTCTCCCAGCTTGGCCTTTTCCCTGCCAGCACAGAAGCAGCAGCAGGTGGAGCAGATCTTGCTTGTCTGCCAGAGCCAAGGTACACTCTGCTGCTTTTGTGGGAGCTTCCACATTTCATACTTGAAATGTTGCTACCACTGGACTCTGCAATCAAACAAAAAGCAAACATTTTGGTGGTGTTCTTATGTTTGTTTGTTTGGGTTTTGTTGTTGTTTGGGTTGGTTTTTGTTTTTCTCTAAGAATGAATAGTGGTGAAGCAGGGGAGTATTTATAGACTGAAACTTGAGCTTTCAGGAGGGCCCTTGGACTGAAGGAAGGCTCAGTTTCTGCTGCTGGGAGCAGCTGTGAGTTGGTGTCTAATCCCATGGCTGTAGAGGCTGGGGACAGCTCTGTTCAGTTATTGCCTTGATCTGATCTGCAGGGTTTGTGAATGGAATTTTAGAGGTGAGGACCAAAGGACCTTGATATACTGGATCTTCCTGAATGGGAACACTGGTGTGTGTGAAATTTAATTCTTGGTTTGTATCTTCTACTGCCTAATGAACTGTAAAATTCACAGTGGGCATTAATGCCTAAAGGAAACCAAGACAGCTGATGGGAACCACAGGATACTGTCTCATACCAAGCACATTTCTACCACCCAGCCTGTTTTTCCAGTGCTGCCAAATCCATGAATGATGAAAGAGGTTTTCCTGTGTGAGGAAAAATGTGACTTCTGGATGGTCGAGGAGTTGATTGCCGAGATCACCTATAGGTTAAAAAAAATAAATAAAAGGTTTTATCTGTTCCTACTTTTGAACATTTAAAGGTGTCAGCTAGGCCATACCTCAGGACTAAAAGGACTCTACTTTGACAGGACAAAGTCTGTGGTTTTTGGATCTCAGGGACCAAAAATCTCATCTTTCTCAGGTCCACTATGATTTCCACAGAAATTGTGCCCTTGTGGTTTTTGCTGCTCCCATCTTTTCTGCATGAAGGACCCCCTTTAGCAGAATATGAAGCAATTACAAGTGCCACATGGTCACTGAGTGTCTCTTGGCCTGAGGTGATGAGTTTCTGTAGGGAGCAGCCCACCAGCTCCACAATTCCTGCTCCAGCTTATCCTTTTTTTGACCTGACCTGTGGCTTCAGTGTGCTGCTCTGCTTCCAAGCTGCAGCCTGTTTTTCTCATTAGCCACTCCAGAAAGGCTGGAAGATCTTCATGCAGGGGCTGCATGCAGCAGGGGTGAAGCTGTTCTTCACACATTGCTGCAAGCTACTTAATTATCTATTTTTCCGTGAGAATGTTATCTGCCTGTATTGTTTTCAGACAAATGCAGGGGCTGTGACGTGAGCTCAGGGAGTTTGGGTGTGGAAGGGCTGTGTCCTAGATCATAGATATGCTGAAGTATAATGAGAAGTAATGGAAACTGTATTTTGATTTATTTTATCAGCAACAGAAGTGCTGAGCAACCTCTGCTGAGTGTATCCCCTGTGCTTCAACCTTCCTCAGAGACTTAAATATATGCAAAAAATAGTCTGCCATAACCTATATCCTAAACTTCCAGGAAAATACCAGGAAACTTATTGTCCCCTACAGTTCATTCATAACAATTTTTTTGTGTTTTATCCCAAAGAATATTCATTAGTGTAGCTTCAAACTAACTTCTGATCCTAACTTGTTTGCCTGTGGTGACTGACACAGACTTTGTAACAAGTTAAAAAACATTTTTAGGTGCAGTCAGCTTTTGATGTTAAAAATAAATATCACCTGTGAGTTATTTCCTGTTTCTCTGGTGTAGAGAGAGAAGGTGATGTTCATCTCCTCTGGAGGATCAGGCAAACCTGTCAGAAGCCTCCCTGGTACCCCAGACCAGGGTGGGTCATCTGTAAAACAGCCAAGCCTGGGGTAGCAAACTTCTTTACCTAGAGCAGAAGAAACAACTTGTTTATATGAATGATTCTCTTGCTTGATGATGTATTTGAGACTAAAGCAGTTTGAAGAGCAAAGAACTAAGGATTTAATTTTGTGACTGATTGAAATTAAATTTTTAAATGTCATTTATATGTCCTTTGTGTCTATTGTCTCAAGTGGGAACACAAGCAGGGCTAAAACAACCAAGTAAAGACCCACACAGTGTTTTGACACCAACATCTAGGCTTGTAAAGGATTAATTCAGTTCCTTTTTAAAAAACAGTCTAGTAAGAAATGCTTGTTAGAATTGCTCCTGCATACCTTCTACTCCAAAGCATTGTGTCTCTGTCATGGGAACGAAGGTAACATTGTACAAAGAATGATGTGAATATTTCCTTCAGTTTAGCAGTTTTTTCTAGATCAAGTGGGTCTTGTGTTCACTTACACTCAGCTTTTATGTTTTAGCATTGGTGTTGCTGGTCAGTTCTTTGTACAGAGCAGTAATGTAAAGACAGATTGCCTTGATAAAAGTAGGACATGCAACTCTGAATTTCTCTGTGGTTTTTCAGCAGGGAGTTATGTCTCTTGCACTCTTAAAATAAAATTTAAACATAGCAGAGCCTTTTAGCATTAGTTCCATGCACTGTAACAGACATTGCCCTACAATGACCCACAAATCATACTGCAATTTCAATGTAAAGGAAAATAACAGTCATCATCTGCTATGTACCACTTCATCTGAATTCAATTTCTAGTGGCAGTATTTAAAGATACAATTTCTCACCTGCTACTCTGCCAAGGAGATAAAATGCAACAATCCACATTCCAGCCACCTGAAGCAAATTGAATACACAGGTTAAGCAGTTTATTTCGAGTGTTTTGCCCTTTTAAAAAGACTGTAATACAAAGAGAAATGCAGAGACCTTCACCTGAAGAGGAATAACCTCACACGTTGTTCTGCCCACAGAGGGGACCCATCAGCCAGAAAGAGGCCTGGGGGTCCTGGCAGACACCAATTGACCATAAAAAATGTGCCCCACAGCCAGCAACATCCTGGGCTGCTGGAGGGGGAGTGTTCCCAGCAGGATGTGGGAAGGGATCCCGCCCCTCCACTCAGATTTGCTGTTCACTGCATTTCCTGCACAGACAGTACTGCATGCAGGCTGCTGCTGGAGTCAATCAGATCACAGGATCCTGATTTTTTTTTTTTTCAGCTTTGCTGGGAGAGGTGAGAGGTGTGGTACAACAAGCACAATGGTGCAAATAACTCATTGAAGTCTGCACACTTGGCAGCTTAGACCTCTCACTGCAAGAAAAGCTTTGATCAGGTTCTTTTCCTCTACACTTTCCTTGCTGGTCTTTTCCATGGAAGGACTTCCTTAATTTCACCTCCTCCCCTCTTGTTTTCCTCATTCACTGCTCTCAATTTCCTCTTTTAGGTGTTTCCTATGGCACCCACATCCCATTTCCAACATACTGCTTTACTTTTAAACCAAAAATTTGAGTTGCCACCCCTGGACACTGGGATAGCTCATTAGAAATGTTAAGAAAATGTGGTAATTTCAGTAGTTATAAACCCTCTATGTGCACAGCACTCTCCAAGGGATATTTTTACAGATGTGAGAAAGCCAGAGAGACAACACTCCAAAGGTCCTTGACACTACAAAATGCTTTCAGAAACAATTGGGAATTTTACAGAATTTGTCCTGGAAGCTTGTGTGGCACGTGTCAGACAGGAGGAAGGTGTGATCCACCTCTGTGCTTGTTTTTGATGGAAGTGGGATTACTTGGCTGTAATGACATGGTTTCCTAACAAAGCCAAACGGGATAGGTCAGAGCACTCTCTAATAAACTCTGAAGTCCCTGTTTGGTAATAGCTTGTTTTGTTTGTGTGTTAGGGCAGAGGAGTGAGGATGAATATGGCAGTGAGCAGGAGCTGCAAAGTGCAGAGCTGAGAGGAATCATGAAATGCAGTTCTGATTCTAGATGTAATTGATCCATTGATGTAGTTACCAGAGAGGAAAAGTACCTGCTCGAGGAGAGGGGAAAGCAGAGAGGAAGTCTGGCAGCAAAATAGGAGAGAAAAGGGTCAGGAGCTATTCTAAGCAGCTGGTGAAGGGCAGGAACAGAGAGGTCCCAAGTGTGAGGCAGAAGGAGCAGCTCCATTCAGCTGGAATGTCTGTCAAGCTGCCCATCATCGTGATGAGAACCCGATGACAGTGCAGGAAAATCGCAGCTGATGTGACTCATCACATGCATTGGAGAGCTCCACAGGATATATAATATTAATGGACAGCCCTCACAGCCAGGAGATGTACAGTCCCTGTCAGGGACACTACAGCAGGAAGGAGAGTAGAATTTCTTTTCAGACACAAAACTTGAAAGGCAAGTAATGATTTAAGGAGAAGTGGGAGATCACTGCCAAATAAAAGTGATCTGTAATTTCCTTCTAAGGATCTTCCTTTGAAGGCAGAAAATAGAAATGTTCATCTGGCCAGGGAAATAAAAGGAGTAGCAGAAATTTTATCAGTTGTGGAATGTTGATACATTCTGTAATTGAGAGGGTAGAAGATAATTGTTTAGTGGGGAGCCTTTCTGCATCGGTCTATGTTAATGACAAAAAGATTGCAAAGAGATTAAAAAACCATGTAAAAAGAGTTCAGGCAGCATGCAATTTGAAAATTCTTTCACTGGGCATCTAGGAGGTGTAGTGCTGAACAAGAGGAACTGGAATGACTTGTTTGTGAATGTGAGCTCAGCCTACCCACTACTGCTGGCAGGAGGCTGCTCAATGCTGAGCTCAGGTAACAACTCACTGCACAGAATACATGCAAAACCTGCACTAAATATTCTTAAATTGATGTTCAACCTAGAAAAAAAAAATAATTGCAAATATTCCTAGCCTGCCATCCTATTGTATAGAAGCTCCACTGGAGCAGTGGTGCTCACCACAGGACATCAAGTGACCTTCAGGACACCATTGCCCAACCACTGACTCATGGGCCACACTGGAGGCTTGGGGAGATATGAGAAAGTCTGCATAATGACTGTCTGCTGTGTGTTTTTAAGTCCCACACATGCACCCACACACCTTCCTTAGGACATGCACACAAGCAGGCACACAGAGCCTTCATGAGAAGCAAGGCCAAATCTCAGGAGTTCTCATTATCAGTATTTTAACCCAATGATTTCACTGCCATAAATAGATTTTTTTTAACATTTTAAGCAACATTTGTTATGTATTGAACTGCTACGAATTTTACTCACCATTCTCTTATAACCCTTGTTATTTCTTTTTCTGGTGGGTAGTACCAGGATAAAAAATGGATGTTGTTTTCCTTAATGAGGATTTAGAGAGCTTTATGCTGAAAAAAAAGCAATAGAAAATAAATTAGAAAACTATGAGTAACTTGGTAAAGTGAAAGAAATCAGAAGAAAACAGGGGGGCAAAAAAGAGCAATATTGATAACTGGGGATTAATGGCTAAAAGTTACACAGATTTCATAAGGAAAATAACAATGTCAACATGTATAATTTATGGGCGTTGGAATTAAGGAAAAATACTTGATGTATGAAAGAATTAAGAAGATACAATGTCTTTTTGTCTATCTTTACCAAAACCAGGTAAAGATAGACAAATATAAAGATAAATTTCCCTGCTGAAATTCACAGCAGGGAAAAAACTAATTCACACTGTTTCTCTGTTCAGACAATAATTTTAGATCTGATGTAGAATAGCTGTTGGAAGTGGAAATTCAAAAATCACTGGACTTCAGTAACGCATAGCTGAGTTTCTTAAAAAAAAGAAACTATCAAAAAAAACCTATTGGTATGTTTTGATTTAAGGTATTGATTTGTAAGAAAAGTCCAGATACATAATTTGAAGAAAACTAATGTGATATTAGGTAAAAAACTAGGATGAATGACCTGAGAAGTTTCAGACCTGTGGAATTTCAGTCCAGGATCAGCCTGGGGCAGAATAAATTCTCCACAGAAGAGTTTCTCCACTCACTCATGAAAGAAAAACTGTGAAGAACTGTTAAAAGATTAAGCTGTGTAATTAAATTCACTTACATGACACGACAAACTAACTGACAGTCTTATAAGGTCAACATTTTAAGCCACACGATACTCAGATTTTAGGAAGATCTCTGCCACTTGATATTTTGATTAAGAAAGTAAAATTATATACATGCAATACTACAACAGTTAAGTAGATTAAAATTAAACGCATGGATTAAGTAGATTTAAAATTGAGTAATTATTGCATTTCAGGCTTTAGTTGGAAGAACTAGAAGGCATCTCCTGGATTTACAAATACAGTTCTTGCTACTGTGAACCATCATGTCATATCATCTATATCATATCATTATCATATCATATAGCTTACCACGATTTGGTTTTTTAGCTTCAGGGATTTTTTTTACTCACTGCTCATGCTGGATCATCACTGACAAAGGTTTTAGAGGAATCAGTTTCTGGCACTACACTGAGTGCCAGCTTTCAACACTGATAGTACTGGACATGAGCTCAGACTGAAAAAATGCTGACATCTAGGCTAAAGTATAGTAAAAAAAAAGTACAGTTTTTGGATGTAGGATTGGTTTTTGGTGTTTGGGAAATTAAATGCTGTCAAGCTGCTTATCGTGTTTGCAGATCTCAGGTGAACATTTGAGGAAGCTGTAACTGAAAAGACCTTTAAAGTCTTGCTTATGTGTTAGTAGTGACTTTTGAAGTGCTGAGGAACTTGTTATTCTTGTTTCCACACATAAAATTGGGAGAATACTCCTTTCCAATTTTCAGGTCTGGTTTATCCCTTCAATACTGAAATTTAAGTTCTCTACCTCCTTCTTTCAGGTCCTTTTGATGTGTGATTTTTTTTTTCCAGTTGTTTTCTTCCCTTACCACTGCAGCCATACTTCCTCTATTCCCTGCACTGGGACTGTCCTTAAGCAGAGAATGAGAATATCTTTGCAGTTCTGTCTTTCCACTGTTTTATTTCTTTCTTGTTTTTCAGCAGTTTGGCTCAGCATTCAGTTAAAATTGTAAATCAATACAAAGGAGGAGAACCCATCCAGAGTTGGATATAGGAATTGTAGGTTAAATTTCTTGTTCTCCCAGCAAATTCTTGCTTGGCTTTGAGTGTGAGGCATTTACAGAACTAATTGCATACTCAAGTATTGAACATTACTTTAACTGGTAAAAGAAAGAAAATTAAAAAAAAAAATACAATAGTATATTTAAGCCTCATAATGGGATCATGTACATATTTATCCTTTATTATATATGTTTAATATCCTTTATTATAAATGTTTAATATCCTTTATTATATGAAAATATAATATGATTTTTAGTTGTTTATTTGAATGCAATTTTGTTCTTCAGCCCACTGCAAGCACACAAAATTTTTCCTAGGCATAGTCAGTGGCTCAGGCACAGTACTCGAGCAGACTATTAAATTACTATCAAACACTCAAAACTGGCATGCAGAGTACTGAGGCAAATGCTGGTGATATGGTGTAGTAACTAAGACAGCAGAGTAATTAGCATGGCTGTTAAAGACTTGATTTCATCTCCAGCTCCTCCCCATGAACAGCCCAATGCAGACTCCCGATTTTGGATGAATTCTCTTTGACACTGCTTCAGTACAAAAGGGCACTAACAGTAAAAATCATCTTGGCATTGGTCAGCCTCCTTTCCTGCTTGCTCGCCAGCTTTTAGCCACAGTGAAGTTCTGCAGGAGGAAACTGGCCTTAATTGAACAGCTCTGGAACACACACAGTTAATAGGAGAGAAATCAATTTTGTAGCAGAGCAAAGACGTGCAGAAACTTTTGCAAATTTTCTTCCTCCAAAGCACCCCACACAAAGTAATAACCATGGCAAGGCAGGGCTCACAGACATTGTCTGGTCTTGGTAGGAGATTTTTCTGAGTGCCAATTGACCTCTTAAACTGAATCTGAAACAGTGGACTAGGACATTGACCTGAATGACTCAGAATAGTGATGCAAATTATTTTCTTGAGACATTTAATGTGGGAAGAGCTCCAATAAAAGGTTAGGTAGGTATGTTGGAGGGTGCAGTAAGATTTAAGTTGTTTAGGTCAGTTGCTTAGAACTGGTGAACAACAGAAATTGTAGGATAACAGTGAAGAAAACATACTTAACAAGTCTGGCTTCCTACTATGCAGTATTTGCTCAGATTTCCTAAATAATAGGGTTCTCACCTTGACCTTACATGGTATTCATACATTCCAGTTTACTGAGACAATTATGATAATTTAATCTGACTACAAGCATCATAAAAAACCCAAAACAAACCAACAACAAAAGTGATTCAGTTTTAGGAAGTGGCTGTGCCAATTCCGAGTAACCAGAGAGCCTTCAGCTGACCTGCAGCCACCAGCTGGCCACTTTTCTGTCCTCCCCAGGTAATCTCCACTGTTCATCTCCAGGATCAGGCTGCTTTTAAATTTAGTCAGCTCCAAGACTAACGCTGTTGTCCTTTTTCCATTTCTGAAGTGCAGAATAGCCTTACCCAATGACTAGTTTAAGTTCCCCTGTGCACAGTAGTCTACCAAAATAAGTCCAATTTTCCACCTTCTTCCACAAAACAGCTCTAGAATTCTTCCCCATTTCCATTTTCCCTTTAAATTTTCTGTGCCCCTAATAATGCTTAAATATGTAGCCTGTTTTATCCTCCTTTTTAATTTCTGCTGTTATTCGTGTTTTAATACATTTTCCCTTAAAAATGAAAGAAGTCCAGCTGCCATCTGCAAATACTGTCATTTTGTTCTTCCTTTAAAAACAGGGATATATTCAGTGTCAAATTACCTTCGCCCCACTGAATCCACCCTGTTTTCCTAGCTGCATTGCATTGTCACAGCCCAGAAATTCTCATCCCCTACTGGGATTTCCTGGAATTGAAAAGTTTTAAGCCTCCTAGCTGCTGCCCAGGGTCCCTGTCTGAGTGCTGCTGTTTGCTTTTTGCATGTTCACTCAGCCCACACCATTCAGCCTGGCTATTTTTAAGCTTAGGAATCCTTGAAGTCCCGACCTACATCTCGTACAGACACTCGTCCCCAAACCCCAGCAATTTTTCAGCACTTACCACTGTGAATGCAGAAGGGGTTGGTGCTTTGCAGGCTCTGTTCAGCCAGCTCCCTGTCAAATCCTGGTGGCTGCTGGCCTTTTTCACTTGGAATCAGTCCCATGACAGTAGGTACAGACCTGCCCACACGGTGTCTAATTATAGGCTTGGTGTGGGTGAGCGAGAGCCTTTGTAAGAGTGATCCCCTCGATGCTGGGTATCACAGATGTTGCCTTTCCTCGCCTCTCCCTGTGTGTAATTCAGCAGCATTTTCCCCTCCTGAAGTTTTATTAGTTTGAAGAAAAGCAAAATGAGGCTGTTTGAGCCCCCTCAGAGGGGTTGTTGTGTGTTGATGTTCGTCCCAGCCAACATGGAATGGGTTAACTGGTTATTGTGAGCTCCTGTTACAGGGAATGACTGACCCTCCACGGAGGGCCAGTTCAGAGCAGGAGATTTATTTCCTTCTTCTCTGTCCCCCCCACAGCAGCCACCAGCTGTCTTTTTGTTAGCTGCCTGGTGAACATGCCTTGTCAAAGGAAACCCTTGTACATTTTCATACAATCAAACCTCCTTATATTTTTAAATTATTTTTTTAATCAAGGGAAGACTAGCTTCTTTTAATAGAAAGGAATAGGAAAAATAGTCTTAGAACTTAGGGGCAATATAAATATCTGAGTTTTTAGTAGGGAAGTTCCCCAAGCTCTGTTTACCCACTGCCATTTTGTCTAATCTATGTCCTCTTAGGCCATGTGGGATTTGCACATTGGATGTCTCTGTAGCAAGCTCTCTTATCAGCTGGCATGCTCTGAATATAACTGGTGTAAACTGACATTATTGTGATCCATCTAGATCAGAGAAAGCACAGGCACTTTCATTCAGAATTGTTCCAGAGAAGGATAGGGTGATGATAATCATGTCATTCATCTTTTCATGACTTGTCCATCATGCAAATCCCAGATTCTCTTCTGTGCTCTGGAGACTGTGAGTCACAGCCATGTCAGAACCCAGTTCTTTCAGTTCCTGAGAAAGGCCCCAAGTCCCTACAGTGCTATCTGCAGGATGTGTGCTGCCATAATCACCTGGTAGGAGTGACTGTCACCCTTAATCAGGGAGTGGTGCAAGTGCCTGAGGGCAGGAAGTAACTTGGGCTGGATCTGTGGTTCACATAAGGAGCCAATTTGTGGTCCTGAGATATGTGCATTGCCTGAAAGAAGATATTTCAGAAATTACACCAAAAAATATACTGAATTGTATGTAAGGCAATCAGCCTGCAAGGCATTGGAAGGACTGAGTCAAGAGTGTCTGTCACTCCCTGTGGCACTTGGCACCTACAGGAATGTTTGAGTCTGGGTCTGGTTCTTGGTAGAGTGGTGCAAGGCAGTGCCATATATGCAAATAATCATTAGAAAAAAGTCTGAGAGGAATGTGGGGGAAGAACTGGCCAGTAAGGGACTGCATCTCATATTTAATTTCTGCTGACACTGACAATGTAATTTCAGATAAGACAGAAGAGATCCAGGTAATAATAAATTCTTGACACTCGGGTCTACCTTCATTGACTGGAAGATGGAGATTTGGCAGCAGTAATGGGACACATCTGCTCAGAGCAATGCAGCTCATTAGACAGGTCTGGGGAGGAATGAGTTTGGGAAGCCAAGGAAAAGAGATAAGGAAGGACATGTGCCCTCATGTGCCTTGTGTCAAAATTCTGGCATGTAACTCAAATGCAAAGCAGCCACTGAAACTGGTGCCTCTGTTTATGATGAGACTCCTTCAGAATCTGATGGCCATCTTTGTGTGGTGATCAGACCAACATGAAACATTTTTAGGGGACCAGAATTTCTGGATATGCTTAAATATTTTGCTGTTATTTCCACAGAGTTAGTCTTTGTGTGCAAGTGCTGAAACAGTCCCACTGAGTTTCACTGTCTCTGTATTTCAGAGAGTATTTTTAATCACAATGGTGTGATTAAATTAATGTAGGCTAGTACAACAAATCAGAATTAATAGCAAAAGTAATTTCTAACCCATGTTGTAGGCTTTTGAGGTGTAGCTCCTTTTAGAAATGATAATTTTTTCTGGGACTGTTTCTATGTCTTAAGAGGAAAACAGATTTTAGTGGGCAGAAAGAAGAGTCTGGCTTTTGCAGCTGCCTCTGACAATGTGCAAGTGAACACATCCAGTGGTTTTATAAATGTCAGCCTGAGAATTATCAAGGCCATAAATCCTTTTCGGTAGCAGTGGCATTCACATAGGTAGGAAAAAGAGAATCAAAACACTAATTGAGAATCATTCCAAAGGAATCTCAGAAACTGTTTCAAGTGCAGCAATATATAAATTACTTTATGGCTTTCATAGAAGGATAAGTGTATCAAACTGTAAAAGCAACATTTTTCTTGCCCTCATTTCAATTTTAGATTGAAGATGGTTAATTAATTTCTTATCTTGGATAGAGGTCATCTGGATATAGCTTTGTGCATTCCTTCCTCTAAAGAATTGCTAATATGTATAGACAAAGACCACTCAGCTCATTGGAGAATCTTGCCTGCAGTGTTTGAGTGGAAGAGCCAAGAATAAGAGATGTGCTTCATATTTCTATTCTTTAACTCCAGTGTTTTCTTTCTGGTCAAGTGAACAAATTTTAAATTGAATTGAGACAAACTTAATTTACTTTAGTGTATCCTTTCCAGTATCACACAGCAGCAAATAAAAGACTGTTTTGGAAGTTATAAATATTTATGATTTTCCATAATACCTGCTGGCTGTGAATTAAATCATTCAAAGCAAGCAAAGCTCATATTAACTATTGGGTTTGTGAGCTGGAGATTTATGGAGTACAGTATTTGAAGCAAATAGCACTAGAAAAAGGAGTTTTAGATCAAATGATGTGAGTAACCCAAGGCAGAGGGGAGTCCTCAGGGACAGCCAGATTTTCTTTACAAGTAATGTGCAGAATTAAAGGGAAGAGGGTGAAGTCCATTATTCTGAATTCTATATGCTATATAATGCTATGTTAATAGCATTAATATCTCATATTAATACTAGAATATTGAACTTATTTGAATGAATCAGGTGAGATGAAGGGAATAACTACAGATTTGCCTTGGAAATGGATAGGCAGATGCAAAGCTTGAATATGTATTTTGATAAAAGCATGGCTCTGAGCAGCTCACCTACAACCCAGTGGCTCAGATCTAATCCTCTAGAGTTCTGAACATCAACACTTGGTCCCAAGCTTTCCTAGAGCCATTAAAAAAAAAGGAAAAACTCTGGGATGACACCACTGCCAGCCTGTGTTTTCACATATTGCTTTATGCTTCCAGTGTTGCAAGACCCTTGTGGCAGCTGGGAGAGGTTTGTGTTCCTCAGCACAGCAACGTGGGCGTGCTCTGTTTGTGCAAGGGCTGGTGATGAGACATGTTCTTTCTGGAAGTTTTTATATCCTTGATTTGAAGATAAAGATCATTGGCTCTGTTTTGTCCTGGAAATTTGCCACAGCAATAGATTTGGGCATGCTATCAACTTCTGCTCCCTAATTACTGGAAACAGAGCAATTTAAAGCAGCTTGGAGACTGCTTGAAATTAGAAAAGTCCCTGATATTGTGTAATGAGAAAAGGAGAATAAGAAAGCCCTGAGTTTTGTAGAGACTCCACCCAGATGGATTTACTGATAGGTCAGTTGTAGGTCAGTTGTTTAGTGGCAACCCCAACTCCAGTCAGGTTTGGTTATAGAAGAATAACTCAAATAAATTTTGGGCATGCACAAAGATTTTTGGTTTTGCTTCTGTCCCAGCAGCCTCTCAAACAACTGTTAGACCCAGGGGCTTCACAAAATACTCTGACTACATTAAAGTCTCAGAAAAATTTCCTTCTAAAGTTTTTTTATTTTTTGATCTTCTGTGTAACAGACAGATATTTGAGGATTGGAATATGCTGTAGGGAAAAAAAAAAACAAATATGAAAGACCAGAAGATCTTGGAAGGCTTATTCCTGCAAATTTCTGGTTATTTTGCAAGGATTTTATCAATGTATTGTCATGGATTACAGTAGCATGAAGAAAGTCTAAAAAGTCACAGAATAAGATAGGATCAAAAGTAGGAAAAGAGAAACTGCCTAATCTGAACGCTGAGGTCTCTGTCTATTATTCCTATTTAGTTAATTTCTATTATTATTGCTATTTTAGTTCTAGGTTTACAAACATTTAGGAGGGGAATTTTGATAGGCTGTGATTTTGGAAAGAGGAGAAACTACTGTGCTATGCAGTAAGTATTTTATTTTTGTTATCAGAGAATTCTGACAAAAATGGCCCTTGTCCCTTCAGCACACCTGCACATATGCCTTTAAGACAAACATGTTTTCTTCCAAAATTATTTTTCTGCTACATATAAAGTACACAAAGGTAATGTAAGTGGATCAGATAGTTCAGATGTTGGATTGCTAATGATTCCTGCCCATTTTTCCATAAAAGGCTTAAGAAGTTTGTGTAGTTGTTTTACATTATCCCATTGTCCAAAGAGTGCCATGAGAGAGCAAAGTGCCTGGGCTGAAAGCTTCACAATGGCTTTCTTATCAATTTACCTTTGGCATAATTTTTGTAGTGAACACATGTTCAAGGAGTAAAAAATTAAAATTTTATTGTAATTCTGAAGGACTAGGCAAAATATTTGAATAATGTAAAAGATGGAATGAAAATCATATGTTCTTTAAATCCCTGGAGAAATGAGGCATGTTTGATTTTAAAAAGCACTACCTTTCCACATGACAGCCGAACATATGGAGAGCTGTGTCTCACTTGACATTTTAAATATTCAATTTAAATTGTTCTGAAAGGATGGCTTGCCTTGTTTTAAAGATATGAAAGAATTGCCTGTCCAGAGCTTTGTCAAAGGCAGATGTTCTCATGAAATAACAAACCCTTGCATTATTTGGACTAGCACCATTAATGTAAAATGATAGCATCCAAAGATTTCATATTAGGAAGAATTTTAAATTTTGCATATAGAAAGAAACAAAGAGAAAAATTATTTGCCACCAGCAACACACAGCTACTGCCAGTGTGGATTTTTTCATCTTTATCTCTTACCTTGTTCTGTCTTGAAATATATTAGCAAGGAAGGGCAGTGTTGATGTCTACTATACCAAAGAATAAAAATGAACTCAAGAAATAGCATATGACAACAATGAAAACAGAGCAACACATGGGAAGAAATTAATGCAATGTTCTAGTTTTAGCTGAAAAAGTTGGGTGAGAAAATGCATTTTTTAAGTGGTCTCATCAGCTGTACAACACTTGTAGCACAAGTCAGCAGCCTAAATGAGCTGTCAGTCAGAATGCTGGTGAAATCTATACCTTAAAATGAAACAAAATGAAACTTGTATTTTTGAAAGAATATGATTTATTATATTTGATGTTCATAACATTGGATGTTCATTACATTTGTTGTTCATAAAGACATCAAATTAGTTTTTAGACTTGCAAAAGGGGCGCAGTCAAATATGGACGCAGGAGAGGATGGGCTTTAAAGAAATCTTGAGTCCAACAGGACTTTGTTTCCTTCCTGTGAGGAGTGATGCCTCACATGGCACTGATCACACTGCTTGTGCCATAAAACCCAGTGCCTGCCCCTGCTGCATAGGTTTTTGTGATCAAAATATTTACATTTATTTTGCCTCAGTTCCTGACTGTAAGAAAGGCAAAATAATAGAGTCTCCTTAATTTGTGTAACTCTGGGGCAGAGAGCCATGCAAGGTTTATGGAGGATGATGTTTAAGATGTTGTAATTACCAGTTACAGATATTTCCAAACTGTGTAGAAGTACCTGGGGCTTTTTTATATCTCCAGGGGAGCACAGGAGAGGGAAACCCCTTCTTGCTCAAGAAGGGAATCTTGCCAAGAAGTTTCCTTAAGGGGTAAAGAAGGTTGAATTTCCTGCTCAAGATGGTTTCAGGTCTCACCCTGCTCATGGGGAGATGATAAATAAAGGGTACTGAAGAGTGACTCTGAGAAGGCAGATACCTGATTTATCAAACATCCTGAGCAAGCTCCTTCACCAAACTTCACAGGAAGTGACAGGGATCTGACATCTCAAAAGTATTGCTGCATAATTTGAAACAGACCTGTTCATCAGCCACATTCAGCCTTGTGTAACACACCAACACCTTTTGGTGAACCTCACTGGAAGCATTCTGGAATAGCTGGTTGTCAGGATGGGGCACAACAGAATTGCCCAATGTGATTGATACACTTCATTTCTGCACCCAAATGATAAACCTTACATCAGATGCAAAAATCTGTTGCTTGCCTCAGACAACAGCTAGTAATTAAAAAATGAAAGAATTTTTTGTGGGTAGCCTGCATTGAAACAAAGGAACCTTAGCTTATTTTGGCTGATGCTGATAACTCTTAGTGGTCTGGTTTTGCTAACCAGTACAATCAAAATGCTGACAAATTTGGAGTGGCAATGCTAATCCAAATGATGTAGCTCAAGTCTGACTTCAGCATTGTCACAAAGGCAAAGCAGAGGTGGAAAATTCAGTTTCACCGGCAAAGAGAAAATATTTTTTTTATTGAAAGCTGCCAGAAAATTCAAGTTCCTCAGTAGTACAATATAGTTTTGATAAAGGAAATGCATGTTTCAGGTATAGAAAAGAGTCCAGCTGGTTATTATAGTTTATAACTATAAACATTAGTTATATGTGTTTTCTGTCACTGTTACAATAGTTCACAGGAGCGTAGCATGGAGAAAAGGTGACAGCACTAACTTGGAAATTGAGCTTTTATGGAGGGCTGGACAAATTTCTCAAAGTCTGTTGAGGGAGCCTTGTTGGTCCTTTGCTGCTGACTGTGGTGTCCTCTTCCAGCTGGTGAGGGGGGCTGCAGGGCTCCAGGCATTCCTGCCCTCAGCACAGAGCCAGGGCTTGCCACTTGCTGGGCTGCACAGCTCCACACCCACAGAACACAGACCTGGGAGGGGGGAGAGTTTAAGGAAATATTTGTCAGTAAAATGGGACATTTTCATAGCAGCTAGCCAACATAATCAGTATAAACCCTGGTTTTATTTCATGCTAGGACAAAGCACAAATTCCAGTAGACTAAAAACATAGAGTGTGTGTTATCAATTTCTTTTTTAAGACTTACTAGTTCATGACTAATTATTAACTTTTAGGATGTGTTTGCCTTTTTGATCAGGCTCCCTTATCATTTTAATTTGGAACAGGAGAGTGCTTTTGAAGGGAATTGCTCCCTCCATTTTTCCCACTTACATGACAGAATGGAGTGGGTGCATAAACTGGATTAATTTTGGTTAAAACTAAACAAGAGGCATGTTCCAAAGGTGTGTCTAATGTCCTGCAGATGTCTCTGGCTGCCAGGCCCATTGGCTCAGCTGGAGTCAGCATGAAGCACCCTGCCCAGGCAGGTACAGTGTTGAACTTTTTAGAACTGTCTCTGTGTGCTGTGCTATGTGCCATTGGACAGCTGGGCACATGAAAATGCAATTTAGGAGGAAAACTTCTACCTTTCCATCATTAGATTATGTACTTACATATTCCCATTCTCCCCAGATATTATTCGGACTTCTTCAGCTCCCATGCAGCCTCTGTCTGCATGACCTAGTTGCTTTTTCCAGAGAAACTCAACTTTTGAAATGTTCCCAGAAATTTCTGTATCAATGTAGTTCAAGTAGGTGTTGCCTGGTTTGAAAGTTCCCCTGCCAAAAGAAAAGCACACAAGTGACACTCAATGTCTACACAAGTGAGGGGGAAAATAGAATTTGGCTATGGGCAATAAGGGAGATGAGCTGAGGGGTGCTGTGGGAGTTGGGGCTTTGACTACTGCTGTTAGAATTTTATGAACCCTTTTTTATAGATTTGCTGAAGTTCCTGTGCCTTTCAGGATAAAAAAAACCACTTATCAGTTAGCACAGCCTCTGTTACTATCTCTGTGATTTATTCTATGCATTACTTTTGAAAAATATGATCTATCTTCAAATAACTCCAAGTCAAAAAGTTCTCTCAGTGTTTCTGGTTGCTCTCAACCATGAAGGAAATTGAAAATTATAGTTTACATTTGTGCCGTCTGTGCTATCACTGTTCACTCTAACAGAACACACACCACAATGTGACATTAACATTGAAATTATCTGTGGGTTTATTGCTGCAGTGGTATTTATAACCAGAGGTACTCCTGGTACAGACCAGTAATGGGGCTGTGTTCAAACACACAGGAGGTTGGTTTTGTAATATTGAAGCTGGGTTGCTGACCAGCATCTGTTTATTGAGATTTAAATTCACATTTACTGGAAAAGGCCAGGCTGAGTGAACAGGAATCCCATATTCCAGCACAGTTCATGGGCAAGCTGCAACTTTCTTATTCACATATTCCCCAGAGGAGGGGATAATCAGATGACTCTACATCACCGAGCCCTTTGTCTTTTCAGAGATCACCAAATCATGTTTGAGTCCAGCAGCAGCCACAGAGCTCTTGTCCATTTTGCTATGCTAACATCAGCCTCAGAAAACAAAAGAAAATACAGAGCAAGAGGGACCAGCAAACAGATTTTTACCACAGTCTGCAGCACAGGGAACTTCCAACAATTATCAGCTGCTTTTATTACCAGTGTAAATCACAGACCACAGAGAACAAGGTGACACATGTAAAACAAAGCTGTGTATAAATTCCATGTGCTAACAGCAATAGAGCCACATTTCTAACAGCCACATTAAACTTACTTGTCAATGGTATATTTTTTTCTGAACCCATTAGTTCCAGTCAAGGCTATATCTATATTTCCCTTCATGGTTTCTGGTGCACATACTTTGACATGTATCTCTTTTCGCCAGCCTTGGGAAGCAAAATCAAATGGATTATAGTTGTAAGGAGATTTCTTTCCTAAAGGTTAAATTTCTTATATGTTTCAGTGTCTCTAAGAGAGAGAAAAGGATTGCACAAACACCCTTAAAAGCAAAAAACACCTGTGATAAATTGCAGTTCATTTATGAATTTTCCTGTTGCCCCAGTCCTGTGGCTATTTCTACATTAATCACAACTAAAACTGCATTTTTTATTGCTCCCTGCCATTTTGACTTGATGAACTTGGCTAAAATATCCTGAAATGCTCCAGTTTTATAAATTTTGCCAATAAAAACAATGCAAGATTTTAACATTTGAAATTATGCACTTCCAGCATAAAATTCCTCCCCAGTTTCAACTTATATAATTTTTGAAGCCATCATGTAATAACCAGTTTAACCCAAAGGTGAGCATCATTTGATCTGTTTTTACAATTATCTCAGCCTTCCAAAATAATGCTGGTACTGCATGTTCCTAACCCCTAAAATTCTAGATGTTTTATTGAGTGTAATTC
The DNA here is from genome assembly GCA_003676055.1 of Chloebia gouldiae. Classification (NCBI taxonomy): domain Eukaryota; kingdom Metazoa; phylum Chordata; class Aves; order Passeriformes; family Passeridae; genus Chloebia; species Chloebia gouldiae. The sequence goes on along the minus strand of QUSF01000019.1, from coordinate 6,989,380 downwards.
ATTAACTGCAGCAGCTCTGCAGAAGTGTAAGGTCCTTTTTCACACATAATTCATTGCCACTTTAGAATACACCACAAAATGAGCACTTACGAGCATATGGAGGGGAGGACCCTGTGTTTAAATAAACTTTTTGATGTTCTTTTTCAGTTTTACGTAAAAATTTATCAGCATGATGACCCATCAGCGGGCATCCTTCTTCCGGACATGGAAAGCAGTCTCCCTGGGGGGAATATAAAAATGTGCCTTATAAGATTTCATCTATTTTAATCTCACTTTTTAAATTTTAGGAAATCAAGATATTTCAGCTTTCCCCCCCCCTTTTTTTTTTTTTTTTTGGTTTGGATTTTTTTAGGTATTTGCTTCTCAGTTCAGATGACATCTTTAGTATTTATCAATGTGGCTGAAAAAGGAGTTGAGGTGGTCAGTCATCTTATTTCATCTTGTTGAAAATCAGAGAGAAACAGGTTGAAAATCTGACCTAATTCCTCATGGTTTTACAGGGACCATAAACAAATACCATAAAGAGTGTTGTAGCTTGCTACCTGATCTGTAAAATCCAGGTAATATATTCATCTTTCATAGGGTCCACTGGAAGGTTTTCTCCTGGTTATAGGATGGTTATATCTCACTCATATGGTAAAAATATTTATGTTTAAGAATACTGGAATTCAGGAATTTCGGAAGGTTGGGCTTTCCCGTCACACTATGACATGAAATAACTCACACACGCATGCTAGATGCAAAAGAGGGAAGAAAAGAGGAAATCTATTTCTGACTCTGCAATATACAGAATTCTAAAAGTAACAGTGGATTGGAGGATGAAATTGCCACCTCTCCAACCACACTGGTCAAACTAACAGTCCATAAATTCTTTTCTCCTACAAAGGAGAATGCAAGACAATTATTGTTTATATGAACAGTGTGTGAGAACTCCAATGGAAATTTATAAACATCAGAAGGCATAAAAAGTTCTAGAATAACTTTGAAACTTTTAAAATAACAACATTTTCCATTTGGGATTTGTTCTGTCAGCTCTTTATCCTTTATTCCCATGCAGAGCCTTAATGAATTTAATCTATCTACACAGATCAGACCTTGACATCCATTTAAAAAAAGGTAAAAAAAGATAAACATGAAAGCAGATTAATTACTATGGGGAAAAATAGGGAAAAATAGCTTTACTGTGTTTAGGTAGTTCAGTTTTGATATGTGGGACGTTCTGCTCAAACTGGTATTTGTGGACTTTTGGCTATTTATGTGTTTGATGAAAAAAGGCTTCATGATCATCATCACTTCTCTATTGTGAAATTGCTTGGGTTTGGGGATGGTCTGAGTGAAGGTGGTCAGTGGTTCTGAATGTGCCCATATCCCCTGAGCCCAAGTGTAGATCTTGTCCCAGAAATGATTAAAAAAAGAAGGACAGGGCTATAGGGCCTCAGATAAATCCAGACCTGGTACTTACCAACACAAACTGTTGGTATGTGTCACACTGATACCCTGCAAATCCATTTGGAGTGATGATGCTCTCAGCATAATACCTGAGACTTCTTTTATGTCCACATCCAAAAGATCCGTATGCTGGGGGGGAAAAAAAAAAACAAACAACAAAAAACCCAGCAAGTAAAAAGTGATTAAAGCGATACATTAACGTAAAGTCCATGCCAAAGAAACATTCTGGGGTCTCTTTTCCTCCAAAACACCTGCATATATAGTGATATCTCAGGTAAAAGAAATAGCAATGATTAAAAGACATTTAAACTGTGAATTATTTGGTTTTGTAGTAAGACTGTGTACTTATGCCTACATATATTATTTTCTGGTGGAAATAGGTAGTTTTTAACAGAGGTGGAGATGCACAAGGTGAAACAAGAAGCATTTGAAAGACTGGAATATTTCATATCTACAGTTTTTGTAAAGCATACGGTAGTTACAATGAAGTAGTTTTCCTTTTCTTACAGTTATCACAACATGGTATTCTGTAAAATCACAGTTTCCACTAATTTCTAGAATGAAAGGTAATTTTAGGAATTATTATAAATTCAGTGGCTTTTGGTGTTTTTAAGCACTAGAAAATCTGCAGTCATTTGATAGCAATTCTGTGAAATCCTCTGAAAAGCAGGATATTTGGCAGTGTGTCCTTGATTTTGTCAGAACTCTTTGAAGTAGGTACTTTTTCCCATCAGACTGAAATTTATAAGCAGCCAGTAAGGAAAGAAGAAAATGCTGTTTGGGTTATATTTACATGTCCCTTACAGCAAATGTTGTCTTCCTTGATTCCGAGGTCTCTCCTGTATCAAAAATCCATATACTAAAGTTAGGTTGTTTGTATAAAAATGGGCTTTATTCCTCTTCAGCATGTGGTGGGGGCTCACAAACCACAGGGGAGAATCTGCAAGGCACTGAAGTAGTTTCAAGCTAGCAAAGGTTGTGGTGAAATGAAAATTTCCCCTAATGGCAATATTGATGCATCTTAAAGATAGACCAGCTGGTGTTGACCAGTTGACACATTGTTCTTGCCATAAGGAAAGAAAAGAAACCCCACATTAAAATCTCTCTGGAAAGTACTTGTTGGCTGTTTTTCTTGGAAATAATCTGCATCATCAAGGCTTCCTGAGTATGTTTTCTTAGTAGCTCTTTCTTTAATTCAGAAGGGTTTGTGCTTTTAAACCCTCAGCTCTTACAGCTGGCTCAATTTATGTTAGTGGCAAATTCACTTAACACCTATAGGCTTTCTACTGCATCAAAAAACTATAGGGAAAAAGTCACTAAATATCATTTCTAAAGCACTTCATGCATAAAACCACTACAGAAATCTAAACATTAGCAAACAATAGAAAGGTTACCAAAGTAAGGTTTAACCCAGAGGAGTGAGTTAAGGCTGTCTCTATTTTTAAGAGCTGCTTGAACAACCAACTCCATATGCTTGTGTTCAATAGAGCTGAGTTTCTCCTTCAAGACAAAACATTGCAAAAAGCCTTGTGAAATGTCTCTGGAAAAATAAATTTTTTTTATTTAAATACAGAAATTTTTATGCATTCAAATTGGAAAGTGTTATCGTTCCAAGTGACTTTGAGCACAGCCAGCTTTCAGTTCTCTTTGTTACTTAGTTCTCAACCAGTTCTAAGGGAGAGCATTTTTGAAAGCAAATTATTTAACTAGTGGTAGGGATTTCAAACCATTTAGCTGTGAATAACACATGTTCTCATTTCTGTAGGTTAGCATCAGAAGACAGGACTTTGTGGATCTATTGTAGTGGATCCCGGGGTAATTCTGATTAACTGCCCAACTTCCTTTGAAGAACTACTAATGGAGCAGTCATTTTATCTTATTTTATATTTCTGACCTTGGGCTGTTCCCTTTGAAGAGACTAAAGCTTGATGGCATGCATGAATCCCACTAATATTGGGAGTAATATCTTCCTAGGGAGAAGGAGACCTCAGATTTTAAAATACTCATTTTTTGGATTATCCATTAATGAAATTTTACTGGTCCTTCATGTGAAGAATTCCCACTGAGGTCAGTCTCTCAGCACAGTGACAGGCTCTTAGAAAGCTTGTGATGCACAATTTTGCATGCTTTAACTGAAGTTTTCATCTAAAATTTGCCTTGTTTAGTACAAAAGAAAATTGGAGTGTATTTCAGAGCCAGGTTTAAATGTTCAGTTTTTGAGCACTGTCTCCTTATTCCAAATCTGAGCTATATAAAGGTTTTACCTTATCCTAGCCTTTGTTTCTAACTTGTAATGAGGTCTTGTAACTTATAATGAGGTATAACTTCTTTAAAATATATTTACCTCTCATAAGGTCATTGATATCCCGGGTTGCAGGAGGTACACGAAGCTGGCTGCATCCTGGCATCCTCTTCCCACCATTTGGGTAAAAATCCAGGTGGCCACAAGTCTGAAGAATCCCTGGAGCTGAAATGCACAATGGATCCTGGCAGATCACTCCTAGGTGTTCTGTAGCCAACCTGTGTGCCAATGGCAGCCTTTAAATGAAAACTTACCAAAGTCAAAGAAAAGATGACCAGCATGAGTATGAATTATATCAACAAATTTTGCATCTGAAGGATCCAGCCTAACCATTGTGGGAGTGTACTGGAAAAGGGGCCCAGCTGGATCCAAACCTAAATGAATGGAGATATATTTGATTGAGTAAATAATACTATATGTATAGCACCACATACAGGTTATGTATGCTATATATGTGATTACATTTCTGCCTTTACATTAAAAAAAATCCATTTTGTGGTCCACAGCTAGAAAAGCAGGCAAGGTATTAATAGAAAGCTGACTGAAGGTATTGCAGCACAGTAAAATGCTGGTGGCTGCTTGGCTTACTTTCGGGAACAACGATATAAGAAGAGATTTGGTTTATTGGGGTTTTTTCCCATGATTTTATTGAAAAATATGAAATCTTCATATGTTTCTCTGAGCACGTAGATTTATTTATGAAATTTATTTGGCAGGAAGACTATTTTTATTTCCAGAATATCTTGGTTGAAAATGGTATCCCTTCACTTCAGTGTCAGTGAGGTCTCTTTGGAGATAAAGAAACACAGCTCTGACCCCAGTTTCCCTGAGCTGCTCGTGTGACTGCTCACAGTGTGCATGCCTTAGACAAAGCAATGTCTATGCAGAGAAAAGAACTGACTGGGGAAGAAGGAAAGCATAATAAGTTTTTAACAGAAAGCAATGTGTGACTGTGTCACGCCTTGCGGGCCACCATGCTGGCTGGACACTGTTTTTATGACAAACCAGCACATTGCATGCTGTATTGTGTTTATAAAGCAGCAATGATTCTTCAGGTCTCTTAAGTTGTGTGAAAGTATGAAGTTTTATCAGCTGAAATAGCTGCAATACCTGTTATTCTTCCAATGCCAGGCTTCCTCCTCCCTGCCTCCCCTGCAACGTGTGCTCCAAGGCTGTGGCCGATGAAATGGATGTTGGCAGGAGAGTAGCCATATTCTTTCTGTGAAGGTTTATGGAAAGGAGAAAAAACCAGCGTGGGTATACAAGCCAGTGACACTGCAGCATGTCCCCATGAGTGCTAGGACATGGCCAGGTCACTGGGCAGTGGAGATGAGTGTCCTGGTGGGAAGTCACAGTTCTGGGTGATGGGATCTCTACCTAAAGAGAAGCAATTCCCCAGTCATCCCTCCCCTCTTCATTTTCAGGTTGTTTATGGCTATTTACCATCTTATTCTGCTACACTAAATCTAGGGAATTTAATTTTTCATTTCAGATTTTCAAACCTTTTGAACTGCTGAAAAGTCATGTTAGTTTTTCGAAATCAATTATGACACTAAAGCAGGTATTTTCATTTGTGCGGGATTAAAGCCCTTCAATAACATTTGCACCTGCTTTACTGGGTATTTCATGTTCTTCCTGGCTCTATTGAATTAAATCTAAAGGTGCCACTCTGAGCACCACCTTTTATGTGGACTGTGCACATTCCAGGGATATTTTTTTACCTCGAGGAAGTTCACCAGGTACTCCAGCTCGGCCCCCACAATGCGGACGTTGTTGACAGCATCCGTGTACAGACCACTGGAGCCGTCCCTCCAGTCTGTCAAAATGCAGTTCACATCCTCAGAGTGAAACATGAACTGGTGGAGAACAAGCATTAATTACAATTGTAGCAGGGCATATGTAAACTGTATTTTGTTTTGTTTGTGTCACTGGTGATGACACATCTCTCGGAATTCCTACTGATGCTCAAGATCAACACAAGGAGGCAGAGTAGAACCAGAGATTAGAGGACGCTCACAAGCTTCCTTCAGGTTTTTTTCCATTCCAAATGCCTTGGTTGGCTCTAAGGTACCAACTTCTCTTAATTACAGTACCAAAATAGGTCCAAGCTTTATGATTCAAATTTTTTATGCTTGCATCATCTAAAAGGATTCTCAAATTTGTGCTTGAATTGTTCAGTCCTGAAGTTCATGCATTATAACCAAAATATTCTATTTAGGCACTTCTTCCAATAGAACTTTCTGATTTTGTATTTTATTCTGAAACAATTTCATTTTTGAAATGTGCCAGAGTGGAATGAAACCAATCTGCTGAACAAAGCCTTTTGGTTTTATTAGATCAAATGTGTCACTCAAACTGACACGTTTATTGTGACCTTTTGCTGAGGTGAGAAAACTCACTCTTTCCCCCCCTTTATTATTGGCAAGGAATTGAAAAATCAATTTATTATAGCTTTCCCTGTGGAGGTGAATGCAGCAAAAGGGCATTAAGTCATAGCCAGGAACAAGACAGTGGTTGTGTGGGACTGGGCTTCATTCTGACTTCTGTGCTCCTTATATATGCCCTGAATTAACAAGAGAACAGAGGTGTAAATTTTACGTGGGAATTTTAATCCAAATGTGGATATTTAGACTTTCAAACACAAGCAAAATGATGGTTAAACAATAGTTGTACCCACCCTGCATATGCTTGTTAGCCAGGGGAGATCTGCTCCAGCAAGGTGGCCGTGTATGATGAAACGAGTTTTCCTGTGCGCCCGGAAATTCGAAGCTTTTATAATTGAAGAATTTGTAGCTGAAATTCTCTGTGCCAAAAGAACCAAACAGCCAACAAACACAACAAGGATGTGACTGTTCCATCCCACTGTACATTTTGATAAAGGGCAGAGTGCCCCAATGGTTAAGGCATAGTTCTAGACCTAGAACAGATGGGTCTTATTTCTCATTCCTAAACTGCCTTTTGAGTTTCAATTAATCAATTAATCACTACAACAAATGCTTCACTTCCTCTGGTTAACTGAACTGGCATCTTCTGCACAATGCTTTGTGATATACTGGTACAACATGCCATGCAAGTACAAGATTTTATCAAACTTGGCAATAGAAATGCAAAGATAGTATCTTTGGAAAGGTATTATGTGCTTGGCTTTGAAACTATATACCTGTTTTTCTTTCTTTTTTCCTTTGAAGATAAGATCTTAATTGCTTCATTTATATTTTATGGGAAAACCCACCAGGCTTATAAATTCAGAGGCTGTAGGTATTTTGGTGTGTATTGAGAAAGAAGACATTATTTTCTTTTAAAGAAATTCCAAGTAGTAACTCTTACGTATTTTTTGTTATGTTTTTGTTGACTTAAAAGGGGGATGTCATGCACTAATTAGCAGACATCTCACCTTCAGTGAAAGACTGATTTGTTAAAATCTCATAGGCTCTCTCAGCTGGAGGAGTTGGACTTGTTCTGAAGTGACTTAATAAACACCTCCACTGATTGTGACTGCCATTTATATAAAACCCTTTAATTCTGGAGGCTTTTACGTGCAATAACTTGTGTTAGAGGGCTGTGATTAATATGTTGTAAATATACCTGGCTCCTCAGGGAGCTAAAATGAGGAAAAAGGAAAAAAGATGGATGAAAATTATCATGCGTCTAATATAGAATTGGAGGTTCTCCCAGCAGTCATATGAGCAAAATACGTGAGAAAATAAACTGTCCCTACAATTTATTGAATGTATTGTACACTGTCAGTATTTAAAAACAAAGCACTTTCTTACTTGGTATTTCACCATGTTATCTCTGGTGTAAAGAAGGAAATTTGTGTTCACAGCATCTGGAGAGTGGGGCAAGCCTGCCAGTTGTCTCCCCGGGATCCCAGCCCATGGGGGGCTGTCTGAAAAGCATCCAAGCCTTTTGTAGCAAACTTCCCTTCCTGGGGTGCACAAAAAACAAGATATTCGTGTTCTGGACATGTCACAGATTCTGTACCCGAAGCTGTGAGGAGAGGGTTTACACCAGGAAAGCCAAAAAAGCCTGATTTGGATTAGGATGGAACTTCTGAGCATTTTTCATTAAGGGGCTCAGTGGTGCTCGGGTGTTTGCAGCAAGGACTTGAACTTCGGGAGTGCTTCCTGCTGCAAACAGAGCCTGGAGCTCAGCCTGGTGAGCTCAGGATGTGTTTGCTTGAACATATTGTTAACACAGCCCTTGGAAGAAGACAATAAATTCTTGATCCAGGGAAGAAATCACCTTTTGCTGTCAGCACAGAGTAGTCCTTTAAATCTGCCCTAAACTCCAGGGATTATCTAAATTGTTATTTCTTGTGCAACAGCTCATAAGGGAGCAAAAAGAAACCAAAACATTAAAATAAAGACTTCTAGTTGCTCCACAACAGGCATTAAACATCTCCCTTATTTTTTTCATCACCATAAGATTTTAATGGAAGCAATAAAGTGGAATTTGAGTGGAAGTTTAGAGCAAAGCACAGCCTCAGGATGTGTGGCCTGTGCCTGAAGGACCAGTTTCACAATTTCTACTGTGCCTTTAATACAGTAATGGTGCAAATATGACATGCAGGTGTTGCCATTAATTGTCATCATTCCACACTGTTGTGAAATCCCAAGAAGTTTTTATTGCTATTAAAAGTCCATTCTTTCCTGTCATTAAAGAGGTATTTTAGTCCAAGACTATGTTCTTGTTCCCTGCATAGCACGGTGAAGAGTAGGTGCCAAGGCGCTCATTACCAGGGTTGTAGCTACCATGAGTGAGTTGAGGGTTGGAAATGTTCTGGAAGAATTTCAGTATCAATTTGCATATAAAAATACTTTTCTGATTCCCATTCTGTTTACTAGCTGCAAAAATCTTTATAGAATTAAAAAGTAAGGAGTTAAATATGGGAAAGACATGACATGACTCAGTGGTTCCTAATGAAGAATTATGTTAAACCCATCCCAATGAACAGTTTTTTTCTAGAATATAGATATCCTAGTGTAAATTGCACATAATTTTTACTCTTTATAGAATTCATTCATTATATGTCTCACCTCTGGCTGCATTCAGAAGAAGAATAATGATCCATACTGCAAGCATCTGAAGTGCATAAGAACACAATTCAAACATAATTGAAATTAGGTGAATCTGGAATTCACCTAAGGGTTCCCTTAACCCATTAAAACCCCTCAGAACTCAGTAGTTCAGTAATTTTCTGAGTTAGATCCAAAAAAACCCAGCTCTTCCTCAAAAATAGTATGGTTTCAAAATAGCTTTGGGATTATTTCTGTTTGCCATGGAGATTTTGCATGATCAGGATATCCTTCAGAAATCCTTAAAGATCATCTCCTGTCCTTGACAAACACAAACTTTTTTTCTCTGTAGAGCTGCAGTTTATGGGCATGCAAATTAAATTCTTACAGGATTTGCATCAACACATTACTGCCTGAAATTTATCCTAGGATTTAGTAGAAAAGTTACTCACACAACTGCCATTAATGATTGCATTAAAAAAAAAAAACAAACCCATAAAACCAAAATTAATTTGCGCTTATAAATCATACAGATGGTCTTGAAAACTCATTTTGATCATTGCTATCAGCCATGCATACTTATCAGCCCTTATCTGCCCGATCATTTAATCACCAGCTGATAGGTAAGCACAGGGGTAAATGGAACCCATCATTTACTCCAAGGTGGAGCAGGGAAAGTACAGTCTCACTACTACCATGAGCGTATCTTCAAAGAAAAATAGATAATTCTTAAAAAATCGAATGTCATGCCCAGATCATCCAACCAGTGTTGCACAGACCGAGCCCTGCATTCCCTGAAATCCATAACACATGGTTAGGAGCAAAGAGTTCATCCCTGTGAATCCAAGTGCAGGTTCAAGAGCGTCCTGTTTCCATCTGCTCTCCTCCAGCCACTCACCACACACCTTACCCCTCATCACCATGATCCTTATTTCAGTTCCTTAGATGCTCTTGTCTCCAATGCATCCCATTTTACCTCGGCAAGGCTCAGAGCAAGTTCTCGGGGTCAACCTCTCAGTTGCTCGTGGCAAACCTTGCAGAAGCTCTTTGGGGAGCCTGGAGAGAAGCAGCAGAGCTCTGTGCCTGCCCTCCAAGGGCACGTGGCAGAGGGATGCTCACCCTCAGCTGCTCCACAGTGCTTGGATTCCCAGTTGCCTCTGTGGCTGTGTTGGGTAATGCCAAAAGAGATCTCCCTCTGTCAGCCTTCATCAGAGATAACACCGACCAGGTCCGACCAGCTGCTGTGTGACTCCACCCACTTAATGCAAAGTTTCAAACAGGCTGTTATTGTCCTCCATTGGTTCTTATTTTTCAAGCTAAAAATTGGTGGGAAGTGTGATGAAAACACTGAATAAACACAGGGCCTTTCCGGAGCAGCGGGGCCGCTCGCCTTGGTGCGATGCTGAGTTGGGATCATGACTTGGGCAGAGCCCCCATCCTTTGCATTCCACCCCTCAGTTTTGATAACAAAATCTTCCTGGAACTGATCCCTGTCCTTAATAACTTACAATCTCAGGCAAAATTTTCAAATTTGTGTTTGATATCTAAGTCTACTGTTGCAACATGAAGACACACACAGAGTGTCTTAGGATGAGCTAGCATGTGTTTGTAAGGTTCAAACTGTCACTTGAGAAAATACAGAAAGAAGTATGAAAAATTATAAAAAAAATTAAATGGCTTAGTCTGTCACTTGTTGTTTGTTCATCTTGTAGATCTCTTATCTCTAATTTTGCTACCAGATGAATTACCTGACTTTTCTTTGAAAAGGTGACAGAAATGCTTTTAAAGAGAGGATAATAGTTCCTGGGGCAGATTGTCACTACATTCAATCACCATGAATCTTCATAATTAAATTGTATTAATTGCAGTAATTTTATTTTTTAGTGTTTTGATAATGATGTCATTTCACATAGTGCTATATTGTTGTTATACTATTATATTCACGTTTCTGATCAGACTTTCCTAGAAATCTTTCTTCCTGTAGGTGTATGTGGGGCTTCTCCTACCTAAATGATTCTACAATTCTGTGTAGCACAAATGGGAAAACTGCATCTCCACATTCTAATGTTAAACCCTTTAAGTAAAAGGGTGACTACTGACACCTCCTTAGACAGGGGTGTACAGGAAGGGGAGACTCCCTTTTGGTACAATCCTTTCCACTGACTGATGAGTTATTCCATATCTAGCACACACAAAAATGAACTGGGTTAAAATTATTCTTACAAATGCTAGGTACAAAAGCATTTTCAAGGTTTTCCTTTTTTTTTTTTTTTTTGGTTTTAATAAAGCTAGCCTTGAAAGCTTGATTTCTTCAGCTGTATATTATAGAAGCAAATACATGTTGCAACTCTGTGTCCCTAACAGAAAATTAAGAATCAAGGCTAGTATGGAGTTCAGGGAGTACCTATTCATCCCTTCAAGACTAAGTTAGTCCAGTAAAGTTTTAAATTAGTCACATCAAAATTGAGCTCTCCTCTGCTCCCGTAATTAAAGTCTGTTGCTGGGTTGCAAATTGATCAGTTAATCTGTTACCCACAGAAGTTAAGTAAACAAAAAAGCAGAAGTGTTTAAAAGATGTATACACAAAAATCTGCTTCCCAGTTAGGTCATCCTGGACAAAACTGGCTTCAGTGATAGTGACTAGAACTCAGAACTGTGATGTGTGGGATACTCAGATCTCTGATAAAGGACCACATTTGAAAGTACTTAATGCTTGTTTTTTATATCATTAAGAATTCATAGACAAAGAAAGGTTGATTCATTAGAATTTAAGGGCCCCACAGAAAATTAGTAGCCAATCTTACCTTCTGATTTAATTCTATTATATATAATATTGAACCAAACCCTCATTTCATTCCATCCTCACCATTTCTTTATATTTCAGCATATTTACTGCACAAACAGGTCACTCAAACTTTCAAATTAATCTAGTTGATTCAATAAAATATTCTTGAATAATTTGAATTCATAAATTTTACCTATGCAGCGTATTTTGGTGCCTGTGTTCTCAGAGGAGCTCAAGGAATGTGATTAACTCATTACATTAAGAGGCCTTTCTCAAACCTGGTATTATAGTCCCAAACCACACCTGAACCCTCAGCTGCAACATGGACTCAACTGCAATCTGGTGGTGCAGATTTCAGATCACTTCCAAGATTCAGTGACTTCACCAAGTTAAAATGAAAACAACAAAATATTAAAGGTTTTTGATTTTACCTAAGATGAGGACGTTGCTGTCTCACATCCTAGGTGTAAATGTGTGCTATGCAATTTTTACAGATCAATTCCAGCCAACACTGAGCATCAAATGAAGTTTAACTTACCCAGGCTTTTCTCAGAACACATGAAGTGATTCTTTAGGGATGTTCTTGCTGCCTTTCAGCAGCCAGTGAGACACCACAGCTCTCCTCCAGTGTTTAGGACAAGGTTACTGGGAGAGCAAGGTATCCTCATATATATAACAAATTAGTCAGAGGATTTACTCCAGCTGACAGGCATGAAATGGGTTTTCTATGCTGGTTTACTAATACCAGGAAAGCTCACAGTTCAGCAGCATTGTCAGATGTCAGCACTTCTGTGTTGGCTTCTAGAAATCTTTGCACTTTAATGGGGTTAACTGCTTCAGTATTATCTGGGACCTGGGTAAGAGGCAGCAAGCAACAAAATGCTGACTCTCCATGCCTTAGAAATGCCTGAGGATTTCTCATCCATGAGCTTGTCCAAGGTGTCCCTGAGCTCCTGCACAGCTCTAGCACACCCAGCATCCTGTATCAAGCACTTTGTAATCGTGCAGCTGTGAGGAGAATCCTCTCCTTTCCTTTCTCTTCATCTGTGCACTGACAGCTTCATTCCATGCCCTCTGTCACTAGGAAGGACATGAACAAGGCATTTCATGTTTGCCTTCTCCATGATCCTCTTCTTTTTATAGATGACATTCATACCTTCATCTCTGTTCTTGGCCAACTTGTATTTAATACTTTCTCTTATATGCCAATGGGGGGAAAATGGTTGTTTATTCCATCAGGATGGATGTTAGAATTTTGTTCTCCATTACCAAAACAAGCAAGGAAAATTCCTCCTGTCCTGAAGTTTTATCAATGATTGTGTTTTCATGAGGGATGAAGTGGCTAAATGTGGAAGAAGGTTCCTTTTCTTTCTGCAGCTAAAATGCAGCTTTGTGCCTTCTCTCCTTAAATCTCTCTTCTTTAGCAACATCTGTAATCATCTTACATGATGAGGTACAGTGCACATAATATCCTACAATTAAAAAATGGCCTAATAGGGATAATTCAGACAAGTTATTGTTCAGGGCTCGTTATTTTATTTATTTTTTTTTTTTATCTCAATTTTAATTGCACCACTGTCAAGTCTTGATTTCAAGAATAAATTTTCTGGGCAGGAACCTGCCTATCTATGCACATTGCAGGGTGCATAATTCAGATTTGGGTGTATGAATAATGTGTGAATTTTATAGATAGCAACAGTAATGTAAGGTCACCTTTTCCAACATTTCAGTTGTAACAAATATGAATGAAAAAAACCTTAAATACCAGAAAGTATTTTTCTATTCATTCCAGTCTTCTTGGCTGCTGAAAAAGATATGAAGGGATTGTTATTCTTTATATTTGCTGTGCCTTTCTTATGATCCAGCTTCTAATACTTTATTGATGCCAATCCTGATGGGATGACTCACAGAATAAAATACTTCTTAGCTAAAGAAAGAGTACCAAATGTTAAGTTCCATTTACTTTGTATTTTATAACAGTTGTTGCATGATTTATTTGTAACTTTAATGTAAGCCCAAGTCTTTTTCTGATTTACATAGGGTAAGATCTGAAGTTTGTATCTTAATAAAGAAAATATATTTATTCCTGCAGTAATGCCTTAGTTTCCATCAAAGAGAATTCCTGGTGAATTAGTTGGTCATAATTTCCTGTGATAAAACATTCTGGTGCTCTGTGCTATTCTGAGGGCAATATTGAATTAAAAAGTACAAAATAGGGACCTAAGGAATATGATATAAGCGGAAAATTTTAAATCTCCTGCAGCAAGATATTTTAAGACCTGTGGGCACTATGTGCATGGATCTAATTTTTTGGGATGTAAATTATGAAATTACAGTGCAAAAAATGAAAATATGAAATTTCATTAATTTATGCAAGCTGTTAGTCACTATTAAATGGAAACCCAGATGGTTCCATATCAGACCTTGGATGTGATATGGGTTTTTGAGTTTAATCGTCATTTTGCTGACGCTGGTTCTGTTCCATCACAATCCCATTTCCAACTCAGTCTAGCACAGGAGGTTTCCATCAGGGCACTGTTATGTTTGTGCCAGTGCAAATGTACTCTTAAGTACCTGTGGTGTGGCAACACCTGTAGTGCTTTCATAAAACTTGGTGTTGTTTCGTGGTACCCTCTCCACTTGTGACCACACGTTTGTGTTTGTGCCCCGCTGGTGTCATGTCTGGCAAGGAGGTTTCAGTTTGGAGCTGTGATTGAGAGATTTCTTCCTCAGAAGAACTCCTGGAAATGCTGACATGAGGAGAATCAGCACATGGATGGTTCCCAAAGTGGTGCCTGTCACTGGCTTTGCCACTCCCTGAACAAAAGGATGGCTTGCACAGGGAATACTCTTTTATCATATTTGCTGATAAGAGCAACAAGGCTGACTGTAAGCAGGAGGGCTTCTTTATTTTGCTTTTGAGTTTTGCTTTTGAGTACTATTTCTTCAAGCAACTTGAGTTTTTAATGTACTTTGAGAATACTATCAGAATTTTATGAATTTATTTGCCACTGTTGGAATTAAATCCAGCAGGTTAGTTTCAATGAAGCACTACCTTCGCCCTCTGCTATTTTTGGAAGGTCTTGCAAAATTCCTTTGAGATAGGCCAGCTAATACAGGGTAGACTGATGAAAAGTATCTTGTTTATAGCATCTTTCTGTAAATAAAGTAATTAAAAGCTACAGGATGACATCCACTTATTTTACAGGCCAGTTAAATCAGTATCACGTTCAAAATTCAGAAAAATTGAGCATCGTAATTTTGATTTTAAGCGTTTTGGCTTTGAAATTAGGAAACATTGCTTTTTTAAAAAGAATTGAAGAAAACAATCATGAGGAACAGCAAAAGCTTTTTTAAGGGCTTCCCTAAATAAGAGTTATGAGGCAGAGCTGCAAAGCATGAAGTCATTTAAGCCTAAGGAATGTGGGAGTGGGATGTTGCAAACAGCAACATCAACATTACCACACCAATTAGACTTAAGTTAAACTGGAGTATTTCACAATATGAGTCCAACCCAGCCTCTTTTTAAGTGAGCTGAAGCGATTGTCATTGTTTTCAACAAGCAAGGGTACAAGGCTGCACTGCAGTACTGATTTCAGGCTTATGTAGCTGTTTCTAGTGTATATAGCTGAACCTCAGTGCATGCAAATGTCTGAAAAAGCTGTCAGATTTCAGGGATATTTCAGTGATCTGTAACTGGACAGGCACTAAATGCCAAGGGTGAACAACTGGAGAGTGAAAAGCTTTAGGGCTGGTTTTTGTGTGGGCTTCCTGCTTCTGAAAACCAGTTGGGTTGTTTGTGAACACATCACTTGTAGGTAATTGCAGCATGTAAGCCTTGATTTTTCAAGGAGCTGTGCCTGTTTTGGGATTATTCAACGCTTATATCTTATGAAAAGAAATTACATCATCCTCTAAAGTGCATTATAACAACAATGTGACATGCTATGGAGTTGCTAACCTTGAAGTGATTTGAGCAATGCTGGTATGTGCAAAGGAGGAAGTTTATTCTGGGATATGATTATTCTGGGAATTTGAAATACTAGTTATGCACAATTTTAGTAAGTGTTCTAAGCAACTATCATCTGCTTTCTGTAACTACCAGCTAGACTACAGTTTAATTTTGTCGAGATTAACGAAAAACATCTAATTATGAAATTATTGACAGTTACCAGAGCTAACTGGTCAAATGACACCTGGGCTGTCAAATGACAAGGGGAGCCTTGAGCACTGATTTGGGATGAGAACATGCTGCTAGCCTGGCATTGGGAGCCAGGGGTTGCCAAAATCCTGGGGGCTACTGGTTATATGGAAAGCAGTGAGAGCCTGCATCAGAGGTAATAAAAAGTAAGGGGTCTGCAGACAGTTTGCTCCACTGCCTCCAGATATGAGCCTGGACATCAGAACCTGGCCCAAAAAAAAGCAGCATTTGGACAAGAAATCAAAGGTCATCCTCATTGCTGGCAGTTTCATGGGTTCTGAGAAAACCAGCTCCTTTTTTTCCTCTGAAAAACTTCCTGCCAGCCTTGAAAACACACATCAAATAGATTGTTCTTTATGTCTCTTCTTTAAATAATAATTCTCTATTTGCTTTGAAATAGAAAATTTACCAGATGGCATAGGCTAATACTTTTTCTTTCCTTCTTTAATTTGCATTTTGTAACATAAAATAAAGGCAATATGGAAGATAAAGGCCTTTATAGTCTTTTTAGTATAACACTGCTTTTAAAATAACTGGAAGTGCATTCACTGGAATGAAATCTTAAATGCAGTAAAAATGTCACTTCAGGATTTTTTGGTTTGGCCTTTAGAAATTTTCTCTGCTTTTTTCCCTTTATAGCAGACAGATTTCATATTGGAGCTTTTCTCTTATCCTGCAGCAATACTCTACAGACAGTAGATATTTAATAATCTAAATTATTACTTATGCACTGTGTAAATGGGTGCCTTTTAATTTGCTTGCTGCACTCTGAGTCTGTATGATACATGAGTCAGGTATTTACTGGGCATACTTTTTAATGCCATTGAAATGAAATTGTTCAAGTGATAGAAGAGGGAACTGTCTTCAGACAAGCACAGAATCCACAGAGAGTGAGATAGGCATGTGTTTTCAAAATTTGCACAATCCTGCTCTCCATTGTGCAAGTGCTGATTACAGGGAGCTCTGGGTCTCAAACAGAAGCAATTACAGCCCTCCCCATCTGCAAGGAGCACTTGCAAGATTGTCACTGACAAAGGCCAAAAAGTTGTGGCATGTTTGGTATCCCATTGTAAGATAAACTTATTTCTTTCATTAATGATTAATTCACCCTGCCCTATTCATAAAGAAAAAGTACAGCAATGAACAATATCAGGACAGTGAGCAGCAGGGGAGTGGCCATCCCAGTTACTGAACTGGGAGAGGGAACAAGCCCTGAGCTCTGCCTTTCTGTGCCATAAATGTTCATGTCTCAAACTGATGCAATACATACATCTAGAGAATTGATAAGGAATGGTAACATATCTCAAACAATGATTACTTTGTAAGAAGAATCAGGATCTCATTTTATTAGAGGGCTCCCTGAAAAGCTGAGGCATTCTTCCACAATCAGCCAGGTGGATGTGTAAATACCAGAATCTCTGTCTACCTCTATTTTCAGTTGATTTGCAAAGACACTCTGGTCCCTAATTATCTCTGGTGATTCATCTACTCCCTCAGCCCCAGAAAGGAAGATTTTCTGGTTCTCAGGCTGGGGTCTGTGCCCTGACAATGCTCTCATTGTACAAGGGGTGAGACCCAACCTGCACCACCCCCCTCACCCTGCAGTCAGCTGGGACAGGGAGCTGTGTGGGGCACCACCCCTGCCCAGTCCTTCAACCTAAATGAAAAAAACCCAGCCTGCATTGCATTGCTGAGCAGTTCATTACTGCTTTGAAATAGCATAGCCTCTAAACAACACATTAATTATCAGCTTGTCTCATTAGTTAATCCCATTAGACTGATATATGCAGGCATTTTATCCGTAGAATTGAAAGTAAATTCCTAGGAACATCACTTTTCTGGTTGCATTTCCTGTTGTACAGTAGATCAAGAGATAACTTGAAAACACTCTTGCTTTGGTGTAGGGCAAACTTGGTTTCATTCCTGTGTTCAGATCAAAGGGCATCTGATGGTGTTCAGGGTAGGGTAAATGAAGTGTGTGAGACGGCAGCACAGAGATGATCTACTTTTACAATCAGTTTGCATTACTGGTGTTCCTAGGAAGCCTTGCATGAACCAGGAATGCAAAATGCCAGGCACTGCACAAGAATCATGTCAAGATACTTGCAGCTAATCTTAAATTAGAGCAAGAACATCTAAGTGAGCCATTCTTCCCTCTGGAGTTTGCATTAGCTCAGAGATCCCCACCTGAGACCCAGTGGGGCTCAGTCTGTGAGATGCTGTGACTGCCACCAAAGTATCATTTTGCTAACCCTGGCATTGTCAGATCAATTCACCACCTGCCTGAAGGGAAAAGACTTTAAAATATCTACTTAAAATAAATTCCAAGTAGTTTTATTATCAGGTATTAATCTCAAAACTTATCTAAGGGCTTGAAGTACTGCAACACTCCATGACAGTTTAGAAATTATAAAAGATTGTAACAGGCATCTATTAATGAGAGAAATAAACTCTTGAATTTTATGATCTGGGTCTTGAAATGTGCTTGGAGTTTCCTATGAAGCTAATAAGCATGATTACAGTTGTAGAAACACCTGAACTGTGCAAGCATTTTATTACTCAGGAGAGGATCAACAACCATCTGTAGATATTTTATGCAGAAGAAAAAAGCTCAGAAGTTAATAGAGAGGGTAGTGAAATTGAGGGTAATTTTGCCTTTTAACTCCATTTCAGAGTCATTTCCATCATCCTCACTGCCAGTGGCACCACGGCAATACCCAGAGGGACACAGAGACAAAAGGGGACAATCCTGATCCTGATCCTGATGAGGCAGCACAGCCAGGCAGAGATGAGCCAAGCAAACACTGAGACAGCTGGCAGCAGTCCCTGCTGCCTCCCCACAGCTGCCAGGAGTTAATGGGATCCTCTGGGTAAACCATGCTGCAGCATCCCTTGGAAGGATTTAAAGGAAGCAGAGATGATATTTTTGTCCTTTCATATTTACTGCTTCATGACATTCCTTCTGTGAAGTTTATAACAGTGTTTTGTATATTAAACGTTAGAGCTGGTTGAATTTTCTTATATTAGATGAACTGCATCTTCCTGCTCTCCATGAGTGAAGAAAAACATGATGACTTCTCTCCTTGCAGAAATCACAGTGAGAAACCACTTTTCCAGTAGTAAATCAGACACTGCTTGAAACATCTAGGTGCTGTTCAGTGCAGTTCACATTCTACTGAACCACCATGAACAAAATGAAATAAAATCTGGGAGTTTTGGCAAGTGGATGGCAGTATTTGCATGCAAATATATTTCTACAGTATCAGCTGCATATTGTTATTAGAGTTTAGGATATAAGGGTGTATCAGTGCACTTGAGATCCTAAAGTGTATCCACACAGTTGGCACTTTCCAGTATCTTCTGTCAGGTAGAGAGTTACAAGTTATGTTATTTGAATCCTCTAAGGATGTAAAAGTTCTATTTATGTATGTTCAATTTCACAGGAATAAACCAGACATGGAGTAATAGGATATTTGAATATTTCTGATGCCCTATATCACATTTGCTTGAATATCTTGTGAGAAGCATAAAACTGAACATTTAGTTCAAATAATTGCATTGAAGATACAGTTGGAGACAACGGTGTTAAATGAATTTAACAGTAATTTAAATTTGTTACTTTTTGAAAATAGTCTAGTAGTTGATGTAGTTTCTCTGGAGACTTGAGAATGACTATACACACCACACTTTATTTTTTTTTTATTTATACTATTTTGTGTTATAAAATAGAAGGAATACACACTGATTAAATTAGTGCTTTCACTGGTCATGGCATAGTCAGAGCTAGGAGCCAGAGTTAAAATTTCTGAGTGTTACAGAGAGATGGATAATAGCTGATACTCCTAAATAGCCTTCAGTGAAAGCCAAGTAGTTTGGATTTTTTTATTGATGCTTTTTTATATTTTAATGGTAAGCTACCTCAAGGAAGTGAATTAACAGAACTCTTTATTTAGTTTCACAACTTTATTGTGCTCTTTGCACCTCCCCAATCCCTACTGAGCCAATAATGCCAGCCTTGGTTTGTTTGTTCACCTCTCCTGTGGTGGATGTACCTCCTCCTAAGCCACTCCTAGTCCGAGAACTTGAGCCCAGCATGCTCTCATCTCCTCTCTCCTTCCTAGAGATCACCTGCAAAACATTGCTGAGCTCAGGTTCCTGTGGTGAGCATCACAACATTGCCCTCAGCTCTTCCCAGGGCAGCTGGAGCCTCACTGCAGGTGATCCTTGGTCCTGCCTTCATCAGACTTTTGCTCTTCCTGCTGGGTTGAAATGGGATTTTTAGCTCTTCTGTGATGCTCTGCAATTTTTCTGTGCCATGAGACACCTGTTCACTTCCAGGTGCTGTAAATTACTACCAATGCTTGCACTAATGGAGCATTTTAGCTGTAAAGTCTCTGAGCCTCCAAGAGAAATGCTGCATGGGGGTGCTGGAACTGAGCCACCATCATGGAGGTAAATTTGAGTCATTTTGGTGATCATGTAGATTTTCAAAACCTAGTGTGTTCTTCAGAATTTGGTGCAGCAGACAAGTTGGAAAAACCTGCTAATGCGAGCACCTGAAAAATGGTGCTGGGGATACAGGTATGTAAGGCAAACAAACAGGAAAAAAAATCCCTAGAATAAGTGACCAAAATGAGAAAACTCAGATTGAAAAAGTCTTTCTGAAGGAGAGAAAAATGATTAAGGGTTTGAAAAAAAAAATAGAATCTGTTGTTTTGGTCTCCTTTTTTTGTACTTGCAAGCAATGAGATGCATTATATGTGTTTGGTTATAAAGGTACAGGCATGACTATGAGACAAAGTGAAGTTGTGGGGCTTTTTTGAAAGTTCATTCTGAAAAATCTCTCCATTTCTTGGTATTTGCTGCCCCATTCAACTTAGTAGCATCTCCTAGGTAAAGTATATCTGGTTAGAGACAGCAAGAGATTTTTTTCAATGAGCATCACAACCATCACTGTTAATCCTTGACCACTTTCTCATGAGCAGCAAGTTCACACTACCACCTAGTGCAATTCCTGTTCCAATGCAGCAGCATTACTGTCTGCTGTCCTTCTGATTTATAAACTCTTCTGAATAATTAATCTTTCTGAGGTATTTATTGACTGTAACATTAAGTCTATATTAATGAAAGAAACAGACACAGAACACAATGGGTTTTCTTCCTGTAAGTCCTCTGTAAATAGTAGCCTGACTTCCATGCTTTATCTGCTTTATTTTCTCTCATGTGTATAGCAATTTTAAGACAGCATTCTGTAGCACATCAGTACATGCCTACACCCCTGCTGAATTATGCAGCTGTGGGTTTGTATGAATGAACAGTGGTTGCTTTGTAGAAACACCCTGCTAATATTTGAAGTGTGATTTGGAAAAGGAGGGTATATTGTCTTGATCCCATGTGCTGTAGTATGTAAGCCCCCAGTAAATCTCTAAGTTCACAAGAATTACCATTCTGGTTTTAACAAACAACAATACGGATTACCCAGCTGATGTTGCTAATTCCTGGTGTGTAGCTATTGCTTTGGTACTATTCCACTTATTTCATGAAACAATATGTATTTTTTAAAGTATGTCTGAAAAAAATCTCAAATGATATAGGAATTATTTAAATAAAATTCTTAAGGGCAAAACATAATGCTGCTCCTTGCTGTGGCTATGTAATAATACATAAAATAATAATATAAAAAGAACACACAAGTCCATTGTCCATTTACAAGGGACTTTGGTATGTGAGTTTTCTTTATATTGGAACCCTCATTTATCTCAATGAATTATTTTATAGTTACAATTGGATATTATCACTTTTAAAAAAAGTGATTATTATCACTTTTAAAAAGAAGCTACACAAATTGATATTTTATTTTTATGTTTAATTGCCCAGCCTTACTTAATGCTCTATCAATAGGAAAAACATAGAGAGAATTTACTTAGTGTTCAGCAGAACTTTCTGAAAAATGCTTTCTCTAATACTAGCTGTATTTGTCCTTGCTTAAAAATATAGAATATATACTTATTTTATATAAAGAAATAAAACAAATCTGTTCATAGTAGTTCTGGTTATGGATTAACTAAACTCTGAGGGAACTACATACACTTTAATTCAATAAGCAAATATTTTTTTCCAGAACTCCTTTCTTTGTGTGCCTTTCATTGAAAGTCAGATGTAGAGACCAGAAGGATCAATCTCCCCAAAAGCACATAAATAGCTGAGGAAATTGGGTAATTTGGAATTCCAGTGTGATTTGGGCAAAGGGATCTTGCCCCCATGCAAAGCTAAGTGTTCAAGGCTTAGGCTACAGGCTTAAAGGGAAAAACTGATACTTGATGGCTAATTCCTTGGGTTTTAGCAAGACTGGAAGGGGCTCAAACATGAGCAGAATGTAAGTTAGTTTATTTAATAATTACAGGCAGTAGTATTGCAATCTCTAGAAGCTGTATCGACCCTTTCTGACAGAGGGAATGCTCCGAGGAGAAACAGCAGCTGTGGTGTCACAGTTTGCCACCACACCAGCAGTGGCTCTTTCTACAGTGTGGTATCTCTGATTCTGCTTTCTCTATCTTGCTTCCATGGCAGGAAGGTGTGCCTAGGGATTAACCATGGGAGCTTCAAAGGAGTGAAAGTTCGTGGCCACAGAGCTCAGGTGAATCTTCTTTGAGGTGTTGGGCCATGCTCCCAAATACATGTTTCAAATGAACTCCTCAGAGAGATTTGTGTTACAGCTATTTAGAAGACTGCAAAAAGGGCAAAGAGCTTCAATATATTTTTCCTCTCTTGTGTTTGGAACAAAATGTGCTAATGCATAAATACCACTGAATTCATTAATATGTAAGGAGGAAGCTTAGCAACTGCTTGGGATGATTTCTTTTAAATGATCAAATCTGGATTATTCACACCTGAAAGTCCATAAAGAAAACACATTTGGCTGAGGCACTTCATGTACACCAACAGCCTTTGAGATGAATTTTGGAGTGCTGAGGAAATTGCAGAGGCATGAATAACTTATGAGCATTTAAAAAGGACTTGTAGATAGCCTGATGTGATCCAGCAAAAATAGTAGAGAAGGGCAGAGGATTTTGGCGACAAAGATTTAAACTACAGGAATACAATTTATAGGCTTGATTTAGGTCTTTGAGAGATTGCAGATGTAATCATACATACTGATACCATATGCTTTAACTGCTAGAGGCCATTGAGCAAGAACAATGTGCTACTGTTCATTTAAAATAGCTGCCACTGTAGCACCTACAGTCTGAAAGTGATGGGTTAGAAAAATAGTGCCAGTGAGAAATAATCCTCTGTTGCACTACGACATGAAATAACTTGCATACACATGCTAGATACAAAAGAGGAAGCTTATTTCTGACTCTGCAATATAGAGAATTCCAAAAGTGACAGTGGATTGGAAGGTGAAATTGCCACTTTCCAGCTTTACTGGTCAAACCAAGAGTCCATCAATTCTCTCCGCTCACAAAGAAGAATGCGAAACAATGATTGTTTGTATGAACAGTGTGTGAGAAACTCCAGTAGGAATATGTAAATATTATCAGAAGGCATAGAAAACTTTTAGAAGAACTTTGAAACTTTTAAAAGATCAGGGTGACAATCCTCCAGTGAGGCTACTTGAAACTGTGTCTTCCAAAGCTGAGTGCTCAAAGGAAAGTGATACTAGTTTTATGCATAACCTGACTTAGATATAAAATCACCAGAGATAAAATATGCAGATGACAGAGAGGTTAACAACATGACAGATATTGATGCTGAAGTTGCACAGAGTAACCTGGATAGTTTGGTAAACAGAATGAACCCATGCAATTAGCTCTGTACTCACGTACTGAATTGTATGTCTGAAAAATAATCAAATTTATAACTATGGAGGGGAGGACGGTATCCTTGAGAACAGCAGCTTTGAAAAGTGCTTATAAATCATCTTGAACAACTTGAGTCAACACACACTTCTAATGTGATGTGTGAGGCAAACAGGATTAATGTGAATTTGTAAATCTATTCAGGAAGGCAGTGTGTAGGAGTAGGGAGGTAATTTTTTGTTTATATAAGCCTTGATGAAACCAGTACTAGAATATTGCTTATAGGACAGGTGTCAAGTGTTTCTGATAGTGGAAGAAATGGAGAAGGTGTAAAAAGAAAGCCACAAAAATTATCTGAATGCTGGGGGGCGGGGGGGGGGAAAGCCTTACTGTGAAGGGCAGAACGAATGCAATTTGTTAAGCATATCAAAAAGGACTCTGAAAAGGTAAACACTGATTGTAGCACAGACATGTGGAAAATATATTAAAAGGCTTTTTTACCTCAGAGAAGAAATTATAAGGAAAAGCAAGGGTGAGAAGCTCCAGCAAACACATTCAAACTCTGTTAGGTGAGGCTCAAGATGCCAATTATTCAGAACAGGTCTGATGTCTTCACTCTTGCAGTCTTCAAGCTGAAGTTGTTTCTTTCCAAAGGATGGAGGGTTGCCTCACTAAGCTGATTATTGGTCTTAGACTCAATGTATGATGCCTTCTCCTTGTACACAATACAGCTCAGTACACTCCCACCCTGCATAGTATTTATTTTTGCACAGAAACAGAATGGCCTTAGAAGCAAAAAACACAAATGTTTTAATGGTTAATGTGTCTAATATCATTATGTACAAAACTGAAGGAAAAGGAAGCATAGAGCAGTAGCAAAAATTGTTTTTGATTGTGATTATAAAATAAAAATTGTTATACAAGAGGGAACTTCTTTATTAACATGATAAACCCACTAGATGGCACTGAAACATCCCTTTACAATTCTTTTCACTTTGACCAATAACCTCATTATCCAAGTATTTTAATCAAGGCTAAAAAGATTTTATGAACAGTATAAAGAATCTAAGAGACATAAAATTCTGATATTATGTGTGGAGTTTTCTTTCTTTCTCTTTAACTGTGCATAATATATTTTTCACTGCATTATCTTTATGCACTTAAATGTTTGGAGGCTTTGTTTAAGGGAACTTAACCTGTACCAAATTGTATTGAATCCTCCTTAGAACATAGATTTCTGTTTAGGCACTGTTATCCTTCTGCTAGAGTAAATTTAGTTCAATTAATAACAGCAATTCTCTATTTGAAAGTGAATTGAGGCTATGGGTTCCTCTCATTAGGACATGGCATCAAAACTGTCTCAAATTCTATTAATACACAATAACAGGAATTACTGTTCCAGTAAGACACAAGAAATATGCTGTGTATTAACAAAGACTCTTTTTCTGGGATTTCATCCATATAATAAATTATTTACAGGTAAAATTGATCACTTTGAAGATGTTTCTTCCAAACAAATAGATGTTACCTTTAAGTACTCAAGGCATTAAGTGGGAAGAAAGAAATCAGCTCTCATTTCACATTTTCCCAGAAAATTTTAAGCTCCTCAGCTATTCAAGGTGACTGGTTCATGGAAATGATCACAGGAATGGTGAAACTGATAAAATAAGGGAATTAATGTATAGTTCTGGTTGAAGAAATTTAGAGGGTATATAGCATAGTGTTTTAAAATTCAAAGTAATAGTGTTTTTTTCTGAGAACATTTTAGTCAAAAATTAAAATAAATGTAAACCTTCTGCTGATGGCAGTCTCATGCTGAAAACACATTCAAACCCTACAGATATCAGCAGGGTGAGTGTTAATGTCTGGACGTGCCTTGAGTTTGGCCCTTCAGAGAATGGGAGCTGGCAATGTCCCCTCCTCAGGACTCAGGGTCTGTAAGTGTTTTTGACAGTTTGGGCTTTAGGAGCTTTACTTGTGAGCCAGGTGAAAACTGTCCTTCTGCAGAAGAAGGTATTAGTAAATATAATTGTTTTTCAGCCCAGAATACAGATGCTTTGCTATACAAAGGGCTACTAACAGCAGCCTGGTGTAGAATATTAAACAATGCATCTAGAAACTTGACGAACACAGCCCCAAAAATTCACCAACTGAACAAACAAATAATTGCAAAAGCCATTTGGATAGTGGACTGACAAATCCTAAGCAGAAACATGAAAATGTTGGGAGTTTGGAAGGTGGGGCTATCACTACAGTATGTAAGCACTACACATCAGCTGCAATCAATAAAAGAAGCAGAGCTACTACTTGCTTAACTACTCTATTGACAAGCAAGAGGTAGGTCATTAGACATTGAATCTGTTGATGTGTCTGATTGAATCATTGATCTGTTTCCCAGTTACTCCACTGCAGTGCCACATTTAACCTCAGAGAACTGGAACTATTTTGCTGGTCCTCTTTAGCCAGTATCTGTTTATTGCATTGTCATCCTTGAAAATGGGCGTGTAGCACAGCTGCTAAACCTGTTACCTTTTTCATGGAAATCACCCGAGGATTTGTTATAAGGCCCCAAACTCTTTCTCCAGCTCAGTCAGTGGTGGAATCCTTTCTTGGGTTACAAAGCACTATCAAACAGAAGATGACTTGTGCTAAGCCAGCTGATTCGCTCTGCACCTGAGCTTAGCTGAGTTGGGATGAGGTCAGACATGGACCAGCATGGCAATACAGAGGGACACCCACAGTTTATCCAAAATCACTCTGGTGGATGCTGTGATATCACAGCAGAAAGCACCTGAACAGGTCCACCCAGATCTTGAGTCTAATTTTTTTTTTAGATTAGTCAACTGCCAAACTGTGAAGCTCAAATCAGGCAACCAGCCCTGTAGCTGGAGACTGTCACTTCTCTCTGTCACTGAGGACCCCATAGCTGGGTCAGCTGAAGAAGGATATGGAACCTCAGTTGATGAATTTTCCCCGTGTCAAAAAACGAAATTTTTCTCATTTCTCATTCTGTCATTCAGTTACAGATACTGTTTTTTATAAATTTTTCTCCATGCTGTACTTTGTTTTATGACATTAATTTGGCACTATCAGCAGCTCAATCATATTAATGTCAACCAATCAGAGATAATTTGTGTAGGCACTGTAACATTAGCTAACTGCAATTTCATTCTGTGGTCAGGTATTGTAGTGGTTTTCTTGTTAGTCTTTGAAATGTTCATAATAATGAATAAAGTAACATGAAAATGCGATAGCTTAAATAGTTCTTCAATAAGACACAAAATAATTGCATTTTAATTCCTTTTATTTGCATGTTTTTTTTTCCCCTTTGGTGTTCCTTGCTTTAAGAATAGCTTCACCTCTGGACAAATAACATTAGGTCATGGGGGCAGTTTTTACACAGTTAAGCCATATGGTTTGTCTTCTGTGTCCTGGCCTAAAAAGGGACAACTACATCCATATAATATGCAACCTGCACTTAAAAAGATATTTTTATTATGTCATTATCTCTGAAAGAATTCACTTATTCATAATGTCTGTGTGTTTTCATGGCAACCTGGCAATTCTTTCTTTTTTTTTCTATTTATTAAGCATAAAAAAAGATTTAGTTCTTTTCATTCATTATCTAAAAGATTACTCATACTCAGTTTGACAACTAAAAAAAAATCCACAGAACACAAATTTTTACTAATTTTTAAGTTAGTCTTAAAAACAGAATTACTGTATTTGTCCAAAATGACATTACTCCTAACACAATGGTGACAAATGTATTTTTATACTTAGAAAAATTAGTATGTCTTACATTCACCTTGCAACAACTGGGTTAGTCTGGCATACTTTTTTCAAGAGCTGTTGAGGGATTTGTTTAGCCCAATAGGATTTGTATTGATTTCTGTTTCACTTTTCTTTTTTTGGTGATCTTTATTCTTGGGGTTTTTTTTCTTATATTGATTCTGAAAGCTTCAGCCATTTGGGTTATTACAAATGTTGCTATATTTGTGCTGTAATCCTACTACAATAAACAAGAAGTCAGACTTTCACAGACTTTCATGCACACATGCCTAACATAAAAAGATGCACACACACAAAAAACTGAACTTTCTGTTTGCTGGAATTTGAAGCCTCTGAAAAGAACTTACCATATTTGTTTTTCCACAGATGATTTTTCAGGAGATACAGGGACATTAATCTGTAGTCTTAATTGGTAGTTATTGGATACTATTTCTCATTCCACTTAGACCAAAATTTCAAATATACATTTGAGGTAAGCCAGTATGCTCTGGTTTATGTCCTATCTGAATATTTAATCTATATGGATCAAAGAGCTGTATAAATGATACCATTTCAAAAGAAATCCAAGGATTTTCATAAATAAAAGCAGCTATAAATAGACAAGCACAAAATTTAAAAAGAAGGCTTTCCTGGTTCACTGCCAAATACACTCAACATAAGCAAGTTTTCTTAAATGATGAAAAAAATGATCAAGATCAACTCAGCCATTCTAGCAAATCCCAGATTTATGTTTCATCAGTTAAACTCATAAATAGCACTGCTTTAGCTGCCTGTAGATGTTTTGATATGTAACTGTATTATTTTGGATTTGATCAAAACCCACAAGTAGCAGTTGCTTAACTTTAGGAGTCAGATGGTCCCATAGAAGCCTGTGGGACTAAGTTATTTAAAATCAAGCAATCCTAAGGGGATCTCTTAAGGAAGAGACAAAAAAAAAAAAAAGTCTTACAGGGATGTCAGCTTCAACAGCACTGGTTATTAAGAATGATAATTCCAACCACTTGGAATTATGCTAAATAACCCAGTGGATCAGAAGACTCTTTGATACCAGTGCTGCAGATCAAACCTTGCCAAACTTCAAACTGCAGCTGTATCCCAAGAGGAAAAACTTTCTCCATCTAAGGCAGATTTTGGTCAGCTTCCAAAAGTGATTTAATCCTCCATTCTTAATAAAACACCTTTTTCCGTTTTATGGGTGACAGACACTCACTGCTGCTTGGAGGGCTCAGGGTGTAGAAAAAGTAGCAAAGAGCAATTATCCATCCCAGCCC
>QUSF01000019.1:6923811-6960750 GCA_003676055.1 Chloebia gouldiae | reverse complement strand
GGGCTGGGATCAAATCTTACAGTTATACATCCTGCATGCTGGAGTGAATAGGGATTCTGATTTAACCAAAATTCTGCACCAACCCTCTAGGAATGTGGACTTTTCATTTAGCACAAGGTTTTATCTGCTCTCAGGTGCTGAAGCACCCAGTATTTTGTGTGTTGTGGGAGAGGGAGAAAAGATTTTTTTTTCTCTGTTATCAGAAGGCAAGTACCAAGTAAGACTAAGACTGCTTACCACCACTAGAGGCACCTAGAGCTCAGCAGATTTGCAAACTTTTCTGGACTGTCAAGCTGTGTTGCTGGAGCTGAGCTATTTCAGGGAGTTCATTACGTTGTTGAGGAATAAATGAAATAGTCACAGCTCCTGTTAAGAGTTATTGATGGTAATAGCAGTCTTCCTCTCAAATAAGACCATGTCACTACCTTTAAAAATAGGAGACCATCCATGTGAAAAATAGTACATAAAGAATAGAGCTATTAATGTAGGAACTGAGCCTTATGTGTAGTTTACCAGGTACTGTGATCCATGGGCCACAAAGAGGAACCTATAGAGGGACAGCTGTTGGAGATGAAACACAAACCTCCCCTCACTTTTAAATGAATCAAATTTTATTTTAATGAAAACTAAATGCAGATACAAAGTGTGAATTAATCAGACAGAAAACAGAAGCAAATCTGATAGAACTGAAGCAGAACAATTTTAAAATTCTCAGACTTGCTTCTATAATGCTCCATGTTATATGCCACATATTATTCATTTCCCTGACGACTTCTTTTGTGATAAGTTCTGGAAAAGAGAAAGAATGGAATTGTAGAAAATGAAATATTATAAGCATAGCATTTTTTAACAGAGAAAGTTTTAAACATTGAGCCATTTTGGTTTTTTTTCTGAAAAAAAGTAATGAAAAAATTAACAAAGTACAAGTAAGTTACATTATTTCAACAGAAACTTGAAACTGATTATAAGCCTGAGTAATGTAAATTCCTCAGGACTGTCATTCTGCTTGATGGTAGTGGCAGCTGTGTCTTTGTACAGCTCAATCAGGGGCTCTAAAATGAACCTTTAAAACCTCTTTGTATCCCAAAAGTGACTTCAAAATTTTTTTTCTCTTTGTATTGTGACACAAACTGACAATCAAGAAACTCGAAGTTAGGACTGACATTCAGAGAAAAACATGTTTTAGTAAGTTTTTGTAAGGAATTTGTGAGTGGACAAAATAAAGTACTAGATGAAAGGATGTTATTATCATCTTATTTCTCCATACTCCCATCTTCCATTTAACTGGCAGCTGGAGGTAAAGGTTAATTTAGCTCCTAAATGCATAATCTTTTGCAGCTTTCAATAAACTAACAATTTATATAAGTCCCCCCCAGCCCCACAATACATCTTTCTTCTGCTGAAAGCATATCTTTAAATTCTTCTTTGTGCTTTCCTTTTCTGTAGAAATTATATTTCTGGAAATTTGGAAACAAGCTGAAACAAGTGAATATTGGTACGTGTCTGCATCAAGAGGCTATCTAGGCATGTGCATAGTATAAAAAATTGCTTATCTAAAACCACTGCCAATCATCCTAAAGGACACCTCTAAAATTATCAAACACTTAAAATATATAATGAAAATGGCATACCATTTGCAGAATTTCAATTTCTGTTTGAAGAGTCTCACAGACACTTTCCCAATTATCATCTTTGCATTTTTCCAACTCTTTCTTAAGTCTGTGTCCAAAAGCAAATAAATTTTCAGGTCAGGCAACTGTTGCTGGGTAACTTTTTTTTCAGCTTTGGTCCCAATTCTCAATTTGACTTGTGTGAGAAAAGCCTCATTGATCTATTTTCCTGGTCAGGATTTAAGTTTGCTAGTTAGACAAATTTCTGGACTGTGTTGTTTCTATGAACTGTGAAAGATATATGGCCTTACTAGTCATCATTTTCCTTATTTAAACATGTGAATTGGAATGGTGATACTTAGAAAGTACCATATCTTACTGTTCTTATCTCTCCTGGGTGTCTTCTTGTAGCCTCTGCTGGAGACAGAATGTTGGATAGATGGGTGCTCTGCTGGGCCATACCCCTCCACAAACTCCACAGCTTCTGTTGCTCTTCTCTCCCCACTTTTCCCACTATTCCTCAGCACTTACTGTTTCCCAGTACTCCCAGCCAGGAGTTCTCCAACTTTTCTACAATAAGGATTACTTTTAATATAGATATTTCTTCATTCAGAAAGTCCTGCTCAAAGGAGATACCTCAGCTCTGCACATCAATGACTGTAGTGGTTTAAATTAATATTTGGTAGGCCCAGAGAAATCTCTGGCAGAGCTTTCAGTAGTCTGATAAATACAAGGTGATGAGATTATACTGGGTCTTTTCATGGTTGTCAGAAGAAAAGCAAAATGACAAAGATAAAGTTGTTTACCCTTAATACAGTTTCAGGAAACAATCTGAATGTTCTGGAACATACAGACTGAAAATATTCTGCTTGTCATTAAATAGCCAAACCAATGCATTAAAGCAGGACCCTGTTTCTTTTGAAGTTGAAACATAAGGTAGCAACTATTTTTGCTTTTATATATTATAATAGAAAATAAATTATTTGACCTTATTATAGAAATGATGTACCTCTTTAGCTGTCCTAGTGCAAAGAGAGTTGGTTTTCTACACAGAAATGGCTTTATTAAAAGCCATTTAATAAAGTAGAGGAATAGCTTAGTCACTGTGCAGCTTTAGAACAGACTAAGACTGGGTGTTAATTTTGCTGTTCATGTGGAAAATGCAAATATCTTACCATCAATATGGAAAAAGTATGAGCTCTATATGCTTGCATTATAAAGCATTAATTGTCCTTTCTTTCAGAAATATTTCTCATAAGACAAGAATCAAAAGGAGAATTTTGACTGTGCTTCAAGAAATAAAATTTTCACTGCACTGTAGTACATTGTTAGTTTTCAGTCCATTTCATTGAGAGAAGTTCACTTCAAGGTCTAGGATCAGCTTGTGATCTTGATTAAATCTGCTTAACTTCATTGCCTCGTCTCTGCATTTTTCCTCTCTGTGTTCTCTGCTAGTGTGATATTAGAACCCTAATTTGCTTGAGACAAACAAAAGCCCTGCTCAGTTTAATTTACTTTAGGAAAGGACAGATCATGCTAGTCTTAGAGAAAATGCTCTCCCATTGTCTTTCACACTGTAAAACTGATGCATAGCCTGTTTGCCACTTGTTAGCTAGGAATTGTACCAGTCCATGCTAGGTCTACATTAGGGATGGAATAAGCAGAAGATAAGCAGTAGGAGTTGCTTATTTGTGTCTTGGGATTGTGAATTAATTTCTGTTGATGATGTGCTTTGGAACTAACATTTTGAGTATGGATTTTAAAATTTTATTTCATATATTTTTTAAGACTTTTAATGGTAGTGACAGTACAATTCCTTATGTAGCATCGGGTAGTGGTGATACAAGACATTCATTCAAATGTGGTGTTTAATTCTTACATTAATCAATTGATTCTGCTTTCAGGTCTTCCTTCTTTCTTATTTAGAAGCTAGATAATTACAGTATGTGCCAGGAATAATATACTCACAAAATAAGAGCTGTCTGTTAGGTTACAGTCTACAAAATTAATGCATTGGAGATGCCTGAGTTACTGAATAAATGATGAAGTTTTACCAGAAGGAATGTAAGACAATGGAACTATTAAAAAAAATGTTTATCTTGAAAGCAGATTCAGTTTTTTCATTTTATATTTAAAATAAGCAGGATATTCATATTCATCTTTCCAGTATCAGATTGAATGTGCAAACCAATTATTCATGAAACTACACTGTCTCTATAGAAGGCAGGTTTTCTGTCACCTTTGAAAATGGAAAAAGATGTAACTTTTGCTAGAACAAGGATTAATTTGACAATTATACCCTTTTTATGACTATAAAAAAAGGCAGATCTCTTAGGAAAAATAATCTGAAAAATCACATTAGCATTTGGCTCCCCATGTCCTTTGGTTTTGTTTTATTTTTAGCATTTTGTTCTCCTTGCTGACAATAATATATAGCTTTAAAATAAGTCACTGCAGTGGACTAACAGTGTCTTGGCAAGTTACAGTATCACAGGCTCTAATGAACAGCTGGAGCTGAAATGCCACATTTGCAATAGCTCAACCTAGCTTTAAATCAAGTAGGTGGGAAAACAACATCAGCATTTTTTGGATGCTGTCTTGTCCTAGACTGAGCTCTGCTATCAATGGCCCATTTTCCATTAGTCTTGAATGCTAGAAGTGACAGAGATGAAGAAGGAGGAAATCACTGAAGATGATCGATTCTGCAGCTCTGAAATGAGCCCAGCTATTAAATGTCATTGGCATTTGTGGCTGCTACACATTCTTCTTGAATTTCAGCTCTATATGCACGTGGCCAAGAGGAAAAATAATTTGAAATCAATACATGCTGGTATTATAAATTGAAGTATGAAAAAAATAATGTTATTGTCAAACAGGTCTCTCTGCAAATCATCTACAGATTCAAATTACTGGATCAAGACTTTAGTATCCAAAATTTGAATTCCAAGAATAATTTTATATTAGGTCTTAAAGGAGAAATAATTTCTTTAAAAGGTAGGGTTAATATGTGATTTTAGAGTATTTTTTTTTCTAGTGGGGCTGAAAGACCCATTGGAATTGCAGGAGGAGCAGACTGTCTCTTAGTTATATTTAGCTGACACAAGTACAAAGTCTTATCTTTATTCTCCTTTTTGTCTTTGCCTTGTTTATGACCACCATTTTAATTTTTAATCATAAATTGGAGGGAAACCATTGTGGTGTGCTATAAAACAGAATTGCTTGACACTGATATACAGGGTATAGAATCCATGGTACAAAATGAAATTCCTTAAGAAGCTACATATAACTTGAGAGTACATATCTTGATTTTCTGGGATTTCATGATGAATATCAGGAGATACATTTATCAATATTTTAAGACTTTATTGGGACCAAAGAAAAATATTGAGGACTTTAGTTTATTGTCTCAAGCTCAAGTAGAGGTCAGACATTGAGATAATTCTCAGGGATTAACACTGGAATTACGTTACTCTGTATGTTTCTACAATGAGAAGCAAGATTTTGCTGGTATTTACAATTTGCTGACACTACTAAACAGAATATGCTATTGATACAGTTGGAGAAGTCAATAAATTTTAGACTATTATCAATTGATTAAGGAAGAGAAAAAACAAGTCCTAAATGGAATACAGTATCCCAAAATATAAAGTCAAGTACTTGAGTTACACAATTAAATATAAAAGTCTGTGCTTGATGGAGCAGAAGGGCAATAAAATTAAGCAAGTGATCTAATAGTAATAATAAAGTCTAGCAAGAAGATGAAACATGAACACTAAGACAGTACTAGGCAACATAACAATGGAAATCAAATGCAAATTAAAAGAAATTTAGCTATTTTAAAATAAGAAAATTTCTGCTTTTGCTGTCCTGGATAAAATGCTAAATGTAAAATATATAGTTACCATTGATTAAAGATTGCATTTTGTGAATGCTGTCAGGCACCTATTCATAAGCATAGTTAGAGGTCTTGAAAAGTGTGGTGGTATTTTCCAAATGCATAAAACATCACAAGACATATTTAGAGAATATATAATAGATGAATAAACATGGAAAGGTTAAGCCACACTAAACTGCACTTTTAGAATGAGATTTGCTTTTGTGCAGACAGCAAACTGAAGATGTGTGGATTATTTTTCATTGGAACTGTAGGAATGAGTTACATAGGAAAGAAAAAACACACAAGCATGGATGTGAGATGTGAAATGAAATGTGTTTCTAGAGGTCAATAAGATTCCTATTGAAATGCACAGAAAGTAAATAGGGGTCAATGGTTCTTCCAGTTCAATTATCTTGATTTTTCTATTGAACAGAGAAAATTAGATCTTAATCTGGATATATTAGTAGGGCTACTCTATTGCTGAGTTACTATCTCTGTTATGCACTGCTTTCTTCATGTGTATAATACACTCAGAGCTAAAAAGGATTTAGAATTGTCCTTGTTTCATTCCGCTTTATGGGCTCTCCATGCTCTGCTCATCTTCCAGGTTGAATGAATCTTTTTTGACAAGTAGGTGAGAGATTTGTACAAAGTATTCTTACACCCTCCTGGTATTTTTTTTTTTGGAAATAACTCTTTCTTTTATCTCACTCACAGCTATATTTTCTTTTGATGTTTATAGCTGTATTTTGTACACTGTGTGTATTTTGTACACACTGTGCTGAGACCTCTCTGCTTCAAGGTACCTGTTCTTGAAGTCCCTAATTGTGTACAAAGAGATAGACTGTATACATCATATTCCTCCTCTTTTTAGTGACCCTTCTTCTAGGTGTAGAGTTTAATTGTTTAAGATAATGTTGTCTTGAAACACTTTCTATTCTAAAGTCATTAATTAAAACATTAAGCAAGACCAACTGTGATTGTTGTTACCTTAGAGTCCCAGGATTTTAAATTGCAGATCTATGACTGTTCTTACTATTACACATTTCTTTACTTAATTTTTTAAGTAAGTCTTCCCTAGGCTAACAAGTATTTTTCCATGTGGGATAGCATCAAATACTTTATTAATGTCTAGGTGGATGGTATTGGAATTTTCTTTGTCTAACTTATCTGTTGCCTTATCAAAGAAAGGCATCATTAGTCAGATTTGATCTGCTTTTTGTAAATCTATTCTGCAATTCATAATGGAAAGCTATTTTAACATAATTCAAGCTATAATAGTTCCACTAGGCGCTGCTATTAAAAAGAAAAGCTCAAAAAATCAATGAGGAGATTGCCATTGAAAAACTCATTTTGAACCACATATATTACTCCTGAGATTGATATTTTCTGATTATAAAATTTAACACCAAATTAAATTGCAAAAAAAAAAAGAAATTTAGCCCACCAGAAGAATTCATGGATTGTAGGCAGTCTGTTGTTTGCATGAACAATTTGTTGAGTTTTAAAGAATATATTTCCTGTAAGATTTGTATGAAAGAAAAAATTACTTCTTCCTTCCTAATTTTAGTAATAGGGTTTCTTTTTCTGGATTATGAAGAATAAGAAGGAATACTATATTTTTAGGATTTAGGCATGTCTACAAAGCTGTGAACTGTTTACAAAGTAAGCAGATTTTATGCATTTCCTTTCTGCTACTTATTTTCTGAAGTAGAAGAGAAATACAGGTTTCAAAGAAGCATTTTATCCTCATTTGACTTTTTAAATAGGTTGAAAGATATCTATTTTAGGTAGAAATGCTCTGGTTTTAGTCTAAATGAACTTCAACTAAAATTATTTCTAGGCTGTTTTACTTAAGGCAACACAAAAATTTAAAATTAAAATGTGAAAGAATAAATAATTAATACAGTAATTACAATGAATATAAGAGTGAAATGCCATAGTTAGGAATTTACTGATATCAGTTAGTTTCTGTTTGACTCCTGCATGTTCCACTTAAGTGATGTTACTTGCTATCTGCCAGGGAAATGGGACTCCAGAGAGCTGATGCCAAAGTTCTTTCCTGCTGTTTTGTGTTTGAGGATGGCATTGACAGAACAGATGATTAAAACAAGGCTTTTGATCTTAATCACAGCTCTCTTTAGGGGAAAAAAAGCAAAACCATAAACCCAAAACTCAAACAAACTAAAAAAAGAGCCCTATTTTCTTAAAAATTTTCCTGAATTATGCACCTGTATCATGAGACTTATTTTCCAAGGCGCCTGTTAATTACTTCTGTGCTTAACATTCCAGTTCTGGTTGGATTTTTTTCTGCATCCAGTGTGGATCAGGACAAGCCTCTACAGCATCTCCAACAGCTGCTGGAATTACTGGTGTGTGCTTCTCATGACCCTTTGCAATTCTTTGATGGATTTCAGAGAAATTTTATGAAACTGCAGACGTGGTACGGGGCATTTTTCTCAGATCAAAGATGAATTGCTGTAATTTGAATTAGCTGGCTACGCTGTTCAGCTGAAATGCAATTTACTTTTAGATATATACTTAATTGCAATGAAGATTCTTGCCTTGCCAGCTACTTTTGATATTGATTTTTAAGCTGGGACTAGGAATGTGATACAGTAACAGACTTGCAGGGTGATTTGGGAACTACATATATCAGGTTATTGATGCTGACTGTCTCTCATGTTTGTTCTGAGGAAGCATCAAAAAAAGGTATTTTTATCACTTAGAGTGGTGTGGTTTCCAGCTCTGTAAAATAATCAGATTTTCTTCTATGTTTTCCTATGCTATATCATAGGAAAGAAATGTATATTTCTGACCCACATTATATGTGTCAAAATATTATCATCTTTATGTGTAATAAAAATGATTGTCAGTGAAAACTAGAATACTATTCTTGCAATAAACTCTGTATGGGGATAAAAAACCTGCTCTTGTTAGGCTAAAAAGAGTTGTTTTTCAGACATAGAAGGTTCAAAAACATTGATTTAACATGACCAAAATTGACTCCTGTTAAGATATACACAAGTATATGAGTGTATCTCAAGAAGGATCTTCCAGGATGAAAACTATGCAACCTCTCTGAGCAAGCTGTGTTTCCTCATGATAAAAATGCTTTTTCCTTAAATTCACTCCAAATCCTCTTGTGTAAACTTCCACTTTATGCCTTTTGTTCTCTTACTGTGCAGATTCTGTCTCCATCCTCTTGATGATAGAGGTAGCAGAGAGTGATCAGATACCCTCCAGGGGACTATTTATATGCTGCACAATTTACAGTGTCTAATACTTTAAATCCCCTTTCATTCTCTTAATTCAGTAGTTCAAACCAAGAAGTGATGAGTAGGCTTTCTTAAAGTGAAAAAAAAAAAAAACAAAAACCCAAACAACTGCTTGAGTTGTATGAGTCTGATAAAGTTTGGGGTGGCTGTAAAGAGCCCAGCAGTGACATAGAGAGGCAGACAAATGAGGATTGTCTGCTTGGCTCCACTGAAAAGCAGAATTTCTTAGTGCTGACATGGAAATACAGCAGCACAGCTCTATTGCTTCTGGCATCTGAGTTAACTTTTTCAGGGCTATCTCTGTCTGTGAAGCATTGAGCTTTTCTGATCAAAAGCAAGTGCAAGATAAAAATATGATTTAGGCAAATCTGTCTTAAAATTTTTCCAGTATCTGAAATGGAAAAAAAAAAGTTTCAATTTTAAGAAAATGTGTTGAGTATATTACTAGACTTCAAGAAGGGCTTGCATTTTGTGATAGCAGTAATAGCATAGGAGCACTTTATATTTTGCACTACATGCAATTATCAAATAATGTTAGCTTATCTTGACCATAAAAGTAGGCACTTCATGAAATAAGAAAATCTCATCATCATTCATGCCTTGGTTGTAAATGACACTTGCTGATTTTGCAGTTAATGGAATTTAATACGTTTTATGCAGTTTTTCACTCTGAGAAAACCAAAGTGTTGTTCTGAAGAGCTGGGAGTTAATTTCACTGCCTAGAAAGACACACATGGATTTGATTGATCCTTAGGATCTCAGTGGCAGAGCTGGGGATTAAAAGTATGATAATGTTGGCTACTTCTGTACTGTCCACACAGGAAACCTACTATAGAAAACGAATTACACAAATTTGGATATTCAGTGGCATCATGGCAGTAAACTATTCCAAGGGAAGTATGTTATTTGGAAGGAAGCTGACAGCCTCGTGTATCACCAACCCCAATATATCATGATTGAATGAATAATGGAAAGGAGTGAAATACAATGTGCTGTCCTGGAGAACTGTTACTGTTATTATTATTTACACTGTGTCTTCTATGTATATGTTGAATGCAAATTTTTTGCTACTGTATGCAGGATTGTGAGCTAATTAATTTTTATGCTGAGGGGATTTTGGCCATGTCTCAACACTGTGTAAGAGGTTGAAGAGAGTTAGTAATAGGGCTGATATATCATTTTCTTTCAAAAACCGATATTCAGCAAAAAATGGGTCATTACCAAATCGTCTTTCAGAAAATTGCTCAGGGTTCTTTGCAAAGTTATAACTTTCCATTGAAAGTTTTCAGATTAAAAAAATCCCCACTTTATTTATTTACTTTTGTCAAAAGCTTATGGACACATAGGAAAAAAAAAGCTGTGGTGGTAATATAAGTTGTGTTTTCTTCAATTTCTGTTAGAGAATCTTTTGGTCTAGCTTTATAAGGAGTTCTTTTTCATTGTCTATTAATTATTTTTAAATATTCCCAGGCACTTTCATCTGGCCCATCATAAAATAGCAAAAAGACAGTCAATTCTGTGATATAGGGCTTTCTGCATTCAGAGATTTTTTTTTAATATATTATTTTCTGCAAAGTGAAAACCTGATGTTTCACTTAAACTGATGAGAAGCGAACTGTCACCACTCAGATCCTGAGAAGAAAACCTCATTATTAAGGGAGACTGTGCATAGTCTTCTGTCTTAGTTAAGTCTTCAAATTTTTTTTTTAAACCAGGTTAATTAGAAGGCAAACTGGGACTGATAGCAGAGATCATAGAGAAAATAAATTTGCATTTGGTTGCTCCAATGGAGACCCAGCTGACCAAGGAGGTTCTGTGGCCAGCCCAGTGCATTGCAATGGACTCTGCACAGCCGGGCTGCAGAAATAATTTTAGCACTGGGCAGTGGGTCAGTGCTTTGTGCACCACCACAATTCTTACAAGACCTCAGGAACTGATCTTCCACCCAAGCAGCAGCAGTTTGTTCTTCCTCTGGGTCTGACTGACACCCAAAAAACTGCAGTTTTGAGTTCATTAGGGTGTGTATGTGAGGGTGAAATGCTGTAATCAACAACAGGACTTGGGGCTATCTAATAAAAAATGAATGGTTCTGCTGATTTCAGAAGGAATGTTGTACATGAAAGGTAAAATAGTCATTGTTACCAGGACTAGACTGCAGTTAAATTAAATTAAGTACAAATTAGCATGAGGCTTTTACCTTAAACATTCAGGATCGGTCTGAGGTTTTTCAGTAACTTGGATTTTTTCTGCTTCTAAATTCTTCGTCATTCTTTCTGCTTCCCTGATTACTTTCTCAAGGTCTAAACATGAAATCAGAATTACCCTATAAATATATATTAATCATCCATACTCAAGAACCTTCTACATAGTCTAAATTTATATTTTCTAATATTTCATCATGAAACTCTTTGATGGGTAAAGGCATCTAAAAAAGAAAATTATTTTATTATTACTGTAATTGCATATTGCAATCTAGAAAATTTCATTCTTTTTCCCAAACAATTTAGGGTCATATTCACTGCTTTTGTTAGCTCTTACTGTGACACTCACATAGAGGTAAAAGAAGATACTCAAATACTCATTAAAATTATTTTAATTCAGATTTCAAAGTATTCCCTATTGCTGTGATCACCTTTGACACAGAGGATTTTAAACAATACTTATGTTGATTTTCAGTTCTTTGAAACATTAAATTCTACATTTAACTATATGACTTACTGGCAAAAGCAAAACTTTCTTTGATATTTACAGCTCATGATTCAGCAGATCTCTGGACCTCAGTTTCAATGACATTTAAATTAAATCTTATTGAAATCCATAATATTTGTTATAAGCATATTTAAAAATTATATATTAAATATTGTAAAAATAAATTAAAATATGGTTACTATGATTCCTTTTGCTTGAAAAAAGAAAATTGACAACAAACATTTTTCAAAAGCATTTGTCAAGCCAGAAATCATTATCAAAAGAAATAGTTATCAGGCACACCTTTGAGCTCACTTTGGAGAGTAAATAAATCCTGTTTTAATTCATTCTTCTGCAGCTCGAGTGCATTTAACTGAACATTTTTATGTTCCATTGACTCCATTTCTAAGAAAAAATAAATTTTAAATTAAAATGCATTGCAGTTTTAGCATTCATGATACAATCTTCAATATTCTTAACTACTTCTACCAATCTTCAGCTAGTCAGAAGAACCTTAAATATAAAACCAAAATAAACTAAAATAATTCATATATAACACAGTTCATAGGAAATTATGTCATAGAATCTATAGCTATGAAAGAAATTTTTTTTTAATGTTATTGAACTGTTCAGCATATTTTGTTGTCTGGGCATAAAAAGAATGTTTTGCTTTACAGTTAATTCGGGTATAAAAAAAGGAAGATGACTGAATAGGTGGAGAACAGACATATCTCAGCAGGACTGAAAAAAACTCAACTTCTTAGTATTTTTTTTTTGTTGTTATATATATGTGAACCTTACTATTAGACAGCATCTGGAATTAATTGTGATTTTTTTGTACCAGTTGGAGGTCCTCACATAATTTTCTTGTTATGAGTTGCTTAAACTTTTCACTTCAGAGTTGTCAGTGTGCCCAGGAGTGTAGCAAACAAAAAGACAGACAAGTTGTGCCTCAAGAAAGATGCAATTAAAAGATAGAACTGAGATGGCAATTGAACTTGGAGAAGAATTTTGGTCACCTTTCAGGTACTATTGGTCATTTAACTGCCCAGTTCTGCCTGAATATGTAAAAATTAAATGCTAAAAGTAGCATTTGACACCAAATAGAGACATTTCAGTTGTGGATTAGTATCTTAGCCACAGGAAATAATAAAGAAGGTGTTACCAAGTGCAAACTCCAAGGGCAAACAGTCCTTTTTCAGTATTCTTATAGCAGATAGGGGGAATTGAAAGTTCTGTTGCTTGTCAGATCATGAGGCTGGAATGGACTTTGAGGGGTCATCTACTGCATTCTTCCTCTAAAGACAGGGTCAGCTGTACCTCTTTTTTTTTCTGAAAAATGCTGGTTTGACCTTTTTTTGATAACCTTGGTAATGGACACTCCTAATTGCTTTGGTAATGGAATCATCTAAGGCAGAGAGCTTCAGCTGTCCACTGTTCTTAGAAAGATTCCTAAGCTGTCAGACAGACTCTCCTCTATTGTGCTTTACACTTGTTACTTTGTATTCAGTTCACTACAGGTATAGAGAATATATTTTTTTCCTTTCTACAGGTTACTTATAAAATTTGAAGACCAATATCCATCTTTCAGCAGTGTTCTCCTTAATAGCTTAAATGGTCACAATTCTTTCATTTTCTTCCTTCTCATGTGCTCCAGAACTCTGATCACTCTCACTGGTCCTATGTGGATTCTCTCCAGCTGGTCCACACTCTTTTTTTTTAAGTTTAAGATCAAAATGAGATGCACAGCACTCCAGTTCAGAGCTTAACTGCCCCAAATAGAGTGAGGAATTATTTTCATGTGTTAGAGGTCAGAATTCTGTTTGTGTCTCAGTGTGGTGTTGGCATTTTGATGTCGTTGACTCATGTTCAGCCTGTGATCCATGACGACCCCGAATTCCTTGTGGAAGGTCTGCCCTGCAGTGTGACCCTGAGAGATCCCATTCTCTGTACCTTCACTGAAAATCAAGCTGCACTGTGGCAGTAAAGAACCAATCCTACAGGACATTTGTGCATACAATTCTATTGAAGTTAAGAAATGCTCAACCACAGGTGATTCTAAAGCTAATTTGGTCGCTGTGTACGACTGTGAGCTCTGTGCTGGCTGAATCAGACATTGGGATTTGCCTCTTTAGCTCCTTCTCCTCACAATGCTCACATCAGAAAGGCTGAAGAGGATAGGGGACAGAAGAGCCTTTAATGATGCTTGGTATGCCAGACCACACTCTTTCAGTTCAATGCTAAAAGGAAGCTCCAGACAGTTGGGGAATGAAATTAAAATTACTGGTTTGCACAGCTGTATTTTATTGATTTGTGTTAATCCAAGATGAACTGGTTTAATGTAAGACTTACCGTTTTTCAACAGAGCTGCCTCATTCTCTAAATCATTTATTTCAGCCTTGACTTTCTTTTTAATATGAAGATCTCTATTACTTGTTAGTCCATATTCATTGTTAAACTCTGTTATTTCTCTGGTAAAATTATCTTCCTCTTCAGTAATTTTTCTCTTTGCATCTGCCTGAAAAAAAGAAAGGGAAGACTGCATGTTCAGGTGAAAAAAAATGAAAGTCTTTGTTAAGCTAGGCAGATTGGGACACACTGTTGTTTTTTATCCTTAAGTTTGTAGTAGCAAAGTAAATAAATAAACAAAAAATAAATCTAAAAGTAAAGAAAATATTTACTTTTTCTTATAGGAGCACGAAAATAGGCTACGGCTCTATCATTAATGCCTGTTATTTTAAACATTTTTTCCCTGCAAAAATGAAGGGTCTATTCTTGATAACAGAGCATTTAAAAAAATCACTACATAATAATATTGACTTGAACCAGGAGATTTTTTAGTTCAACTCTCATATTGAAATTAGAAAATTCTGTTTACAGTTACCAGCATAGTAGAGCAGCTCTTTTTCTCTAGCTTGTTATTAAAATAAATAAAAGCGTTTAGCCCTCTACAGAATGCAGATGTACTTTAACTCCCTTTCCAACTACCAAGAATGCTATTGTTGATAGAAAATCACAATTTTCTGGGAAAAAAAATTCAAAAGAGTACGTTTCTATTAAATTTCTTCTAAGAGGTCTTAATTGATTGCTGAATTAAATAAAACATAATATACATCAAACTTCACACATGTACTGGGAATACTTTGGGTGGTGCAGAACTATGACTAAAGTTAAAAAGATACCTGCCTAAAGATTTAGGTTTAATAATGGTGATTTACACTGAATATTTGAAATTTAGCTCTGCTGGTTTAAAGGGCAAATATATATACTGAAAACACTGCTCCTCTATGGCATTTCTTCATATGTACAGATCCAAGAAGCCTCAACAAAGTAACAGGAGGGCAATAGTAAGGTTAGAATCTGAGAGAACTGGAAAACTTTGAAGAGGTGGTGAGGTGTGTCTGGCACCAAAGAGATTGTGTGCTACATCAGGATTGCTAAACTGTCCAAAATTACTAAAATGTGGTGTGGGCCTCCCTGGGGTTTTCCTTTGATCCTTTTCAATATATTTTACTGTGGATGAGGCAATCCAATTTAAGGCGAGGCTTCCGTAACTTACTTTTACAAAGGAAATATTCTGTCAGAATTGGAGTTCACTCATACAACAGCAAATATTAGAAAATGAAGTCAAGAATATAAAATCAACTTTGGAGATAAAATGAAGCATACACTACCAGATCATGGTTTAAATGAAATGTGAGAATTTATCTAAGTTTACATTGTTACATATACTAATATAAAAAAGAATGAAAACTTTTTGATTAAAACATTAGCTTTTCCAGATTTTCAAGTTTTAAAGCTGATTGCTCTTGTACAATAGAAAAGAGCTGTGTGAATACCACAGCTGGAAACATACCATGATTTTAAGAAGACTGGTTCTTTGATTAATAAGTTCAGCTTTTTGTTTTTCTAAGCTGTCTTCTTGTTTCTTCAGAACTTCTACATTGAACTGCTTTACAGACAGATGCTGAACCTTCCAAAAGGGAAAAAAAAATTGTAAAGTTATTGTTTAATTGTTTCATATACTCTGAAATTGTACACAAGGATCTTGGACCAGTTTAAAAAGAGCTGTCACAGCTGCTGGACTAACAAAAGCATAACAGCTCTTTTTTTTCCTCAGTTAACTTTCAGTATACTGCTAAGATTTTGAGAAGTCTCTTTTCTTTGAAAGACTTATTTAGTATTGCTCTATCATTATAAATTGGCATTTTAAAATCTGCTAGGTTTAGAAGAATTTTTTTCCAGGAAAA
Organism: Chloebia gouldiae; assembly: GCA_003676055.1. Taxonomy (NCBI): domain Eukaryota; kingdom Metazoa; phylum Chordata; class Aves; order Passeriformes; family Passeridae; genus Chloebia; species Chloebia gouldiae. The sequence goes on along the minus strand of QUSF01000019.1, from coordinate 6,945,047 downwards.
ATATTGACCACATGGGATGCTTTAGCCAACATAATCCTCCGTCATCCATGTCACTGTGTAAAGCTCATCATGAATCAAATGAGACAATAATGTCAAAATAATATCAGGGGACAGGGGTCCAGCATCCTGGTTTTGGCTGAATGGCTGTACATGCCATCTAATCTGCAATGCTGCTATGGAATATGCAAAGGACAGCAGGATATTTTTCTGAGCACAATTTCTGGAATTTTTAGCTGAGGAAGGATAATGGAATTAGCTCATTGGTTATTGATAGTTTTTGATCATAAACCCCCCAAGCCCTAAACCTCAATTTTGCACCTAGGTTTATTTCGAGTTTCATTAATTTTAACCACTAGTTTATCTGATAGGAGGGTATGCTATTCAACCACTACATTTTCAAAATTTGCTGAAGACTTCTCATTTTTCTAGCACATCTACTGTATCATCATCTAACCAAAGTGCAGATATGTGTTCGGATAAACTACAACAATAACAAATAGGAAGCAGTTAAGTGTTGTAGAGTCTTAAAGGAGGAAAATCATTTATTTGATGGAGTGTCAAGTTCTCTTGACTCAGAGCAATGACTAGGGGAAAGCAAAGTTAAGATTTGCCTACAGAGTAGGCACAGGGTAAGTATCAGGAATTAAATTGAACAGTCAGGCTGACTCACAAGTGTTTGTGTGTGTAGAAACAGAAAATACCAAATCAGTATTACAGTGGTAAAAAATGAAAATATTTTGAAGTTAAATAATGCACATGATTGTGGAGAGGGCACAGATGAAGTGCATTTGATCAAAATAGGAGGATAGTGGAAAGAAATGCCCAAAGACTGCAATGTGAGAGTTGGAAAGGACTAGATTTTTTTTCCTCATCCCTGATATGTCCAGCATGCTAAGTTTGCCCACAGAATTTATTTTACATATTAATTCAAAGAAAGTAGGTGGTCTTACATCGCTGTATTTGTAATAACTAAAAATAGTTATTTGCACATAACTAGCTTCAGTCTAGTTTCTTTGAGTTGCCAAAATTCATCTATTAATTTGCAACCAATTTTTTAAAAAAGTCATTGAGCTACAAACAGAAAAATACTGTAATTTGGGTTCTAATTACATGCTACCTGGTTTTACAGAAGAGAGGGGAAAACTGCATTTCCTAGGACTCTTTGGTTGACCACAAGGCAGTGTCTGTGAAATAGATGTCAAAAAACTTCTGAACAGTCTCATCATCGTGGTCAGGCATCAGGTGCTGAGCATGCACATGGTGGGATATGTGTGCTTGTAAAGAACTGCAGTTATTTGGTGTGGGATAAATTGAACAGCATTATTTAATACTATTTGAATTACATGAACTATTCCACTATTTTTCTGTATCATTTCCTATCTATAAATGAATCAACGTCAGACTAGGCAAGCAAGTAAAATGTATTTTCATGGACATCAGTAAGAATATCATTAATACTGGTCAGTAAAGCACATAAAATTTAATTAGATGTAGTTCTTCAGCTCTTCCCATTAGTCTTTTACAATAATGACTCCACTCTCAGAACCTTCTGTACCTACCACATAAACCTTGATTATAAATCACAATGCATCAATAACAAATTAGTAGTATAAACATAAAATTGTGATGTTCGTAAATAAACTTATGAATAGGACTACTGAGGACTTCACCTAACAAGCAACATCCAGATATAATCTGTGTTGGATAAATAAGTTGCTATTTTAAAGCACCTCTGGGGTCTGAGATTGTGGCATGCATAAATGTGAGTGTCTGAATAACTGCCTGCATGGTTATAGTCTCAATTTGCAACCAGTAAATATTTGTAAATGAGTTCTATTCTGATCCCTTCTCAGCAATGTTGATATATATATATATATTATATAGTCTGTTACAAAAGGCAGAACAGACTGTTTTAGGAAGGATGAAAGTCATCCCCCAAACATTTATTTTCACAACTAGATGAGGCAATCTCCCAAAGGTTCTTGAAGTTGTTTATTTAAATGGTAGGATTCAACAGCACTGACTTCAAAGCAGGCTCCACACGCTTTCCTGTTGTGAACACACATTCTGTCAGCACAGATACTTAAGAGCACAGGGGAGGGTATTTAGACTTAATTTTCAGACACAAGCAAATAGATTTTAAAATAATTCTCAACCACAGGTGTTGTTGATAAAAAAAAACTCTGCAAAACCAGTGGCTTATTCTGAAAATACATCTGCAGTTTGATTAAATGGAAAGAGTAAAAAATCACTAAAAAGATTCAGAAACTTTCCTCTATCTTTGGCCTCCCTAGGAAACACTTAGGGCTTGTAAGCCTTAACTGTAAGCTCACAGAGAGATCTTCAGCATATGACTTAAGGTCCTGTGAAATAAATATAGGGAATGTTTCCATGTATTTTCTGTGAAAGGCCATTAATTAATGGCATTGGGCAACCAAGGGATGCTTCTGCACACTGGAGGAAAGTTGTAGGACTGTTGAAATGGGGTCTGGCCCCAAAAGCCAGCCTGCCCTGAACACAGCCAGGGCCAGCCCCCAGGGTGAGATCTGTGGGAGGAAGGATCTTGATGGACACATTTTTAATTGAGAAAGGCACAGTGCAGGTTTCCTCCACGCTGTGCTACTCAGCAGGTGAAGCACTTCCTCGAAAGTGCTTATTCCTGAAAGAATAGCTTGTATCTTTGTAAACACAACATATTTCATTATTATGTACACTATAAATATGCCTGCTCACCTTGGTTTCTAAGTTAATTTTTGCAGCGCTCAGCTCTTCTTTTATTTGGCTAATTTTTTCATAACTTCTATTTATGTCGCATTTAGCTGCAAGACAACAAAAACCTGTAAGAGTATGTGCTCAGTTTGTAAACGTTGCATCCTTACAGAAACGTGCTGGTGGCCAGAAGCAGCCAAGCTTTCCCTGTCCCCTCAGGACACCTCTGTGGGACTCATCCTCCGGGAATGGCGAGGCCCCTCAGCGTGGGGCTGACCTTGTTGGATGAAGCTCCTCTTCTCCCTCGCCTGCTTCTCCGTGAACTGAATTTGCTGGAACAAAGCGTTGAGGTTCATGCCTGGCTTCTGGTGGGGCTCTGTGGGCCGAGCTCTTTGTGAGGGCACCAGGAGGGTCCCCACAGCCCCAGCCTCGGCCTCCCCGGGCTGGGGACACGGGGACAGGGAGGGAGGTGAGGGTTTGCCGCCCTTTTTGCAGAAAGGATGGAAAGAGCAAACCTCAAGCAGAGGGAAATGTGGGGGAAACTAGGGAATGGGAACACACAGGCAGCACGGTACAGGCAGAAGATGTTTGGTATGGAAAAAGACAGACGGCACTGAATCGTACCAAACATGGGCACATCTGTCAAGCTGGTTCTGACTCAGGACATGGGGGGGGTTTTGTCAAACAGCTCTGATTTTTTTAATTCTCTAGGACCATGTGATCCATACTGGTTTTCTGTCATTCAGAAGCTTTTTCTCTACTGCTTCCTTTCTCTATGGAGTGACCGCTGTTTTTTTCTAAATGTTACATCTGCTCAGATTTACTTAACTTTTGAAGACTGACGTCTAACCTGAGAAATTAAGGAAATAGGCTAAAAGCTGCTGTCACACAGGAGAACGTGGTCAGGTTGACTCCATGGAACTTACAGTGAATTAGACTCACCATGAGTGTAAAATGGGCAGGGTTTCTGTTCCAGTTAGTCCCAGTAAGCAAAGATCACAACACAGCCTGTTTTATGCTCTTCTGGAGAATAATTGTGTAAAAATTTATAATGCTCTGATGTCCTGCAAAGTTCTGAATTTTATATTACTGGATGGTACACCTGGAAATGTAAGCACCTGGTTGAAAATATAATTTACATTACAGAATTTGCTTTTACATCTTGGAAAGGATTGACTACATTCCCTGTGGAGATTAGCTATGTGAAGTTTGCCTATTTGCTTTGAGGCAGAAAAAGCCTGGAGGAATGACACTTTATAGATTTACAGCCTTTTTAACACTGAAAAATATTAGGATTTTTGACAGTTTTGCGTTACAGTTTTCCTCAGAGGAGATACTGTCTTAGCATAGACTGCAGCAGCAAAGTTCAGAAATTAGAAACTCTTTGACCATCAAAAACCAAAACAATATACATGAGAGTACAGATGTATCATTAGTGAAAAACCTGTTCTAAGTTAGCAGAATGCAACAGAATCCTGGAAAAATCTTATAGCATTTACTGCTTAAAAGGCACCATGTTACAGCTGGTAATGTGTTAAAAAGTGATGTTTTGTAAAGGAAAGACATTGCTCTAAGAAAGAAAACGTGGGTTCTGATGAAATTTAAAACCCTGAAACTAGCACATTATGTTGCAGGAAATGCAATTTTTTTTTTTAAATGTCACAAAGTGCAACTGAGGGGGAAGAGTTCACCAAAGTGAATTTAGAAAATGTTTCAGAAGTGAAGCTTCCTACCCAAAGGCCAAAGGAAAAGCAGATGAGTCAAACGGGAACATTTGGTGATTGAGACAGTGATTTGTTACACAGGTCTGATGAGTGAAAAGTCATTTTACAAAATTCAAGAAAATGAACTTGCTCTATGAGTGGATCAAGGAGAAAGTAAAATGAAAAGCTTTCTTTGAAGTTTTTGAGACTTGACTGCTTTTGTGTTTGAAGCTGAGAAGGCTGCTGTAGGCTGGGATAGAGTTCAGAGTCACTTATTAAAGGAACTACTGTGTTTTGTGGAGGGTGCTTCAGCGCCTCTAATTATGGCAGAGGAGCTGTTCTCCCCAGAAAGAGGAGTCTGACTCCAACTGCACTTCTCACTGTCTGAGAATGACCATTCAGCACGATTTTAACAGTTCTCTAAGAGTTTCTTTCAGAAAAAAAATTTCAGTGGGACAACAACTTGACATTAAGCTTCACAGCTTTTGACTCCTGCAGCTATTTGCCATGTGCTTGATTTTTATATGGTAAATCACTCACAGTAATAACTCAGGATTATGTACCTTTAACCACACATGTGAAACATACACCAGTAATTTCAGAATCAGGATCAAGCTGAGGACCAAAGGTGTGCAGTTGCTGGCTCCCATGGAAAAGGCAGGGACCTGAATGTTTCAGGATAAAAGTAAAATGTGCATTACCTTCACTCAACTCCAACTTCTGCAAAGCATAAGATCTTTAGTAGATCACTAGCTGCTAGAAAGGTGACTTTAATTTCATTCTGTCGGTCATATCAGTACATCCTAATCTTAATCTATATCTGCATCTTAATCACTGTGCTGTAATCAGGTCATGTCTTTTTAGTGTTCTTCAAAATTACTAATTGCCCTTTGTAATCAGGCTGCTGTGCTAATAGTAAAGTTTCTCCTAGGAGTTTTTTCTCTAGTTTGTGTAGGAAGAAGAAATAAAAAGATTTTGCTCATAATTTCAAGACACTATAAAAAAATTGTTACTGTGACTTATTTCTAAATCATATACACTCAGATTATTTTTTGTCTTTCAGAAAAACAATTTATGAGACAAAGAGGCAAAAAGTAAAGAAGTGGTAGGGTAAGTTAGATGATGCAATATGGTCTTCACCATAAGAAATGCATGATAAGAACTAGAAATTGTAGGATTAGAGTTACAAATAAACTTTGTCTTTTGGTCTTAAGCACTGTTAGTATTAATTCTTTTTTCCATATACAAACTACACTGCTTAATTTTGAATGGTTTTATTTATTGCAAAACTTCTTACCAACCTACATCTCTCTGGTCTTCCTTTACTCTTGGTGGTCTTTGTATTTGAGAACTACTTTTGTCTACCTCACATGAAGGAACAGAGTCAAATTGTTCTGTGGCACAAATTCACAGCTGTCATTTTGCATTCAGTACTGAAGTGCTATTTCCTTTACAGGAAATAGCCTATATCTGTGTGTGTGTGTATATTAAAAACAAAAATATATATGAGAGTGCTCTAACTACTTGGAAGGTAATGCTGAGCAACAATTCTATTGGAGAGAAACCACAAACACTGAGAAACCTAGTAATTATCATAAACCAGCATTAAAAAATCAGACTTATTAAAAATTAATTTTATAATGTCACTTCTAAACAGTAAGGCTTTAACTTTATTATTTAAAACTTCGTTGAAATTGTTAAAATACAGCAAGCAGTGTAATTTGGTGACATCAAATAGTGTTTTCAATGTAAATCAAGAACATTTTTTTGTGCTGGTTCTTCTGCTCTTGCTGGCCACTTAACTGTCTCAACTATTTCTAAAAACCTACAGCAGGACAACAGAAAAGGGAACATTAAAATGCAGTAAATAGCCTATAATTTATGGCCTATCTCAAATTTCCTGAGGAACTCAGGCTAAGAACAGTCTAGTTTTTCTCTCTGGAAGAGTGAGAGAAAACTGCTGATCCACAGGCTGGAAGCTCTCCATTTCTAGTAGAGTGTTCAGCAAGGCCCTCATGAATGGACACCCTGTTTCCTCCTTGTAACAGGAGGGAAATGGACTACAAAATTAATGGAATAAAATATAAAATAATGGGAAACTGAGAAATAAATACCTAGAAAAGTATATGGAAATAAGTATCATGAGAAATGAGAATATTTCTCTTTGCCCCAAATCCCTATCTGTTCTTTCAGGTAAAAAAAACCCAAAAAAACAGTGAGTTACTGAAAAGCTCTGTGTATTTAGTAAAAAATATTAAGCAGTAACATTGTACTCCCCCATTACATGCCTGGCTGCAATGGAGAATTAGTGATACCCTTTTCCACTTTGGTAGGAATGTAAACAACTTCACAACAGATGTTCTTTATAAGGACAAAGCCTGCTATTTGCATTGTGATATCTCTGTTTGAGTCTTACATCCAAGATTTTGTTTAACTCCATCTGGAAAGGCTTCACTGGATCCCTTCAGCTTACTAAAGCAAAGATTATTCTTTTATGGGTTTAAATGTAAGTTTTCTGTTTTCTTTGGTCAGAGAACACACCACCTGCTTTCTTTGCTGGTTGGCAACTGTGCTGTTATACAGGTATCCACATTGTTCCTCTGCTGTGGTTTAGAGTCTTAAATACATTTCAGTTGTTTCTTTTAATGAGTCAGGGAGTCTATCCTAAAACTTTTATACTCTGCTATTCTGTTATACTCTGCTATTTGGATAAGTAACAAATGAGGCTCTCATTTTGAAACATATATCAGATCTTTTATTTATCTTGGCATAAGGGTAGTAACTTGCCTAATGAAAAAAAAAGTTTCAGATCTAGAGTCCATATCACAGTACAAAACACAGCCTTGAAATTTGCATTTTCATAGTATATTTTCTTAATTCTTTATATGGGAGACTGTAGTTTGCTTTACATCGGTACTTGTTACCCCTAAATTAGCACACAATGGAAGCTACAACAGAAACCTTAATGAGAGAAAAATATTAATAAACAACAAAGGAGGAAGTAATAATTTTATAGTTACTTAATAAAATAATTTTTTTTTCCATTTCAGTCAGGTCTCAGAAATTCACCTATAGTCCTGCAAAATTATCAGGTGAGTAGCTGTCATTATTTCTTCTAATATATTTCAAAAAAAAAATGTTCTTAAAGCTCTATTTCTACTTGATGCTGTACTTGCAGGAAAAAGAGTATGTGCAGATGACTGAAATGACATGGCTTTATTTTCTTTATTCATAACAGGAGTGTTACTTAGTGCTAGGTTAGATAACTTTTATCCTTCCACTGTATGCATTAAAGCCAAATCAATTTCTTACACAATGAGAATAAGTCTCATGTGAAACCAAGAGTTGTCCACTACACTTTTAGGCTTCTCTGCTAATAGTTTTCAGAAGATGAATTTTGTGGTTCCATCTGTGTTCCTTCTTAAACACATGACAACTTCCTTAGACATCCAGAAGCATTGGATACGTGCCCATGGGCTGAACTAGGCAGCAGCAGCAATTATTCCATATTCCATGCAAATGCCCAGACCAAGAAAGTTTGAGGAAGGGCTGTCTCAGTTTGACTAAAACACAGACCCTGCATCTGAAAACCTGCATGGAAGCTGCATGGTTTCATAAAACCTCTTATCAAAATAGGCCCAGATGGTATTTGTTAGTGACAAACTGGTTTCTAAGAAAGTTTCAATTCTAATCATTTATTCTGAAAAAAAAAAGCTATTGTCCCTACTCCCTCAAAATATCCTGAAGAGTTTCTAGAATACTTCTTTCCCTGAGGGTATTGTGGAAAAGGTATGTTCTACCTGCAGGTTTTACAAGCTGCTTTGTAAAATCCAATCTTATAACTGTATCTCTATAAAACTGGGCCCTCTTCATTCTGCACAGCCCTTTGTAGGCAGAGCTACATATTTAATAAAGACTTAACAATGACAAATAACACTACATAAACTTTACTGCCTATTGATCTTGGTGTTATGCTGTAATTTCATCTTTTTTAAAGGTGGCATAAAAAAATAGAGAACACAGAGTTAGGTTTCTATCCCTTCCATATTCCTTCCCATAGATGCTTCTGGAAGATGAGCTACCTTTAATCCTGAAATTTTCAGAGGCTTCATGGCCCACATCTGCACACATCTGCCAGGACTCACAGCATAGGCAGGATAATAAAACCATTCCATTCAAGTAGAGTAGAAAGTCACAGCTGCAGTAAGCATGTATTATCAATTGTGCCACATTCATAAATTAATAATTTGCACTGTATTACAGTCACTTCTTTCCAGAAGCATTAAGCATGTCTATTCACAGATTGTGTGAAAAGTATAAAAATAATTCTGCTGGGTTTGTATTTTTACAGCTTGTCTTTTGAGAAAGAAGATAACAGAAGGAAAGTGAATTGGAATAAGTGGCAAAAATGTCACTCCTTTCACAATAATTACTCTTTTCTCATTTTGAAAAATAAATGAGAATGTTTAAAATATCTGCACTAAGTCAGTTCTTTGAATACAAAATTAATATCCATAGTTGAGACAGCAGAGTTTATAAACGTGAATAACACACGCTGCTTTCATACGTGTTTTCATACATGTTTTGGCCTATTTCTCTTTCTTTTAAAATATCTATCATATTGAGGCTACTGTTGATGGTGTTTTTAACCCTGCACTTCCACTGCTAAAATAAATGAACGAATCTTAAATGCCAGTTTCAAAGCAATTGCTGTTGGTTGTGAAAGCTGTTAGATCTTCCAATGCTGGAAAAAAAAAAAGAAAAAAAGAATAAAAATAAGGCACTTAAGGTATACAGAACAATGGAATTTTCCCCAAATGAGCTCTCAGATAAACAAAGCCTATTTACTGCCAAAAAATGGAGAGGGTTAAACAATGCCCATTTCAGGGCATTGAAAGAATCCTGCAATACTGATTTGCACTGAATGCATTTGCAGGGATTTTATGTGTATCTGTTCAGTTCAGGGCTATCTCAATACAACTAATAACTAAAGACTAATAATGTTATTCCCGTATGCATGAAAAGGAAAAGAGGTGATCCAATAGAATGCAGGTGTGGTGGTTTGACCTCAACACCAAGCAAGGTCTTAGAGTAGATTTTGAATGAAAAAAAAAATTATCAAGCACCTCGAAGTAAATGGAAATTGGGAAAAACTACAGCATGATTTTATCAAGGAAGGATTGTATCAGACTAACTTAATATCTTTATTAGATAAGATAATTGTCCCAGAGATGAGTAATGCAGTAGACCTAATCTACCTTGATCGAAATAAGGCATTATATTTGTTGTAGGAAGTTACTGAGAGTGGAAAAGATGAGCTTTAATGCAGGCACTGCAGGTGGAAGAGGAACTGAGTGAAGGGTTATATTAAAATATGGTTCTCTTAAAAATGAAAATATCAAAATGAAAGGAGTTTGCTAGTAGAATTCCTCTGGGACTGATCTTGGCACTGATTTAAGTAGTATTTTTGAACTTGGTGAAGAAAGGAGAATGGGTACGGCATGAAGAGATGACACAAAATTGGAATGACTAGTGTATCCAAAAAAAAATAAATGACCTCATGGACTGACAAAATGGAAATCTAATAGCACAGAGACTAGAGGGAGGTGCTTGGGAATTAATGTCAAGTTCTTTTAGTATAACCTGGTGGCTTGATAACTGGTGTCAATGGCGAGGGGAAGAGGTTTAGTGCATTAATCAGCTGTGGTGTGACCACGAGCCACCGTTGTGTCACAGCCATGCAGCCCTCTCAGGGTATATTGGATGAAGATCTTCAGTGAAGACTGTTAACAAAGTGTTAATTTTGCTTTACAAGGCACTGGCAAGACAACTCTCAGAATATTGTTTACAGTTCTCTTGACCCACATTGATGCACAGCAGGTGCAGAGTGGGCTGCTTAGGCAAAGGAGTACCTGCTTTTGCAGCTGAGATGAAAATAGCTTATCTGGCAAAACAAAGCTTGAAAGGGCATATGGTTTTCTTTATAAGTATGTGTGGGGGCAGATGTGATGGAAGGCAACTTTGGTGTTAAAGGATAACACTATTTCAAGATCAGATAGTTACAAACAATTATGAATAAATGAGAAATTTAAAAGAAGGTTCTTGGCAATCTGTGCAAAGCTCTGGAACTGCTTACAGACAAGGTCACGGAGGCAGGGACCTGAACTACTTCCAGATGGAAATTTATAAATTAATAAAGGGTATGTGAGACATTGTGAAACGATCATGTGTCAGAATATAAAGCTTGGGATATAAAGCTTTGGATACCTACTGACATTGCCAGGGAAGCTTAATTGGAAACTTGTTTGTGTACTTTCTTTATACAGTCCCTAAAAAGAAATGTTTCTAACTGGTCCAAATGCCAGTTCTTCTATTCTGCATTCCCCAGGACTTTTATGTTCCTTCTTTGTGCAAAGTATAGAAGGGGTCTGTCCTTTCTTAAATGGTAAGATTAGAAGAAGGCAAAAATTTTTCAGGATGTCAGGTGGTAACTGGATTTAACCTACCTATATGATCAGGATTAAACTGATCACCTGATTGACATTAGGAAGTATTTCTTCCCCAAATCATTGGGGTTATGGAGGGTATTGTATTCCTCTCTAACATAAACTGTCTAAAAAGGCATAAAAACTGCTGCCTGGAAAGAAATGCTTGGAAAATGGTACTGCTTTATCTCATTAATGTGTACAGGCCCTACAGCAATTAGGCTCCTAACTCATCTGTCATAGTTAAGTGGATACAATCATATGGGGTGTAAATGTACTGTATTTAAAATATGTAATTCTAAAGACTGCTCTTTATTCAAATATGGGTCCTCAAACTGTAGGCCACATAGGACATAATTGTATAAAAAAATTTACTGGGTAATTCAGTGTGAATTATTGACATCCATATCTATGCTTGCAGTGGTTGGGTTGATATTTTTCTTGCTAACTAATAAAAACAAGATACTTGGTTTATCTCCATACTGCTTCTTTGATTCCAAATAAGTGTACTTTGAAATAATGCAGTTTATTTTTCATAACCTCTACAGTGGTGTCAGTTCTGAGATGAGGTTTATCTATTGCAATCTGGGAAGTTGAAGTTTAAGAGTTTGCTTTTTTTTTAAAAAGCACAGGTTACTAAATGACAGTGTAATCTACTGCTACTCAGTCTGTCCCTCTCCTTATATTTCTTGTCAAAGAAAATAGCAGATGCACAAGTCAGGTCAAATCATGTCTATATCTATTTTTTGTGTCTTGTTTTGATAAATGATCTTTTAAGACAAATTATAAAAATCTTATAAAGGCATGATATATATTACCATTATATATAAATATTCACTAGAAGGTAAGTTATCTTCAACATACCTTACCCTTAGGCCTGAGACATCTATAGAAAATTCATGTCTCTAAACCTGCCAGTCCTCCAAAATCCAGCTGTGCAATTTTCTGTGAATTAAACAAATGCTTAGTTATCTGCTAGTGATGCAAACTGCAAAATCACCAAATTAGTTTTCCTTTGTTCTTCATACTGTTGTCTCTGAGGAGTCCAGAGTTACAAGCCATAGAACCTTGTAAGAAATACTTGGCAACTGCCTGGAATACAGAACTTTCCAAATTCAAACCCTCATAGAGAATGGTTTTTCCCATGCTTCTCAGTCCTTTTTGAGTACCATCTGGAGCAGCAGTAAAATAAAACTAAACTCCTTTCATTATCATCTTTGATACATAAATCCAGTTGAAATTAGCTTCCCCCACCACAATAAATTGTGTGATTAAATTTAAGCTGAAAACTTTTGTTAAGTCATTGTTGTGGTTTGACCCCAGCCAGCAACTAAGCACCACACAGCTGTTTCCTCAGTCCTCCTGCCCCAGTGGGATTAGAGAACTGGAAAGGTAAAAGTCAGAAAAGTGTGGCTTGAGAAAAGAACAGTTTAAAAAGTAAAATCAGAATCATAAATTAGAATGAAAAGTAAAATTACATAAATAGATAAATACCCCCCCAATAAACAAGTGATGCAAATAAAAAACAACTGCTTCCCACAGACAGAATTCTGCCCAGCCTGCTCCTGAGCAGCAGTCCCCAGCCAGCTCTCCCCCAAATTTATATGATGAGCCATGGTATAGAATATCCCTGTGGTCAGTTGGGGTCATCTGTCCTGGCTCTGACCCCTCCCAGCTTCTTCTGCACCCCCAGCCTCCTCACTGACAGGGTAGAGAAAAAAAGTCCTTGTATGGTGTAAGCACTGCTCAGCAACAACTAAACATCAGTGTGTTATAAATGTCATTCTCATCCTAAATCCAAACTCAGCACTGTAACAGCTACTAACTCTACATGGCCACAAGCAGGATGGTCATTTTAAGTGGCTTGTTTTAAGATTTGGTCAGAAACACAAGATTTTTGAAGGCAATTTCATTTTACACATTTTAGATACCATAATACCCCTTCTCCTACATGTCCTAGACTCTTTATTGTTGTTGTCTAAGTGATTGTCATCAAACATTTATTCTCCTTTTATTCCTCAGGAAAGCTGTGATACAAACATCAGTGCTTTCAAGGCTTAGTTTCCTGTTATCCAAGAAGTGCTGCTGCTAAGCAGACCCCAGCCTCTGCTGGCAGGAAGTCACTTACCTTCGTGTGGTTTTACTCGTGTGCTGTACCAGTGTCCCAGACCACCTCAGATGCAGCAGCAAAAGTCTTTGGTCACCTCCCTTTCAAGGTCCATTGGAAACCTGAGGAAGGCTGAATTTCTAAGTCCACCCACAAGATGGAAAGCAAACTCGACTATGTCTAACTCCAAGGAGTCAGCACGGTATTGCACTGCTCACTGTAATTACAGGATACTGGGTTCCTCTGCAAAAGTGTTGGACTGAGACCTTGAAATATGGTAAGAATATGGTGATTTGGGTTGAGGAGGAGGGTATCCCATGGGCTAAAAGAAGCTTTAAATTTTTTTTTTCACTTTTAGCAAAGATCTAAACCTCAATTTTAAATTAATATTGACTGAGCAGTCAGTACATTTTCAGCTTTTCTTCAATACAGTGTCTCTTTGCTGAAGTGAGCTATTTTATATGTCTGAAAAAAATATTGCTTAATGCCTGCAAGCACTGTCAGAAATCAATAATTTTGAAATTTGTGCAATTTGTACTTTAGGGTTGGCATATCACTTTAATTCAGTCTGTTTACAGTAGATTAAAAGTGGGTATGGACAAGTGTCAAAAAGCAAATAAATGTGTTGAATAATAATCTTTTACATTATAGAAAGAATATAATTTTGATATTTGAAATGCTAACTGGATCTTTATTGAAGCTCTGCAAAAAAAGGGCAAATTCAAAAATCACAGGAAATAGCATTGCTTTGATGATGACATGGAACTTGTAGATAGTGACAACTATTACCTTTTTTTCCATACTGAAAATACTTTAAGAATTAGAAGAATTTAAGAAAAAAACAAAAAACCTCTGACTAGCTCCAGTCATAAAGATGATAATATAATCAAATTCAGAAAACATTATATTAATCTCAATTGCTTTGGATTTTTGCAATTCTGTGAACATCATGCTTACATTTCATACTGGCAAGGTGCCATCATTGTACATGTTTAAACAAGTTTGCATTATTTTGTTATAAATAGTGTTCTGCTGGATAATTAAACAAGTCAGAAACTTGGAGGGGTCACACTGTGAGAATATAGGTAATTTGTTACAGCTTTAAATTTACTATAAAGTATTTACATTTTATCTTAACATTTTGTCTGCAAACAGTTTTTTCTTCTTTCATAAATTAATAACTCAAAAATTCCTATGAAAATGAGTTCATCAGAAACTTACTTCTTTTCCTTACTTGGGGCTGAAAATTCCTAGTCTTTTTGCCATTTATAAAGTAAATTATACATCTCAACTGCTCATGTCTACAGCTATTGCTGAGTTCACAAGTATGGCCTTTAGAACTGTTTCTCAGGGATGGATTTGGCGTGGAGAAAATGGTAATTTCATATCCATATCCCTCACAGAGGGACAGACAGAGTGTGGAGTCCTTCACATGTTACTTCTACTGCTGAGCTAGGATACACTTTATTCTGGGATATTCAGAATACAGCTACATGCAAATGACTTTCAGGACCAAGTTTAAAACTCTGCATTGTTGTTTTCACATGAATGATGGCTGCCATTGAAACTGCAGGACAGATGCAGACATGCAAGAAAGCTTTCTTTGCTGGTGTGCAGCAGGTAACTCCATCCACCTAAAACAAGGGCTGTAGGTTTAACTGGGCTGTTTAATCCCATGATTACACCAGGGAAACTCCCTGAACAGACAGAGCTGTAGCTGATGCAATGAATGCTCACAGAAAAGGGAAGAAACTGCAAATATCATCAGCTGGGACTCTGTTTCAGTGGCCTGTCATGTTCACTGCTTTGGTGTGGGCACTGCTCCTTCAGAATTCTGCAGCAGCAGCAGAGAAGCCAAGTAATGGGATTTTGGGGTATTTTAATAGAACAAACAGGTCTTGATTTTCAACACTGTTTCCATCTGATAATCAACTGGATTAAAGGAGAATTATCTCATCATAAGGTTCTACCTAAACTATATTAAAAAAACCCCACATGTTAATTAAGGAGATATTGCTGATTCAGGAAATATTGCCTTTTCATGCCATACTTATTTAATCCCTTTTATGACTAAAGCTCTGAGTTCAAATTCTGATTTTTTTTTCATTTTTTTCTGAAGTTTTTGCAGCTATTCTTAAAATTGTGTAAACAAACCAACAAATACATCTTCCCAAAGATCCCAGATAAAACACATCCACCACAAGACAAAGAAAAAAAGCAACTTATAAAAACACACAACCCCTTCTTAATTCCCAACAAGGCACAAAACCCCAACCTTCCCCACAAAAAAAAACCCAACAAAACCCACAAAGCAAACAAAAAAACCCCCAATACTGCTGCACCTTTACTAGAGATACTGTGATGTGCAGCTGATTACAAGTATCTGATTATAGGTATCTGAGTTTTGGTTTCTCAGTAAAATTCTCACAGCATTCACAACACTAGTTTCTTCCACTTCCAATTTTCCTTGATATCCTTTCACCTCCAATATAAATATCTTGTGACTTTTTGTCCCCAAAATTTCTTACCTCAGAGGGAGACTGATGAAACAGAGATTACAGAAATTAACACTGACAGAGTCACTAACCTTTAGAGAAACTTCCAATAAAATTACAGTTTTGGTGATACCATCAGGAGAAAAATTTATTTCACTCGTCAGGGCTATTCTAGCAAATGTACAGAAAATACAGCTTTGACAATCCAAGACGATAATTTTGCCTT
This sequence comes from Chloebia gouldiae, assembly GCA_003676055.1. Classification (NCBI taxonomy): domain Eukaryota; kingdom Metazoa; phylum Chordata; class Aves; order Passeriformes; family Passeridae; genus Chloebia; species Chloebia gouldiae. The sequence continues at coordinate 6,929,322 of QUSF01000019.1, read as the reverse complement.
TGGTCACTAAATTCTAAAATGGCTTTAACCTCCATATATCTTTTTTTGACTTCCCTACACAGGGCAGGTGTCAGGGCAGATTTGGTCCCACAATTTAGAAGAAGATATGTACTGTAAGTGAAAGCAAAATGTTCCTCTCTGATTTAACATGCTTTGCTCTCTGAGTGTGTATGTGGTGTGGCATGAACAGTGAAAGCTGAATACCCATCACTAGAGCTGTGCATGTTTGACCAGAAAATCTCACCACCATTACACACCATTCTATACACAGAATTTACATCACTTTCAATTAAAAATGGGAGGGAAATGAATCAACATGTAAGTGAAGCAGTATGCAAATATACAATACCAACAATCTCATTTTAACATGGATTTTCTCAGATCAAGAATCTGACTTCAATGCTCCGAAATGCTCATGCAGTTTTGTTTTTAAAGCAGTGTGGATGTTATATTCTTACAGCAATAGACAATTAGAATAAGCAATTTCCTAGCTCTAGTTTTCTGCACAAACCATGAGGTTGGCTCATTAATGTAAATATATTTTATGTAGTGCAAGTAGAGTTTCCTGTCCTGTGGTTCAGGATCAAATGGATTACACAAGCCCAAGCTGCTGGTAAGCACTGAAATTTTAAAGACAAAAGGGAGGTTCCAAGTTACCAAACCAAACTGTGGCCTCGGTTGAATCACATTCGTTGTTAATGCCCAGGGGATGCTAAAGGTTGATGCTGCTGATGTAGTTCACAGACTCACACAGAATGGAAGGGATTGAGAAGGATCATTGAGTCAGCTTTTAAAGGAATGATCCATACGAGATCAAACCCACAACCCTGACCTTATAAGCACCGTGCTCTGATCTGGAAGCTGAAGATTCAAATGATGCTGTTGTAACATCTGAACTGTGTTGCTCTAGATTCTACGGGCACCTGAATTACTGCTGCTTAATAGGTGATATTTCATTTTTGGGTCATCTTTTATACTTTTATTTAACTGCACCACACCGAGTCCCTGCGCAGCTGGATCCTCCCGTGCCGGGGAATCCCTGCCCACGTCAGCCTGCACTGGCCCCGCCAGCGGCTAGGGGGCGCTGTTACCCCATTTTTAAAGCAAAAAGCCCTAATTCCAGGGGATTGGCTTTTCCTAACAACACTTTTCTTCCCAGTTTGGGCAAATATCAGAGCCTATGCCTTTAGATCACTACTTAAAGTAAAACGGAATCATTTCTATCAGATGCTGTCACAAATAGCTGCAGTTCCATCAGGATTTTCATGTTTTTAGGGGTAGCTAGTATGTTGTGTTTCTTAACTACAAACTCTGACTTGCATTGTACTCTTTTGGTGTTTCTGTACCTATTCCACTGATTTTGTAGCTTTATTTTTCTTCCTTTCTTTTCTTCTTCTTTTTTTTTTTTCCTCCTTCCAGGTGGCTTGACAGTATAGCAGCACAACCTCTGGTGAGGACAGGGACACAAGAATTTAGGAAAAACTTCCTGGCCGAGAAGAGCTGTGGGAATTCACTACCAGGTCTGATTAAAGCACAGGGAGAGGGGATGGGAGATGGCAGACGTGAAATGGTGACTTTCTTTTCTTATACTTTTGCATCAGTTAAGTCACTTAGTAATCTGGATTGCACCTCCACATGTTTTTTATTTGCTTGCTGTGTGAATGCTCATTGCTTACTTTGCTTTTGTTTTATGGGTTTTTTTTCTGATACTTACTCTAAGCTCTAAACCCAAATAAATGACAGGTTCAGTAAAAACTCAATCTTGTTTTTGTGCTGCAAAAGCCCATTCAAGGCTTCATAAGCCCCTCAAAATTGATTTTTGGAGCGCTGTTATTTAATCTGCCCTTTACAAAACTTTAATGCCTTGAGCAAATCCTTCTTGCCTTATTCCCACCAAAAGGCACTTTGACTTCATGGTAAGCAGATAAATATAAGACAAAAAATGCAGTTCAGACTGTTCCCCCAGTCCCTAGTAATTCTCTAACTTCTCTATTCTCCCTTTCCCATTATTGAAGAAAGCCTCCTGTGTAAACACTACTTTTTGTGCTCCCAAGGCACACAGACTTTTTCCCATCACTAGCTCGCTCTCCCCCACCTGCTAGATCTGACTCATTAGTTCAACTGTAGCTTTGCTTCACCTCTTCACTCCCCTAAGAATTGTATTTAAAGTTCATGGCACTGTTCTTACTCTCAGCACACTTTCTCTTCGCAGCACTGCAGATAATACTGTGCAAAGTTCCCTGGGCTCAGTGGCTCCAACTCCAATATCTTCTTGCAGGGTTCAGTCTTTAAAAGAAGGTCTGCAGCAGAGATGGCAAAGGGAATCTACAGGCAAACCCTGGGCCAGGCAATGGATTAGTTCAGGCTCCTTGTCTGCTCAGAGGTACGTTGTCATCTGAGCCACTGCCAGCCAGACCAACCCAACACAGTGCTCCAGCACTGCAGCCCTTGCAGGTGGAACTGCCTGCAAAACCACATCCACTGCCTTTGAGGGAGGCACCTCTGCATGTGACACCTCTTCAGAGCTTGCTGGCATTAGTTTACATGCAGAGGAGGAGGCAGGACACTGGCAGGAGTGAATGCAGCAGTTCTGATTTTGCTGTGCATGCCTGGCTTCCAGGAGCAGGTGGATGCTGCATCCTGCTGTATCATCCAGGTGGATCCTGGATGGATACAGGCTGCTCTCACCTCCAGGAGCAGGTGGATGGTGGATCCTGGATGGATACAGGCTGCTCTTGCATGATGCTGTTGCTGCATTCCGAGCATTTGGGCCCAGGCTGCAAGGTGACAGGAAGCTTGAAACTGCCCAGTGTTAGGGGTTACACTTACTTCAGTCTTCTTACTTGGAAAGAAAAGGGTTTGAAGTACTAATTTTACTGAATTTTTAGTGTCAAATAACCCAACTATCCACATTACTTCACCTTTTCTTTGTGAAAAGTTTCCAGTGAAGTATAACAGCTTCCAACTAGAAAGAAACCAGTAACTACAACTACGTAAAGACCGAAGTACTGTCAGTTAATGCTGGCAGCAAGTAGCTTGGAGTATTTGGTTCTGCCTTCCAAATTATTTATACTGTAATGGCCTTTAAACAATAATCCAGTGGTGATTGTGTTGTCATCCTTCCTATAATGAAGTGTTTGTCCTTACCAGCTGCACTTTATAGATGTTAAGTTATATTAAATGTTCTGAAACTTTATAAAACTTGACCAGAATATTTAAAAAAGCATAAATATCTTAACATATTTGCATTGAGTACTTCTGTGTGGCTTACTCTTTTATCTTTCTTTTATCTGAAGAAACTCATGAATTGAGTGATTGACAGATACAAATTGTGACGGAGACCTCGGACTGAAATCAACAGCAAAACATTCAATGACTTAATTTTACCCCAGGGCAAGTAAAAGGCAGCTGGAAAGCACTGTGCAAAGACCCAAAGGATTATGACTCTAGCCACGGAGTGGCTTATGGGGTTTTGTCTGCAACAGAAGTTTATAAATAATTCCATATATGAAAAAGGAAAAAAAAAAAAAAAGGTAATTTCTGCTATGGAAAAATGTCCTTGTGGTTCATAAGGCGCTGTCTCCCACCTACTGTCCTGAGGAAGAGTGTGTAGCAGTTGGATATTCTGAGATGGACTTTCTTCTTGGACCTTGACTTTCAAACATGGTTGCATTTTAAACTTTTTTTTTTTTTATTAAAACCTTTTAACCTTTTTTCACTTTGGGTGGTAATTTTCCAGAGATGAGTCAAAATGCTGGCAAGAGGACTGTTTAGATAGCATTCAGAATTTTTGGATGCATGTTTTCCAGCTGTTTTGTTATTTCTGAACTGTTAGTGACATTTTATTCAACTTTAAACACTTAAAATGCAAGTTCAGTTTTACTGTAACAAGAAACACCCCGCAAAAGCTGTGTTTTGTAACAGTAGAAGTGGTTATTAATGCAGAGATTTACAAGGTGTTGCTTTTTAAAATGCCAAATAACTTGTGTATTTGTATGTGTGTATGTATGTATTCGGGACATTAATGCATGAATGAATGGTTTTGTAAAAAGTGGCCTGGATTTCATTTTCTATCCTCTGCTGTGAATGTTGTAGCTATTCTTGACTTAGGCTTCTAAATGACAGGAGAATTATGCTACCTTTGTGTTAGATACACAGATAACTTCTATACAGAGCTCATCGTGCGCCATAATGATGTCAAAATTACCAGCGAAGAAGTAATCATCTCTCTGTATCACTCAGCTCAATTTCTATTGAAGTGTTTGGAAGATCAGCTTGTTTCATTGAATACCAGCTATTTGAAAAGCTGAAGCTGTCTCGAATCATCAATGCTATCACCAACTTAGCACCTTCTAATTACCCTGAAATACTCCAGAAATCTGGTCATTGTCTTTGTTCCTCCAATTACATCCTTGTGTGTGCAGCAGATAATAGACTTCGTGACCATATAATAGTATATGACTCTTCACGTTAAACAACCAAACCACAAAACTTGTGACTTAATCAATAGCAACTTGATAAGACCATTACAATTTCACTGAGAGAATCAGTACTTTACACAGGTTTTTTTTGGATTCTGTTGGATTTTGTTTTATTTTTACTTCGGGTCATGGGTTTTGGGGTTCTATTTTTGGTCGAAATGAAAATCCATCTGTTAAGAAAAAGAGGCAAGAGAGGGGGAAAAAAAATCTCAAACAGCAAAGCAAACAAAAATAAACCCCTTGCATTTGGGTTCTATGAATGTTGTACTCTCTGTATATCCTGGCATATGCTAGGCTTTTAAATAAGTGTTTTGAAGTACCTTTCAACAGTTTAGCTCCATCTGCCATCCAGTTTTTGCTATAAAAGTGGCCAGCCTGATCATCTCCCATCTCATGAGGCAACTCAAACTCCTTTAGGCAAAATTTATTGCAAGGAGAAGCAAATTCCTTGAGTCGAATGGGCCAAATAGCTTGTTGACAAAACCGCCAAGGAATATGTATGCTGCCTTCTTTTAAAAACAGAAAAAAATAAACCCAAAACAACTTAACACATTTGGTTGCAGCCAGGACATAAAAACACCTGAATCAAATTTTCCTCATATAAAAATAAGGAAATCTGGAAGCTGAAGCTATTTTAGGCTAATTGCATTTTGTTGGGTTTCGGGGGAGTGGTACATAGTAGCAACTGTGGGAAAACCACTAAATAGTTCTCTGTTTGAACCATCTGTCACGAATATGGGACATATGTTCGCTTTGTTTATTCGGGAGCCAAGTGGAAGCCGATACACGGCGCTCGGCCCCGGCCGAGGCCGGAGCGCACCGCGGGGATGCGGAGGCTGCGGGGAAGGACGGGCGATGCTCCGGCCGCCCCGGGGCCGCTGCGGGCCGCCCCGGACTTGCCCCGCGGGCGGCGGGGCCGGCAGGGGGAGGCCGCGACCGCCGAGCCCCGCGGAGGGCGGGCGGCGAGCGCAGCATCCCCGCGGGGCCCCGCTGTGCCCGCCCGAACCGGAGCGGCCCCGCTGTGCCCGCC
>QUSF01000019.1:6876886-6923801 GCA_003676055.1 Chloebia gouldiae | reverse complement strand
GCCCGAACCGGAGCGGCCCCGCTGTGCCCGCCCGAACCGGAGCGGCCGCGCCTCCCGCCCGTCCCAGTTTTCCCTGGCAAACTTTGGCTGGCGGCAGCGCGGCCGCCCCCGCTCCGCCCCGGCGGCGAGCGCTCCGCGCAGCCTGCGCGGCCCCGGCGCCTCAATAAAGTTGGGTCGGGGGGTGGAAGAGGCGAATTGCCCCGGCTCGGGGCTGTCACGGGGCTGGTGTGCGGCCCCCCTCCCGCCCCCCGTGCGCTCTCGGTCCCTCCCTGGGAACAGGCGCTGCCCACCCAAGGAGGCGACCGGCGCTGCTGCCCTGCCGCTGCCGCTCGCTCGCACACATCGCACAGACGCGCTCACAGCACCGTGCGTGCGCCTCTCGCTCCCGCACTGGAGTCGGGGCTTGTGCCTGCAGGTTGCTCAGAAATCTAAGCGAAAAGCTCAGCGTTTGCGTCGCTGCTCCTGCCGCCTGTGGTGGTAGCGGTGAAGAGGAGAGGGGGTTGTGGGGATTTTTTTTGCTTGGTGGCTTTTTTTTTTTTTCCTTGAATTCAATGGATCTGAACTTGGAGCCTTTAGACCTCGGCGGTATTGGAATATTTACATGCTGATCATCTTTGTTGTGACACATCAGGTCGTTTGGGGAAACCATCCGAAGGACAGCAAGATGTTTCTCGTGCTCTTGTACTTCGCTTTGCCCTTAGTGGGTAAGTTGCTGATGCCCGATTTCGGTGTGCACATCGCTTCATAAAGCAAAGAATAGGGTTTATGGGACCGGGAGCCTGATGCTTGTCAGTCTATTGTTTAGACAGAACAGTGAAGTTTCCAGTAGTTTTTATGGCTCTGCCTCACATCAGTTAGCCCGGTCTACGTTTAAAGCCCTGTAGGTTACAGACTTCGGTACTTGCCTGTCTAGCCCCTTGTTAAATTGGGTTCTCGCAAGTTACAGGGAAACTTTTCATTTAAATAAAATAAGGCTGCCTGAGAAGGGTGGGGGATGACAAGACCAGCTGAAGGATTACATCTTCACCTGAACCTGGCAGCATGCCCGACTGGTAGTGGTTTGCAGCCCCAACTGGTTTCCTTTCCTTTGCGTTCCCATCCGCATGTGTCTGAGGGAGCATGACGGGGGCACGATGGAGAGGATGGAGTTAATGCAATTTGCTTTGTTCTCCTGCAAAAGCATCGTACGTGGAGAGAAGGGAGGGGGGGCAGTAACAAATTCTACCTTTATGCATATAGAATAAGCAAAAATGTGTACAGCCTTTAAAAAGTGACTAACGCAAAGACAGGCTAATATCGATCAGTGAGGATACTTATCTCTCTGAGCGGGTTCTTCCTGGATGTAAGTGAAATTACAGCAAAGCTCATGTGAAAAGTGAGGCTGAATATTTAACCCCTTCGTTAAATTATGGAACGGAAAGCTGATTTGTTTCACCAGAGTGGATGATGGAGTAACAAATGCTTGTTTTATCAGGCACATTAATCCCTCCGGGTTTTCTTTCCTTTTTCCGTTTCCTCATAAATCAGCCACTAGGGTTAAAAAATACAGTTTCCTTGGACTCCCCCGAAAGTGGATCTAAGCCCACGGAAACCCCGTGTGCTTTTTCCTAAGGCGTAGCATGAAGCCCGGAGGTTTGCAAGGTGCTGTCCCTGGAGCTGGGCTCAGACGCCCCCCGCTCCCTCCAAGAGCGCGTGTTGGTTCTGTCTCCTCTCCATAGATGTACTTTTGTCTGCAGAAGTGAGCGGGCTGCCTGGAGGGGACCGCCTGGACTGCGTGAAAGCCAGCGATCAGTGTCTGAAGGAGCAGAGCTGTAGTACTAAATTCAGGACACTGAGGCAGTGTGTAGCCGGCAAAGAGAGCAACTTCAGCCGGGCCACGGGCCTGGAGGCGAAGGACGAGTGCAGGAGCGCCATGGAAGCTCTCAAGCAGAAATCCCTGTACAACTGCCGCTGCAAGAGGGGCATGAAGAAGGAGAAGAACTGCCTGCGCATTTACTGGAGCATGTACCAGAGCTTGCAGGGTACGTGGCGAGGCGCAGAACCCCCGGCGCTGTTCGGGGCTCCGAGCCCGCGGCTCTCGCTGCGGCTCCGCTCCGGGGCTGCGAGATGGACAGCCAGGCTTCCCTCCGGGGAACCCAGCTGGCCTTTCCAAACCGCAGGCAAAATACAGCGGCACGAGCATGCCCAAGAGCCACAAAAACAGTCATTTGGAGACATTTTCCTGATAATATTAAAACTCCTTAATTAGGACTCACCTAACAACACTGGAACTTAGTCTTAGCCTTTTTGCTGAAAGTTAAATGTAATATGAAGAGAAGATTGTTTTAAGTAAAAGTTTATTTTTTTCCTTTCCTGTATTTCTTAGCAGTATTCCCTGGGCATACTGACCAGGAAAAAAAAAAAAAAACAAACCAAAGTTTATGGTTTCTACAGCATGTAGATGTGCCACTTAGAAGAGATATGACAGTGATTGATTCAGGACTGCTCAGTTATTCATATTCATAAGGAAAATTTCTCTTAGTCTACTGAGAGCAGTCAGGCCCTCATATGAGAGACATCATTTTTAGTCCTGTTTTGCTTTGGCCCTGGAGTTGAAGGTGTAATCTCTCCAGTGTGCTCCCCATTTGACTTTTATTTTTAAGTTGCTTCTGCAAAAAGGGAAACGATGCATTCCTGTTCATTTTTCTGTATGTTTTAATGAGTCCGTATGTATTTTTTTGCTAAAGGTAATAACAGACATTTTCTACATCATAAAAAGTTTCTCTTCCAGCAGCATCTTGTTAGGAATGTTTCATACCAAAGATGCTAGTTTTTCACTGTTAGCTGAGCTTCTCTAAAAAAGAGCTCTGCTGTTATGGTGAATGAAGAGGAATATCCTTGCTACAGCTTCTCTCCTGCTGGCATGAGATGGGACAGTCCCTGTGATGTCACAGGCTGTCTCTGCAAGTTATGACATTACCCAGGGAGGAGGGAGAGAAGAGATCTAGTGACAGGGATAAACAATTAGCCTCTTTCAGGTGTTTTTATAGGTAATTCTTTGAGAAGGAGTAGCCATATAAACTTTTTAAAGGGATTAAAGGGGAGTACATTTCACTGTTATGGAGTAAAAGTAAACAAAAAAACCTTATCCTGGATTCATGTGTAAGAAAAAATCCAAATATTTTTTGTCCTTAGGAAATGACTTGCTTGAAGATTCCCCTTATGAGCCAGTCAACAGCAGACTATCAGACATATTCAGGCTAGCACCAATGGTATCAGGTAAGCAGACTTAAAATTCTTTAACTGACACATGATTTTGTAATTGAATTATGGAACTTTCAAGCAATACTCATAAATAAAAAGAAATTATAATGGCTTCCTGGATTTAAGAAGCTCATGCTATAGTTGCACAAAAGAAAAGGCTAATTGGTTTTGATGTGAAAGAATGCTTGGCAGGATGGCAATTTGTATTCTTTTTGAGTCATTGTTGACAATAAATGCTAAATTTTCCTGTAGGTGGCAATCTGATTCCCCGTGTTCCCAATTTACAAATCAGTTCCTTTTTGGGAATTTGGTCAGTGCAGATTACTTCCTATTGACATTACAGAAGATCAGAAGATACGTCTTTCAATTGTTTGCATAAGGGTATGCTGTATAGTTTCCTACAGTTTTGTAAAAACAGAAAATTCAGAATTAAAGCTTGTCCTCTTTTCTGGAACTGCTGCCTTTTAAAAGATTTTATTCACAAGTTCCTCCTTTTTGTGTTTTTTCTTCTTGCTGTGTGGCTGCCTTTCAGCACTTTTTTGTGGTATTTTGAATATATTGCATGGGTATTAAACAATGATGTTGGTTCTTTATCAGCCTAAGTTGTACTCATGTGGGGTCACACTGAAAGCGTGTTTTTTGGGGGGCCATTCACAGGGGCTGCAGATTAGAATTCCATTTCTTTTTAGGAGCTTCAGAAAGTCTTTTTGGAGGATGCAGTCTGTATTCTGGATTTTTATTTGCTTAGCTCCATAAAACAAATCAAATGTGCACAGCTCAGTGTGTAAGCCGTACAGTGCTGAACTGACATCCTATGGATAAGCATTAGGAGATGCCTCTTTAAAAGAAAGGGGGAAAAAAGACCAGAGAGAGTGGCTTGACCAATTTTCAGATGTACTTACACTTTTTAGAACTCCAAGTCCCATTAAAAGCCAGGGGTACTTAGATTGTTAAGTATTTAATGGTACAGATTTTCAAAGGCTATAGACACATAAAATGTAGATAACTGCCCATTGGGATTTTCAAAAAGGACTAAGTGATTTAAATAGGCGTTAGATGCCCAGGCAGTTTTGAAAATTTTAAGTGCTTAATGCATCTTTAGGTATCTTAATGCCTTTGAAAATCGTCCCTTTAGTCACTTTTCAATATGTGACTCAGGTCCTTATCCCATACATCTTTTGAAAGACTTGATAAATCAGCAAAGATAAATCTATGAAGAATCTTTATTTCTTTTATTTTTTATTGCTTAAAACTCCAACTTAATAGAAAACCAAGACAAAATCAGTGCAGAGGAGTTCCAGGCTGTTTTCTTAAAGTTTATGATCAGCCTGCCTGGGGCCAAATTCTAACATACCTCAGAGTTTTGTGATCTCCAGAGGAATACCCTATCTGCATTCTGCCTTTCTGGTTTTTTTTTTTTTTGTTTTTTTTTTTAGGTTCCCCATTTACTTGCAGAATAATTACCTTAAAATGTGATTTTCATGCACCTGTTTAGAGCAACAATGAAGTAAGATACAGTTTCCAATAGATGATGTCCATTCTACCACAGTTAGGACTCATCCCATGTTTTCAGTGCCCCCCAAATTGCTGCTTCCTTGGTCAGAAATTTCAAGTTTACAAGGATGGGTGGCCTAGAATTCATTGTTAGCAACAAACAAAAGTTTTCATCTAGAGGAAAAACACCAGTACTTGAAAGTATTGTCAGCTGAAAGAAAAAGATTAGCAAAAGCATTTTTCTTATTGTCATGGTTACTATTGCATGTTATATTCTTTAAAGCTCCTCAGCCTTAACGGGTTTTTTGCAGAGCTCTGCAAATATAGCAGGACTTGGTGAAATTTGATTAAAACAAACAAAAAACAATCCCTGTACAAGTAATGTTGGCAGGGGTTTCATAACTGGTGTTCTGCTAATGTGGAGATTGTGTTTACAGATGTTGCTGAAGTGTTCACTCCCGTTAAAGTTAGTTATGTGTAATTAAAAAAAGCAATTAACCCTTACATAGGACAAGGCCCATTCTATGGTCCTATATTACTTGGACTTGTATCAAGTGTAATGTCTTTGCCACCTTTTGTATTCATTTGTGTGGTAGTGTAGAAAACCACAATAGTTTTCTTTTGTGGTATGTATGTATGTAAATCCTTGGCTGAGATGACTGTTTTGTGTCAGGTAAGTCTTTGCAGAGTACTCAAGCCTGACCAAATGAAGGACAGTTTTTAAAACCAGTTAAAAGGTGATCTATTCTGATAGATGTTCAAAATTGCTTCCCTTATGGAGACAGGATGCCACATTCTCTTTAATTCAAGCATCAATATGTTAATTTAGAAGAAAAATCAGGAATGTATGGCTAAACCTGTTCCTAAGTTTGAGTGGAAAAGACTGGGCTGTCTTGTTTTCTGTTTTGGGCATATCTAGGTTTGAAATTTTTTTATGACTGCTATCTCAGATGTGGTGCTTCTGCCTCAAGGGTGTGAATTTCTTCTTGTTAAGCAGCTCTTCAAATTGCTGAAGACTTTCGTGTTAGTTTTTGAGGGTAACAGATTTGGGTTAGTTATTATGAAGTAAAGATTTTGCTTAAACAGTCATTTTTGCTTGAACCTTTACAACTTTTGAGAGGTGAAAACATTTTAAGGCCATTGACTTCTGTCACAACTACAGTAAAAGCAAAATCTGTTGATTGGATTTCAGAATTGAGTTTCACACTATATTAAGGAGAGATGCTTGAATTAGTAACTTCTTAAAGCTGTCTGTGGCTTTTTACTACCTGGACAACAGTTTGCCTCTTAAATTTGTATTGTAGTTGACATTGAGCTCTGCAACTGGAAGATATGTTATTATTTTGGTATTAGCTGATACAGTATAGTGGTCATCTCGGGCACATTGTAAGAAAATATCTTGCATTAAAAATGTAGCTGCACATACCTGTAGTAATATTTAACAAAGTAATGTTTCTGAAATGTCTCATTCATCTCAGCAGAAAAGGGATGGCCATTCCATCTGAATAAAATGCCCCAAGCCATGGCTGTGAAGTGGTGTAAAATGAATACTCAGTGTTAAAAAGAGTTGGCTATTTAGATCAATGCATTTAGGGTGACAAAATCCTCTCCTCCCTTGGATTCACTTCTAAGTTGCCTGGCTGTTCATAGGCTTATTATCCCATTGTTCAGCTTTGTGAGTCTTCTTTCTTTTACATCCATAATGTTTAGAAATAATCTTAAAAGAACAGGCTACATAAATCAGAACATTTGTTAACAGTGTTTGCTGTTAATCTGAAGAATTGGTTGGTTATATGCTGCTAGTTAGGCCATGTTTCTAGTTGCTAAAGCACAGGACTGGTAGAAATTAATTATTTTGCCATTATTCTTAGTGTAGTAAACTGTTTTTGCAGAGTTCCTTTTGTATCATTAGCAAATCAGCGAAAGAAAATTGCTCATCTGATACTATGTCGGAGGGAGAGTTCTGATATGGCTGTTCTCATGAGAGGCTGCCTGATCTAAAATCTCTGGGAATCTTTTGTTGTAGAAGGTATATGGAAGGGTGTATTTTATATTTATTATAGTAAACTTCTGAATTAAAGCCAAGAATTCAGTAGACAGCACAGCATGTCAGGCTTTTTGCTGGAGTGTGTCATTTCATGTTAGAACCCAGCTCATGAAGTTACCAGGTTTGATTTGCCCACTGAATAAGCTGTGAGTGCAAACAGAAGCAGTTATGGTCAGTAAGGTGGCTTTTTGTGTGTGAAAAGTTGAGACTAAGAAGTCAGCAGTGCTGGAATCCCAGGAGTGAGTGTGTGTGTGCTGGTGGCTGTTCCACTCTTTCTGTCTGTGGGATGCATGAGGACAGCTCTGGGTCTCCCTCTAGGGTCTCTCCCTTGCTCAGAAGGAGAGGAGGTTGATCAATAGTTTGCCAAACTTCTTTTGAGTTTTTCAAAGTCTTTTTGGCATTTAGTATAATTTATTCACAAATCACTAAGTCGATTGTGGAGAAAGAATGAATCCAGTGTGCAAAACACCTTGAGGATGGGACAGACTTTTATAAGGGAATAATTCTCTTTCCCCAGCATAAAACCTGCTCTGAGTATTGATGGCACCTGTTTGCCCCCTCTGCATTATATTTTTCTTCTCAAGGATGGGGTAGAGACATCACTGACAATGAACTGCTGGTGTTTCCTCGAAGAGTTGCCATCAGCAAAGGTGGGGGAGGAAGGTTGGGGTTTTCCCATCCAAATTCCCACAATGCAGAGAAACAGAGCTTCGTTGTCTGTGTGCTTCTCCTTGTACCTTCTCCTCCTGCTATTCTGCTGAATTAGAACAAGCTGTGTCATAGTGAATTAATAGCCCCAAAACTTTGATTACCCCCAAAATTCTTTTATTCAAGAATGGAGGGTTTCCCTATTCATTTTTGTAATTCTTGACCTGATGTAAGAGCTGTGTTCTGGGTGACAAGTCCCTGACACTTTAATTACTATTTTCTTCTTTTTTTCCTACCTGGTAAATGAGTTTTCATTTGTAGGATCCATGTATGGCCATTTTTAGACTGTTTATCAAACAGATAAGTTAGAATCTCTCTCCTGGCCAAGAGATGCACTGCTTTTTCCTTTTGGGGTTTGTGCCATGTGAATTAGTGGATTCTCCCATGAATTAATACTGTATGACATCTCCAATTCCTGTTGCCTGAGGCCTCTAATCTTGTTTCTGTTCCTAAATCTGCATGTATTTCAAATGCCACATATTTTTCTAATTTAACACTATGTCTTTTTATGAAACTTCTGTAAGATTATATGAGATGCCACTGTTCTATAAAGGCAGTTTTAAAATATTTTTAATTTAAAAAATATGAAAAGTGTTGATTTCTGTTGATGCTCTGCAATGATTTATTAACTCTTACCCCCTATATCATTGCTTCTTAGTTAAAAAGTTGAGTTACCTCATGTTAGTTATATTGTGCATACACCCAAGTTCATAAACAATAAACCAGATCTTATTAGGCTAATAGGGATCTTGCAATCTGATTCTGTTTCCTGTTTTATTTTTTTTGGCTTAGTTCTGGTTTTGTAATGTGAGGTCGAGCCCTTTGGTAACAGAAAAGTAAAAACGTCTTATATTTAGTCTAAATTAGATTGTCACATGCACAATTGTATTTTTCTTTATGAGGTCATACGTTAAAATAATAGCCCTTGAACCAATATTTAATACTGGTTTTACACAAATCCAGTTTAAGTCTGTTTTTCCCCAGTGAGAATTTGTGTCCTGTCACAAGACAAACAGACAAGCCAGGCACCTATTTTAGCTGCATTTAACAAAATAAAAATAGTTTGACAAAAATAAATCTAAGCATGTACAATGTTTGTGTTCTTTGACATTTCTGAGTGCAGATTTTCCTTGCAGAGGCAACTAGGCTGGGTTCCAGGCAGATAACAAGTTATTGAGGGTGCATAGATACCAGTTCCTGATTTCCACTTCTGCATTTTTATAATCAGATTGGAATTCACACAAAAGAAAATCACTTTGGTGACTGTTGGCTTGCAGGAGCTCTTTGCATATCCTGTTTTCTGCATTTCTTGAAGCTAGATCTGATTATGAGAGGGGAATTAAGTACCCTGCTGAAGTAACTGATTGACTGGCCTATAAAGGCAGTGCCTACGCTCTTTACCTTCAGCAGACTTTGAAAATAGGAATATTCCTTGGTAAGATTATTGGAACTTTTTTGCTAATTTCTTTGAAGAGCTGTAAAACAGAAGATAAGGTCTTTGTTCCTCAAGTATTTAACATGCACAGCTTTGAGCAAGGGTATGGTTTCTGCTTGTCCTGTTAGTCTAGACAGGCTTTGTCAGCCTGTTTCAACATGGGACACAAGATGAAATCCATTCTGTGGAAGGAGGAAGTACCTGACTGAACACAAGGCATTTCTGCATGAATATTCAGCCTCTCCTTTAATGTCAGGAGTAGTAAGAGAGAATACTTAGAAGTCTTGAAGGAAACTCAGTGTTGGGCAGTATTTTCCTAAAGCCTCAAAGGGAAGTGTTGGGATATAGCTGGTTGCACAGGTGTGACCATTTGATAATAAATTACCTACCTTAATGCCAAATATAAATTGTGCAATGAACCACATCTTTTTTAGAGTAACATCCTTGGAGAATGGAACTGCCAGCCCTTAATCTGTGTCTTTGCAGGAAAGCCTCAATTATGGTGTGGTGGGTTAGATATCAAATGAACATATATGTATACCACTGCAGGCCCCCAGCCAGGTCATAATTAGCATTGACTCCATGATTGCAGAAGGCTGATTAATTGTTTTGTTACATCATCCTATACTATATCATATTATACTTATTAAGAAACTCAGTAACCTTTCCAGCCCATCTGATACAGCTTTGACCCAATTGCTCAATCATTCAAACACCATCCAGTGTCCAATTAAGAAATCACCTTTTGGTAAACAAATCACCATGACACATTTCACATGTGCACGACAGCAGGTGCAACAAGTGGAGATAAGAATTGTTTCTCATTCTTTCCTCTGCTCTTCTCACAGCCTTCCCCAGGAAAATGCCTGGGAAAGCTGTGCCTGCTCTCTGTAGCCAGACAGCTGCTGCCACATATATGTATATATTTTTGGGCAGCAAACTGTGTATTTTTGCTTCCCCTTCCAGGACAGCTTTATGGTTCACTTTAGTGGCACCTGAGTTTCTCTGAAAGAGGAGCTGCCGGTGGTGCAGGTGGGATTAGGAGCTCAGGTGACTGAGCAGGGAAGCAGAATCAGGTTATGTTGAGAGAGGCAGCAGCGCTCCAGGAGCTCAGTGAGCAGCAACAGGCGTGGGCTGCTGGGCACCTCAGACACACAGAGCTGCCTGGCTTCCCTGTTCTCTCAGCTGTGTCTCAGGGTGAGTGGTGGGACACAGAGCCTGCTGATGGAGCAGCTGGAGGTGTGACATGTGCGAGTGAGCAGAGATGCTTGGTTCACGTGGTGACCACACTGTTCTCACTGGTGCAGAGATAAAGGTGGTGTGTGAGGGTAGAGGACTGCCCTGAGCAGGCAGATTTCTATGGCAGCCTTCCTTGCAGGGCTTCCAAAATGCCTTGTGTGGAAGTGGTTTTCCCTGGTGAAACCAAAAGAACAGCATCCTGCAGCTTTGTGTCTCTTGATGGCACAGCAAGGTGCAGTTTATGGCAGGTGTTCTGCACACTGGCTCTTTACATTTGAAGATATTTTTAAACATTTTTTTTTATTAACCCTATTTGTATTGGACTCTCAGGGATATCTTTGACAGTCTTTGAGAAGCCAGTGCTTTCTGGCAGTATATTAAAAATGCTAAGAGTAAAATGCTTGTAAGAGTAAAATGTGTGTGATGAAATAACAACTTCTGGATTGCAAGGCAGATACTTATTTATGATAAATATATAACATTTCTTATTTTAAGATGCACATTATATTGTTTTAATCTTAGAAAGGAATGTGTTTATGGCTCTGATTTTTAGAAATGTAACTGGTTTTGGTCATGAAATGTAATTCTGTAATTTATGTTATTTTTGGTAGTATTTTTATATTCCGGCATTTTTCATGGATGAAACTAATGCAGCAATAATGCTGTCAGTATAGTTACAGCATTACCACAATTAAGTTATTTTTGGAACAGATCTTTAGTTACTACAATGCTTTGACAATTTTTCCAAGTGTCAGGCTATTGTCCTGTACAATCTGCACTCAGCTTGAAATTTAACATAAGAGAGGCATGACACAAAGTGTAATGGCATAGAGATAGCTCTTGCTGCATAGAAATTTGCAGAAATGATAGGCTGTAAAGAGACTTGAAGGTATCAAACAATTTGAGTAGAAACCCATAAATAAAGATGAATCTCTGCATTCAGTGGTTATATGATTTTATCACTTTCTGATGTCCATAAAATGCATCTTCCCATTAGCATTTTGTCATGCAGCTGATGAGGTTCAGAAGCGTTAAAAACTTTCAGGCTCTTCCTTTTAGATTCTGCACCCTAAATTCAGTACTAAAGCTCAGTTCAGCAAATCCAGAATTGGCTGTTTCGTGTTCCTCCAGCACAAGGATTCTTCTGCTCCCCAGTCCCACAGCCTCCATCCCCTGCAGGTGTGTTCTGGGTTTAGGCCTGGCAGTCAGGCTCGTGTTAAGCACTGCTGCTCCCCTGAGCTGAGAACCCCAGCTCATTCCTGCCTGGATGTACCTTTTCCATGTTGTGCCTTCCCTTCTTGGATTGTTGACTTTCTCTTGTGCAACTCCCCTGGAGCCCCAGCAGCTGGAGGGGATTTGGTGTGGGTTTCTTTCTCTGTTCCTGCAGCCTGGAGTGCCTCTGCTTTCCACTCTGCTGTTCCTCTGAAATCTGGCTGCACTTTTTCCCATCCATTTGTGACACTTGTCACAAAACAAGGGTGTTCCTCTGTCCCTTCCCTGGTCCTTAGCTCTGTCCCACATCTCTGCTCTGCAGGGCAGCAGGTGCTGCTGCTGGCTGGGTGTTACACCTGAGCTGAAGGGCTCTGGGTCCCCACTCCCCCTTGGAATGGCTCAGAGCCAGAGGCACGCCTGCCTTGTCAGGTCTGCTCAGGTCTAAAACTGTGGTTTTTCGTAAAATTTGTAGGAACTTCATATTCATTTCTCTGTCAGATTTGTCAAGTATGTCGTGTGGGTTAAGAAATCACTGGGAGCTGCAAGGTGTCGAGAAGATAGAGACTGATATTTAATTTACTTAGATTTCCTTGAAAAATTATGATTAAAAAAAGTAAATACAGCTCCTGTCATATCCCTAAGCATTAGACTGTGACATACCTCATCTTATTCTGGTCTCATAAAACATCTAGTGTGGCATGCAAGTGATATAAATAAACATGCAGTGGACTTGAAACATACAGGCAATTAAGTACAGTTGATGGCTGGCAGTTGTGTGAGATAATTGAGCATCTCAGGATTCTCTGAATGGGAAATAACTCATCGTTTAGGTTAGTTGGCATGCAGATTATTTATTCAGATTTAGAAATGAAACGGGAAAGAAAGGAGCCATCCAAAAGCTGTTATACATGAACACATGTATTGCATTTGACTATTTGGATGATACCACATTGTGTTTACAAATGACACTGCACTTTGTAGAGTCATCTTCTTTTCCAGATGGAATATTTTTAGGATTAATGATTAAGTTTTGCTGATGTTTGTTGTCATAAGGCCATAAACAAAGTTAAGTAAGACAACACTAGCATTTGGTAGTATTTCCAAAGAATTCTTGCATCTTGCAAATAGAGTGGAATGTATTCTCCACAGCAGTGGCTTTGCATTAATGAATATTTAAGCACAAGATTAAAATTTCTGTATAAAAAAATAGGTTAGGATTATATAATAACACAAGTCTGGGATATTAATAACAGAAAAGATGATTTTATTGAGCAGATTAGGTACAATTAAATCTCAGCTACAGAATATTTAAATACAATACCAGATCAAAACTCAGTCCCTGCAGCTTTACTAGCTTTCCTTCACACCTACAGGATCAGCACCTGACAGCAAAGTAAATTATAATTTTTATTGTTGTTCATTTTCTATTGCCACGGGACTGTACATCATGTTATCCATTAGGCCTCAGACAGACATGTCTTTTCTCCACATACACAGTTATGAAACAAGACATGATTGAAGACAGGGAGGTGTTGGCTGTATTTGAAATTCTATTAGAAACTGATGAATTTGCTTGTCAGATTTCTTTAAAGGATTGCATGGGTAAGAAGTGCCTATAGTGCTCTCATAAAAAAAAGTCATGAAAATTACAGCTTTAAAATCAACCCATATAGACTGAGAAATGGTGTCAGTTCTTTCTCTGGTAATCTATTACTTAATTTTAGTCTCCTAAACAGTGAAATAGAGACACAAACTTGCAGTGGTTGATAACACTCATGAACTGATGAAGTAAACTGATTTGATCCTCTGGGAGGTCAAACTGTGTGTGTTTCTAAGCAAACATTCCCCAAGGCTGCTGATGTGTGAGATGTCTCTTCTCCTTGCCAAACATCCCACCTTTGCAACAGAAAATTAAAGAAGACTTGCAAAGAAATGTGGTGTGTTAGTGTATAAATCTTGTCTATAAATTGCTGTGAGAATTGTTGAACACAGGGTTTGGTGATGTGTTTGGGTGGGTTGATTTTTTTTCATGTTTGCAGACTTTAAAAATACCTAGACAGCTCTTTTTGAGTTGGGTATAAAGTAAATTTTTTAACTTTAGCTGTGTTAATATTTAGGGAGAAAGGCATACAGTGTTTTCAAATTTGGTAAATAAAGAACTATTTGAATCTGACTTGGGGCTGCATTTAATTTTTTAATACATTTCTGCTGTATACTAGAAATACCTTATCTGCATGCCCTTGACCTTTCTCTGAGAGCTGTGGGAAGATTCAGAAGGATAAATGAGAATAAATTTACTATCTTCCTATTTGAAGAAAAATGTTACCACATGCCTTAGCTCTCTGGAGACTGGGGTTGTCAGTGCTACATGGCCAGTCTGGCAGAGCAGGGCAGGGAGCCCTGGAAAAGGAAAGCAGTTCATTTTCATTCCCTGTTCAGTCCTTCTCCTTGCAGGAGGTGCCAGTTACAGAAATGATTTCTGTAGCTCAGTTGTCTATCCCTGCCCTTTCTCCCCAGCTTGTTGTGTGTAATTCCCATGCAGCTGTGGAAGTCCTCTCAGTCATTTCCCTCCTGGGCTGTGCTCGAAGTGGTGACAGGGGTGAGCTCGTCAATATATTGAAGACACCTTTAATGGCATAACTGCTAATGACAAATAACTTGAGCTGTATATTTTTATTTATTTACTAAAAATGTGTTGGCATTTGGGTAGCCACAGGGATATTTCTGAAAGCAGGAGAGTTGTGACACCACTGCAGGCAGGCACTCTGCACTGCTCTTACCTGGTTTAAATCCCTCACTTAGCAGGGCAGGGAATGCACTTGTGGAGCTGTCATTTTTAGGGCTTGGGTACTGGATTGCTGGGCAATAACTACACAGTCTGATAGTAGCTTTCATTTATGCTAATTGCAAGTAACTTTATAAACCCCTCAGATTATTAAAAAGAGATTTATCTCCTTCCTGTTGCATTGAGTCAGGGATTAAATGTTGCAAACTTTTGGTCCTGCCTTAAAGAGGAAAATGTCACCATAAGAATCTTCTCAATATCAACACTTTGTCAGGCTAAGACGACAGGGAAGCTTATTCTATTTTGCCTTTCAAAGTTGTGTTTGTAGCATTGCAACTGTATATACTGATGTTAATAATTATTTTTAGTCAACTCGGTGTTTTAAATATATATTTAATCCTACACAGACATAATAAAATGAAAATCATGCTTAAAAGGTAATCAATAAGTGACTGTAGATTGGACACTAACAGGAGGCAGGAGTAATTGATCTCAAATGGCAATGTTTTCTCTAGAGCTGTTTCTAGTAAGATCTTCGGAAAAAAAGTCACTGATTTCTGTAATGTGGGCAGTATGCAATATCTAGTGTAGACTGTGAGGAGAAATGTAATTTACAAGTTGCAGAATGAATTACTCTGTTGTGAAAAGAGTAATACAGAGCCAACAGTTAGCTCCCCTTGAGCAGTGATGCCTGCTAATTGAAGGGCTGCATTGTAAGAGTCAATATTCAGGCTTGTAGTCTACTCAAAGTGTCTAGTTCCTGTCTTTAGCCAGCCTGAGAAATACAATAAGTAATTCTGGACCTGGACTGTGGTCAGAAGAGCTGCTGCCCACTGCAGCTGTCAGAATGGGAGATGTGCAAAGTGCTTGTAACAGATAGATGGCTCCTCTGTCTCCTGAGCAGGTTGTTCTTCTGTGGAAAAGTGTTGCCAGTAGATGAGGGTGACAATTCATAATGTTCCTAAGCACAAATGCTCCGTGTTGAACAAGATCAGACTGTCAAGGAGCGTGTCAGAGAGAATTAAGGTTTAGCACTTATCCTTCCTCAGGCCTTTCAGAATTTTGAAGGTATTTCTAATATTTGAAAAATGTTCAAACTCGGAAAATGTTGTTACTTCAGAGTATTACTTTACAAATCAGCTTTTCCCCAGATTGTAGCTGAGTGCAGTGGTCTAATTCTGGGTAATGACTTTCTGTTGTGTGAAATCATCCAATAGCAGCAAAGTAGTTTAATAAAAATCTAGAAATTACTGTGCATATATGGAATGATTTATTATACTACAACAGGAAAGCTAGAAAGGGTTTTTTAAAATGGTGTTAACTTCTCAGATGTGTATTATTAAAGTGCAATAAATGTATTATTTTGTTGATTTTTAAAGAATGGTAAAAGTATTAAAATACATTTCTAAATCACTCTACAGCTACTTTTAGAGACAAGGTTCTGGCTAGCTGCCCAAAGTGCTGTACAGTGGGTATTTGGGAGGAAGAAAAGGTTTCTTTGAGGTATTTTTACCACTGGGGGACTCCTGCTGTTCACATTTCTTCTGTGTAGTTTGAAGCATCTCTGATGCTTAAAACATTTCATTTATTTGAAATGATTGAGTTCACCTGACAGGTGGGGGGTGTGCTGGTATTTGCTGTGGAAGATCATGCTCATTTTAATTGTCAAAGGAAGTGGTTATCCATTTCATATTATAACACCCAGGTTGTTTCTTCTTGCATCAGCACCAGCATGAGAAACTGAGAGGTTTGCAGAGCATGTGGCTGAGTTCATTCTCTTGACTGTTTTATCCTTAGTTGTTTTAAGACTTGAGTGAATAGGTGCTGACAGGACTCCAGCTTTTTTTTCATATTAAATGTAAAAGCAGAGCTAATGTATATTTGGCAGATACAAGAACTCAGAGGTCAGGAGAGTTAAAGCTTTAGCTTTTTCTCTCCTGTACAGCTCCTTTGTAATACTGGCTTGAAATTGAATTCAAACACTCCTTTTCCAGGATGTGGTTTCACAGAATCTGCAGACTTGGAAGGCACCCACAGGAATCATTGAGTCCTGCTCCTGACCCTGCAAAGAAAGCCCAAGAATCCCACCATGTGCCCAGGAGTGTTGTGCAAATAATTCTGCAAATAATTCTTGTTCTGTCAGGCTTGGTGCTGTGACCACTGTCCTGGGGAGCCTGTTCCAGTGCCCAGCCACCCTCTGGGCAGGAACCTTTCTCCAATACCCAACCTAAACCTCCCCTGACACAACTTCAGGCCATTCCCATGAAGCAATGACCCTGCTTTTAGCTCAGCTGGTCAGAGCATGGGGTTAACAACACCTAAGGTGGTGGGTTTGATCTCTGTGTGGGCCATTCACTTAAGAATCACACTTGATGCTCTAGGTCCCTCTCAGTTGGAATACTCTGTGAAATACTGTAGCACTAAGATCATCTTTACTGATGTGGTTAAAATCTGACTAATATGTGCATGACAGGGAAGGTTAAGGTAGAAACACATCTAGAATTCTGGCCTCGCTGACTGGAAAGTTTCTTTTCATTCATAAGTCATTCAACAGCAGGTTTACTGAAAGAAAGGTTAGGAGGCTCATTTGTGTAAACTTCCAGACATTTCCCCAGAATAGCTCTTTTCCATTGCAAAAAATGCAGTTATCTTAATTTCCTGACTGTACTCTGGCTTGACTGTTCTGGGAGACTGTGTTTAATTCCTGTTGGAGTTTCCAAAACTTCACTGGTGGCAGTTTGTACTGTACAGATGTGTGAACATTTCTGTTCACAGAGCTGGCCAGCAGTGTGCAATTTCTGAAGAGCCAAACCCTTGTTTGTAATTCAGCGTGGTGCCCTTAAACCATAGGATTTTAGGTCAGCACATGTTTAAAGGCACTACCATAAGCCCAGATATTCTCAAAGCAGTGTTGCTCTTTTAACCCATATCACAGGTTATTTTCTGCTCCCAATTCTTCTGTCTTTATCTGTTGCCTCACAGTGGAATCAGCTCAAGGACATGAGTTGGTAAGAAACAATGATGCACAAATCCCATCTCACATCTGGCATTCAGAGGCCATTTATTTTATTAGAGTTAATAAAGTGAATTATACTTCAGATAGACAACCATGCCAAAGTTTTATTTAATAAAACAAATATGGAAGAACCAAGTTGGATTTGCTTCATAAGGAAAATCTGTCTTTTGTTGTTCAGAGGATGTATCCTGTGATGACTGTCATACAGCATTAATTTTTATGCTGTACTTAGAATTTAAATACCTGCATTTTTGGCAGTTTCTTTTCTGCACTGGTGACAAGTAAATGTTGAATAATCAATTGAAATACAATTTGAGAGAAGTAACATCTGGAATGAGGCAGACAAGTAGAAGGGAAGAAGACAACATCTTGTGTGTGAAGAAAACTAAAACGTGTCAAACTCTGAACTGGAGAGCTTCAGGTAGTGTAAAATACATCTTTAAACAGAAAATTCTCTGTTTGTTTTCACTCTCCTTTCATGTGTATCAAAAAGCTACTCTACTGAGTACCAAAACTTGAAAGCTGGCAGCATATTCCTGGAGGAGGATGTGTAGTGCCTCTGGTGTTGGAGAGAAGGAAATGACCACTTTGCTCTCTCACCTGGCAGAATTCCACAAACTCTGGCATTATGTTATATTCTTATACAATCACTCCTGAGGTGTAATGGAATATAAATGTTTTTCTCTTTGTTGTTTTCACTCATTAACAGTTGCCTGCTAATGGGAATCTTGGAGATACATGGAGGAGAAATCAGGTTATACCAACACCAGTCAAATTGTGGCAGCTATTTTGCAAGCTAAATGATGGTTCTTAAGGATACTTGGCAGAGGGAGAAAAGTGATGTTTGCATGTTAAAACCTGCTTATTTCATCAGATCCCATTTTTATTTGAAGAATGTATTTTGTAGTAATTAAGTAGTGTGCTAATTACTTCTTTTAATTACAGATTATATTTTATTTGTGAGGATAGCATCAGCCACTGTGAAATTGGCTCCTCATTGTTTTTCTGTTCATGTAGGGTGGAACACTGGAGCTAAATACATTTTGTATTATTTTGCTGCTTCATCTGGAAAGAATTTGTTTTAAGCTGGAGAACCCCTATTCATAACATTAAATTATGACAAATACGTTTTATAGCTAACTGCAGCAGTATTTTCTCTTGCTTTTACTCACAGGATACAATTTACATTCTATTATCAGGGTCTCATTATGAGCACTGTAGGCCCTCTGCTACCATTGAGTCTCCAGTTGTTTCCCATCAGAGCTGAGTCAAAATCAGCTTCACTGGATCCGATTTTTAGTCTCTCCTTGAGCAAAATTTTTGCTGGGATCACATGGAGCTCTCCCAAGCAAACTGCAGGATATAACCACTCTCAACAATGATGTAGCTTTGTGTATTCTAGGTTGAAAACAGGTTGTGTGTGTGACCTTGAGATGTTTTGATTAATTGCATCTTTTGGAATTCTGTATGTGTGTTGTGCATGATTTTTCACACATAAAAAGGGACACAGCTGTTACCTTCTCTCTTAAGTTATGTGATGAAAGAAGATTGTGTTTGCCTTCTTTGATATATACCTAAGCTCTGTAACATTTAAAAAAATACTTTTTCAGCCTTTGGTCTAAATCCAAATGTTATTTTTCATTACTCATGAAAAATATGGATTAAAAGCTCTCAAGAGTTTTTATATAGGCTTTTATGTAGTAGTCTGATGCCTCTGACAGATAATCTTAGAGATACCTTCCACAAAACAGGACTTGTTCTTGATAATTATTCTCACATTATGACTGCTGCTTCTTTGCTTTGAGCAACCTGATAAGGAGACTACATCATGGAGAGGCAAGAAAATTCCTTCCAAGGAGAGGAGAGTCTCCATGTGGGCAGCTTGAACTTAAAAGCTCTGTAGTTATTTAAAATGTGTAGGATGTTCTCCCTTACCCTGATAAAAGTTCATCTGATAGTAACACATGTGCTCAATACTTCATTTCATGATCTGTCTCATATTGGTCAAATCTCAAAGACCCTTTTAGACACAAGACAGGTTTTAATGGAGCACTTCAGTGTGTTGTTTGTGATGCTTGTCATGCATATTTGTGCATTTTAAGCACTGCTGCGATCGTCATCTGACTCTTAAAATTGGTATTCATTTCAGGAGAGCAAGCAAGCTTTAGACAGTTATGGGATAAAAGCTATATGCCTTGCTCTGTCAGGAACAAATAGAACTGAGACCTTGTATGAAATTCATTTATAAAGGTGATGCCTGAATTTTACAGAGCAGAATTGGTAGCCTTATGTTTCTCACCTACACTTCATGCTACAGATGGAGAGGATTATTTATGTGGAAAACTCAGTTTATAGCTCAGCAATCAGACAGCAGATGTATTTTCCTTCATTACCAGAACCTCAGAAACATCTTGTCCTGTTTGTAAAACTGTGTACTTTCTGAAAGTTAAGAAGGCTCTGAAACATAACAAGCTGCTCATATTTGTAAAGTAAGCAGCTGCTAGATCCAGAGCTGATGCTCTGGGAGAGCAGTATTCCCATCTTTGTTTAATTGATAGTGTTGGCACTTTTCATGCCACCACTCTGGAAACACTGCAGCTTAGAAGTCACTCTTGCCTGGCTTTATGCTGGCACACACCCAAAGGAAAATTAAGACAGCTCTCCTATGGCTGTTTCAGTTCAAGATGCTTTAGTCAGCTGAAGTACAATATTATTTCTGACGTGCTAAAGAAGATTTGAGTGTACTTATCCCAAATATGCTTCTTAGGTACCTCAAATTTTTGGTTTATAAATACTGTTTTTAATATATTTCTCTTTGATACAGGTCCTTCTTGTAATTATAAAACCTGCCTTCATAATTGAAAAATATCTTTTATAAAACTTTGACTATTTTTCCATGTTAGATTTAAATTGCAAAGTTTAAATCAAACATGAAAAATTATCAAAGTCAATAAGCTTTCTTTGCCCAGCTTTGGAAAATGTGTTTGTTATAAATACTCTGTGTACCAATATTTAAAAGGCTATGTATTATCTGAGAAAACTCATGCAGAGAATCAACAGCTCTACCACAGGAATTGACCAGCCTAGTACTACAGACAAGGGACCTTTTGTACCTCTACAAGTGCAGAACAGCATGAATTTTACAACTGCTGAGTGTACTCCTAAATTAATTACCATTTAGAGTCTAAATAAAATAATTCTCCTTTAAAAAAATATGTTAGAAAAAAGTTTACTGGCCTATAGAATCCTATTATTGTTTATTCAGTTCTAACTGAAATTGTAGTCAGAAGTCAGACTTGAATCACAACTGTGGGGAAAAATGCATCTTTGCAGTAGGGCTAATTAATTTGAGTTGTACAAAGTGTTGATGTATATTTGAACTGTATAGACACACCTTATGATGCCAAGGTCTTATATTTAGCAAAGGGGCTGAGAGCAATTAAAAGTAGCCACTTACAGGCTCTAATTGAAAAGAAGCAGCATGGTTGTTTAGGAATTGTTTCAAACAGGGCCATGAACATGTGCTCAGCACTGTTTCAGTGTGTATTTGCTGTGTATGCCACAGTTTATGGTGTATGCAGACTGCAGGAATTGCCCTCCAGCAATGGGCACTGACTCTGGTGATTCCAGTGACCGGTGCTAAGGAAAGGTGCCACAGGTGGAATGAGGATTCTTCATGAAGCGCTGATCTGAGCAGATCAGTTGTGAGGAGGAGGTGCTGCTGGTGTTTCCCCTGTGGTTCACAGGCTGCAGTGAACCTGCACCAGCTCTGGCTGTCACTGCACATTCCCCAGCACCTCTGGTTGTGTCCAGGCTTGACACAGCTCAAACTTCCCAAGCATGACTCAAAAAACATCAGTGTTTTTTTCTCTGAGGTACCTGGCAATTGCATTTCCTCCCTCCACTGACTTTTAATTATTATAATATTTTTGTCAATACTATTGAGCTTTCAAGTATTTTGCATTGTTTCAAAGGAGGTTTGCTTCCATATTAAGCTAAATAAAACTTGTCAATAGCGTGCTCGATGCTTATTTACTTTGTGTAATCACTGCTACAGACTCTTATCAGATGTGTGATACTCAAAGACCCTTCTCCTTTCAAAGTACCAAATCTTCTCAGTCATTTTCTGTTGACTTCCAGAGCTGTCTTTGTTTTTAACCAAAAAACTTCAGAAATCATTTTGTAGGCTTTTACTTTCTCATCTCTGCTTTTGGAGAAGTTCCATTTCTGTCAAGCATTTATTTTGCTTGCTGTAGTTGAGCACATTGTCTCACGCCTTGCCACATAAAGCCATGCAATGTAACTGATGTGGACAAATTGAGCATGTTATAGTTCCTAGGATTTGGAAAACATACTGCTTTCAGAAATAAAGAACAGCTTTTAAGAGTTTGTAAAATGGCCATGTTTAGTATTCACTTCTGACTGGATTAGTCAAAAATAAAAATGTTTTCAAATTAAAAAAAAATAATGCCTGTGTTATTTTTGAAACATTTTAACACAAAATTATTTCTTTTGCATAGACTGGAAAACAGATGAAACAAAGGAAGGGCACTGCATTATCTGCATTCCTTTTCTTTCCTTCTGTTTTGTTTCCAGGGCCAGCACATTTTGGTGTTTGTGTTTGGAGGTTTATGAGAATTGCATTAAAATACCCGAGGGACTTGACTGGCCATATTATGAGTTTAATGCCATTATTACTGTTACTAACAAATCCTTAAGTTTCCAGTTTTAGAAAGAGAATCTGTTGTAGGATGTAAACATCTAAGAATGGGAAAGAAAGAGGCAAGGAAAACTAGCCAAGTCCTAACTATTGGCTGAGGTGCCAGTGCTTGGGACAGATGAGGGACGAAGGGATTTCTTAGTATTTAGATTTAGCTGCTGCTGTCTTTGGTATTTCCTTGCTCAGGAAGAGCTGTGAGAGTGTATGTGTGGAAAACAAAGCTGGTGTCGTTAAACATTGTGGGGATCATTTTCCCACAGACTTGCTGAAACCATCTGCATCTTGTGGTAGCACTGGACAGAGAATTTATTCAACAGAAAAAAAAAAAATTAAACTACTCTAAACTCTAAAATACTAGACTGATTCTGCTAAACTTCCTAAAGTGACCATCTATTTCTGTTTCCCTACTCGGTGAAATCTTTGATGTGGTGATCTCATCCAAATGAAGTTGTGTGGGTGTTACTCTGTCTTTTGGGATCTTCCACCTCCATTTCATGCAGCTGTCTGAATTTTAGACCTGTTGCTGTGTAGCAGGACTATATCACCTGCATCCACTTGAAAAATGCTTGGGTATCTGATGTATAAACTGATTCTTCTATTAAATGTGTGTGTGTTTGGTAAAATACTGAGAATTTTTCTGAAGGAAATGTGATAGATAAGTATAAAATCATTATCAACACTGTTACCATTTACACCAGTAGAACTTTTTGGATATTGATTTGGACCAGAGCATGACAATGAAGACTCAATAGTAGGAACTGAATCACTGTCTAAGCTTTTATTGCATTTCACATCCAGAGATCCTGATTATGCAATATTTTGGTGCCAATTTATTATAGTGATGATTGCTGTCTTCTAGATTTATTTTTAAAATAGTGTGTTGAAATAAATGCTGGGTAAGACAGGACGTGCAGTTTTGTGCCATCCTATTTGATTTCAGAGCCAACTTTCTGCAATCACTAGCTAGGACCTCTGAAATAACTCCTGTATTCTCCATAGGGAATATATAGAGGTGATTTAATTACCAGCTGTCTTTTAAATACAGCTGAAAGAAAATCAGGAAAAAACCCATCTGTGAAGTTTAGCAACTTGAATCCACTGTTGGTTTGGGACATATCAGTTGTGCTGCAGAAGTATTTCCTTCTGGCCTGTGGTTTTGGAGAAAGAAAATGGAATATCTGGTTTAAAGAACAGAGTGCTTAAAGAAGATGGTCTTATTGTAATATAAATGCATATTTGTATTTGTTTAGCTTTTTTGCATGTGTTTTTATCTTCATAGGGGATATAACATTGTTTATTATTTAATGAAACAGTTTCTTTTTCAGTGACATGACTGGGAAAGATCTCACTCACAATACATGCCTTTTTGGAGACAAGTTTCATGACAGGCCATGCTGGTGTGCTGCATCTGTTATACATGTGAAATTTGTACTGGTTCTCAAGAGTGTTTGGCTCTTCTGGAGAGCTGCATTTACAGAAACTCTTTTCATGACTGAAACTGTAAACTATTGCCTTTCTGTCCGATCTGCAGCTGCTTCACATCTTCTTTGTTGGGTATTCCTTTGATGCAGTTTCAACCATGATCAAATTTGTTGGTGACACAAAACCAGATGGGTCAAGAAAGGACGTGTGGCCAGGCCAGAAATGCAGTGACCTTGGGAGATTAGAAGAATAGGGGCCATGGGGAGCAAAGGAAGATTAACTGTTCGTAAATACCGAGTTCTGTAGGGCGAGGGTGATGAACGGTGAAGAAGGATTAATATTGGTAGTATTAAGGGAAAATTCACTTTCCAGATTGTTGTCTCAATGCTGCCCTAACATGTCTTTTTAGGAAAACAATCAGTTCAGACTTCATAGTCCTAAAATAGCACAGATGGAATGAGGGAGAGCTAATGCACAAAATGAAAAACTTTAGAGGATACTGCTGTAATACAAGTAATTTACATTTCAACTCTCAAACAAGTGACCTTGCCAAGGTTTTTCGGAAGAAAAGTAATATATATTGCTTTCCTAGACTCAGATAAGTCATCAGTAGCTGCTAGAGGAATAAAGTTTAATATATTTTTATAGCCCAGAGAGTTTATGCCTGAATTGCATGTGTTGTAATTAAAAAGTAATTCAATTTCAGAAATTCTAAATAGATATGAATTGTGGTATACTCATAGTTCTAATAATAATATGCCTGGTTCTGATTTTGGCTTATAATTTATGAACAGAAAAGATCATTGCTCTTCAATGTATTCATTTAAAAACACTGCCACTAAATAGGGCTCTCTTGTAAATTTTGTATGATCCATAATAATGAAAGCCTTCCATAAAAGTTGTAAATGTATTACTAGTTCACTGCTATTTTTATTGCTCTTATTACATATATATAATCTGTTAAAAGATCAAAGCTGGAAAGCATTGCCACAAAAAGCAATCCATTCAACATAAGCAAGTGTATGTGGAATTTCTTTTTGGTCATATGTTTTCTCCACAATTCTTTCAAAGGACAGCTATCATTTATAGCTCTTGCAATAGAGTATAATACTATAAAGATTTGAAGAAGGAAAAGATGAAACTATGTATGTATTGTATATTGCATCATATTGAAAATGGGAAGTGATCTGGGTCTGATATTCTGAAACTTGTGAATTGCAAGGGATGCTAGCAAAATGTCAAGAAAATGAGTCCTGACAGCACTGGGCTGAGATAATGGAAAACACCTTCAATTGTACAAGGTACTTGGAGACAGAATAGATGCCAAAGCAGAGCAAATGGCAGGTAGAGGCTTGTTCCTAATCATAAAAAATGAAAGGAGTTAAAAAAGTAAAAAAATTGCAAATCTGTTAACAACGTGTATCAAAACACATGATAATTCAGCAGGGAAGAAATGAGCAGTACTGTCATAATTGGTTTTCATGAGGCAGAACAAAGGGAGACCTGAATACCCAGAGGAAGAATCACAGAATGATTGGACCTTAAAGCTCATCTTGTTCCAGCCCCTTGCCATGGGCAGGGACACTTTCCACAATCCCAGCTTACTCAGAGCCCCATCCAGCCTGGCCTTTAACAATTCCAGGGATGGGACAGCCACAGATTCTCTGAACAACCTGTGCCAGGGCCTGCCCATCCTCACAGTAAAGAATTTCTTCTTAATACCCCATCTGAACCTGCCCTCTGTCAGTCTGAAGCCATTCCCTCTTGTGCTATCACTACACGGCCTTGTAAAAAGTCCTGACTTTGCTTCACTTGTGTCCTTGTGAAGAAATCACACTGCTCCTGTGGTTGAATACCCTCAGTAAGGGCTTTAAATGCTGGGCTTTGCTAGTAGTTAGGCTTTAAAGTGATACTGAGCACTCTTTTCTTTTGCATTG
Organism: Chloebia gouldiae; assembly: GCA_003676055.1. Lineage (NCBI taxonomy): Eukaryota > Metazoa > Chordata > Aves > Passeriformes > Passeridae > Chloebia > Chloebia gouldiae. The sequence goes on along the minus strand of QUSF01000019.1, from coordinate 6,898,543 downwards.
ATCACATTGAGATACCCAACTTTATCCTTTCTTCATTCAGCTAGATTTTGTGTCCAAAGAAAAGTGCATAAAAACTCCTGTGATTTCTCCCAAATAAGAAAAGGAATAAGGTTACTTGATTTATCTGTGTACAGATGACACATCCTGAGCAATGTTTTAAAGTGTACTTAAGCCTTCTTTGGAGGCTGGCAGAGCTTTGTCTCCCCACTGTAGTGGGGACCAGAAGTTCTTCTCCAGGGCTGCAGTGAAGCTGGGCTGTGTTTTGTAACAGGCTTGCTCTGACTTTGTGCACTGCTGTATTCAGTAATTCAGCACACAGAGCTTCTCAGTGTCTCAACCCCCACCCCGTTGTGTGTGTATATGTAGTTATACATACCCCTCATCTATATCCATCTCCAGATGTATAAAAGCAGCTGCCAGAGGCTCGCTGTGAGCAGGGCAGGGTGCAGGCAGTGGGCTGTGACAGGCAGGCCCTTTGCCTGCAGCACATCTGTCGGGGTGAGCACCTCTGCAGCCAGGCTGCCTGCCTTGCTGCTGCTCGGGCAGTAGGAGGGGACAGGGCAGGCAGGAGTGGGGTGTCTGCATCAGAGATAAAACGTTTTGGGAGATAGTGTTAAGTATTGTAATCACCCATATATCCCTGTGTGAAATTACTTCTCCCCCTTGATCACAGCCCCTTATCTCTCATCCCTAAATTACATCACGGATGAATTCCATTTAATACAACTGATTTCTGTCATGAACCCCATAAAATCATAGTGTAATGATCTGCGAAAGGGTGGTCTTTCCTCTGTTGTGTCATCTTGTATTATTTCCCTCTGAATCTTGTTTTCAAAAATGAACTGAAAATATGGTTGTCTTTTGGGGTTCATATTTTTATTTTATTTTGTTTCTAAATGTGTCCTGTTCCATAATCTTTCTTCAGAATGATTGTGTGGGTGGAAAAATAGTTGAACAGACCTATTAAGAAAAGATGAAGACACTTGATCAGTTGCCTAAAATGTTTATAATGTCTCAATTTTATATCCTATCTTTTTAATTAGTTTTGCAAACTACACCAATTTGCACACTGAGGTTGTCTGGGTATTAGAAAGCATCCAAGTGTAAAATAAGCATTAGGCTGATGCTCTTATGCTGTTATTTTAGAAATACCTTTTGGTTTATTCTAAGAAAAGTGGTCTGCTTGGGCTTTTTTATCTGAAGTTACAGCTTTTATAGCTCTGCACTCTATGATACAACATCCTAAGTGGACTAGCCAAATTAATATTCTAATGAGTGTAGTTTGTTTTGTAAGATGGTTTATCATCCCGTTTTGTACCTTTTAGTTGATTTCCCATGTTGCAAACAAATAATTAGCCAGTTTTGGGGAACTTCTGAAATAGATTTAACATGTATTGTGTTTATACATTTGAGCAATGTGATCCTCTTTCTCCAGATCCTGTACAGAAGCAGTACAAGCATTCATTCTGATGTAGCCTTTAAACAGAAGAAGTGGTTCCATTCATGCTAAATCAGGTTTTGGCTTTTGTGCAGAGACAATCAATAAAGTGATGGGATTCTCCTTTTGTTGCATGCTGTTAGCATTAGAAACTCACCCAGGGATACAGCTTAATGCTTGCTTACTTTGCAAATGTGATTAAACTCTGACTTAGATAAAAGGAGAATGAGAATGATTTTGTGGTAGAGGCAACAAAGCATGGTATGAAGTACACAGATCCTGTAAAAGAGCATGTGGAACTGTGTAATATGTGCAAACTCAAAATAAGGCAATTCTTGGAAATGATTAAGTGCAGGGGGAAAGCTTCATTTGGGATTCACATCAGTTTGGAGAACGAGGAAATTTTTCTTCCTTGGTCTGTTTTATATACCCCTCTTTACAGGGAAGAAGTTTGAGCTTTGCTTGGTTGCAGTATGGAAGGAGGAGACACTCTTTCAGCAAGGAAGACTCCTAGTTCCTGTTCTGTCCTCTCCATCTCTGTGTTCGTGTCCAGCAGAACTCTTTCACTTTCTACTCCAGCCTCTTGGATCATGTGGCTTATGAGACAGAGAGTTTGGTATCCAAATGTACAACTCAGTTTACTGATAGCTTTTCAAAAGTGGAGTCACTTCTCTTTGACCAAGTTGGTTGAAATCATGTGTCTTTTCTTCTGAGCACTGTGAGGATTCAAGTACAGGACAGAGGAAACCAGATCTAGGCTGGGTTTTTTAAACATTGCAGTTGGACAGAGGAGGTGTAGTTCTTTGAGAACTGCATCTCTGTTCCCAAACATGAATGACCTCTGAGATTTTGTCATGGTAAATCTCAATTTTCTTAGATAAAGCAGTTTGCAGTGTTTGGGTATGCTCTTGAAATTACAGAAATGAGTACATCTTGTGTGGCAGTGAAAATTAATTACCAGAGGCAGAATGTAAAGCTGCCAGGGTGGAAGCTCTTGCAGAAAATGGAAATATGAACAACTTGTAAACTTATGCTGACAAAATATATCTGAAGCAGACAAAATATGAAAAACTTGTAAATTATGCTGACAAAATATATCTGAAACAGACAAAGGAAATTTAAAACATATATTTAAAAAAACACAAGCCCAGAAAAACCCCACAAAACCCAAAAAATCCTGTAACTGTGTTGTAAGCAGCTGTCTGTGGTTCATTCACTGGGCATATATAAAGATAGAATTATTGAAACAACTTCTCTACAGCAACTTGGGAAGGAGTCCAGGAATGGATATTTTGTCTTCAAAAGACCCATATCCCTAGGCCTAGAGTTCATGTTCCATATAGAGTTACCTATGATTGCTTGCTGCTAGGGTCATCAAATTTCACATTGCTAGCATTTGTTTTAGAGAAAACCATTTTCAGAAGCTTTATTCAACGTGCAAAAAGCTTATGCTCATGCTTTCATACTGTCTTCTTTGTTTGAGACCAGTAGCTTTATTGATACAATAATGGATCTTTGGACAAATGAATCCTGATTTATTAGTTCCATTGATATTATTATTGCATGAGAACATAGGATAAAATTTTATGGATTGGGGTTATTTCAGTGCTCACTTAAAGGGAGATTCTGAGAGAAAAGCTTTGCTCTGTCTAAGACTCCTTTCCTTGTTTGGTCACAATCAACATTTTGGGATATTCTTGTGAATAGGGGGATATTTTTGTAAAAGCAGAAGTGTGCTTTTGTAAAATGAATTGTCCCTCTGATGTTTTTAAAGGCATTTTTGGGTTTTGAGGAGTGGGCCATGTCGCCTTGCTTTACACAGAAGATAGAGACTATCTTTAGTGCTACAGAGCAGGCGAGGCAGCATCTCCCAGAGATGGAAGGTGCTCTTGGCCATTACAAGGAAATGGGCCCTATGGACAAAGGACTGAATTTGCCTCCCTGGCTGTTTTGCCCAGCATATCTCCTGGCTGCCCTTTGGCAGAGTGTTTGCTAAGCCAGATGCATAGGTATAAATACATAAACAGCCAGATGCAGGGATACAAATTAATGTGCATTAATTTATATCCCTACAAACTGATTATAGAATGTCTGAAGTCCACACTCCCTCCTTGGAAGTGTCAAAACATTTGCATAAGCCCTGAGCCACTTGATTTGATACTGCAGCTGATCCTCCTTTTAGCAGTGCTTTGTATCCAAGAGTCCTTCCAAGCTGAGTTGCTCTATCATTTTTATGAACAAACAATCAACAACATTTGAGAATATGTGTATACTGCATTTGTTAAATAAGGTAAAACTGCTTTTCCTAAATGGTAGCTGGGTGTAATATACAGATCTCATTATGCTGTAATATGGCTTCACTGTGTATGAATAACAGATTGTAATAGAAGGCCAGTTCTTCATGGCTGAAAGTCACTGCAAGTCCTGCCGTCCTCAGAGGGGAGGCTCAGAACTCTGATTCACAATCCATGAGTCACAGTCTCTGCTGCCTTCTGCTTTATGGAGTCCCTGTGCACAATGGGCAGAAAACATTTTATCAAATCAGATTGGGCCTGAGTGTGTTCCATTGTGCCCTCCAAGGACGTGGCAGGCAAGAGGCACAGGGAAGGGTGGGATGGCTCATGGTTCTCCTCTTCCCACTGATCTGCTGTGTTTGAGAGACCCCTCAAGGGAAGGGGTGTGCTGTGGTGGCAAGGACTGATCCACCAAGCAAGTGGTGAAGATTGCAAGTCTGTGACATCACTTTCTGAAATCCTTTTAAGATTAATAAATGAAATACCAGATTTTGGGAATGGATAGCTGTAGGCATGTTGATGTTTTCCCAAAGATTTGGGAAGCTGGTATGTTAATTGGATTAATTAAATAGTGGAAGTACTCTTCATTTATATGGCTATCAAAATGCAGTTCATAAGAGTCTATTTATTTACACAGTTGTCTGTCTCTTGAAAGTCAGGATGTACCAATGATTACTGGGGGCATATGGCATGGGAAAGAAGGTGCTTACTGTTTGTAGGCTGTACATTTTTTATTTCCAGAGGCTATGAAGTAGCTTTTTTACTGACAGAGACTTTCTTTGTAATGTATATAACCCAACATCCTGTGAGGTGGATTAGGTTAAACAAACAAAACTGAAAAGGGGATGAGGCTTGTTTTTTAATGAAATACATGTTGTGGAAATGCATATCTATTGGGACTATTTCTAATTGGCTTGAGCAATCCAGACAGCTTTGGCTATTTTATGTTTCATAAATTAGAAACAACCACAACCAGGAGGGTAGACTATACTTTTTATGTTACCACAGTATCTATTTGTGCTGTGAAAGTCTTTCTGTGTGCAAAACACAAGACAGATTTATCACGTAGGATGATAAAATCTAAGTGCGTAATTTGTGAGCACCACTGAAGTGCAAAGAATAAATTTAGGTTTATTACTAAATAGCTTGCCATACTTTGTACAATTAGCCATTCTCTTGGTAGGATTTGCCAGTCAGTAACATGATATGCTGTTAAGCATAATCTTCTGAAAATTTCTCATAATAGGAAAGTCAGTATCATTTTTTTAAACACTGGAACAGTTGTTGTTATACTGTTACATTCTCCCATGATTATCTGACAGCAGTTTTCCTATTGGAAGGAACATTACAAACACTAAGAAAAACATTCTAAAAATTTTTACTCTTTGCAAGGCAGTGCTATATAAAAGCATAGAAATTCTGTCATGGTTTTCTTCTCTTTTGGGATGCAAGGCAGTTAGAGTTGTTGGGCTTGATATATGGTTTATTGCTCTCACTATTTTAATTCAATCTTTGCTTAGAACATTGAAAAAACAACCCAAATAAAGCTGGTGTTAGGTTCAGCGAGTGTAATTGAAAAGTTATAAATACAATTGCTTTCTGAATGACACATTGCACAGTTGTCTGCTGGATGTTTGGCAGTATCACATAAAATCTAAATTTTTTATGTAGTGACAGCTTAATTCTGAGAAGAAATATCAGGAAAGCAAGAAAGAGTGGTGGGGTTGTGTTTTAATGAAAGAGCCATAGCCAGGCCCCTGAATACTGCTTTTTTGAGAAACTTGAGGATTTTGAAAATTGCCTGTATTTGTCAACATGTGCATAATTGCTGAAGTTATATATTGCTTTACTTGGGCCTGTAGGGTGTTTGCTTTGGAGCTTTCCAGGGAAGATCAGAGCATGAAGGTCACTTTGAAGAGTTCTTTTTGGCTCCAAATGGAAGTACCAAAAATTTAACAACCCAAAAGGTGACTTTGGTGATAACAGTGTTCATGTTCCCTAAAAATGGTGGGAATGTGCCACTTTCAGCTGCAGCAGCTGCTTCATTCTTACTTCAGAGGGGAGGCAGTGGCTGAACCATCATAACTGCAGCCGCTGAATTCAGAGCTCTGGGCTGGTGACTTGGTTTGGTTTCTGCTTATTAAAGCAGTGGGTGAAACAGGAATCCATCTAAGGAGGGGATGTTCCTAATGCCAGTAGGGAATATTCAACTAGGCACTGTTGTCAGAAGGCTGTGGGAGATCCCATAAACCTATGTGTAAACTGAATTTTTTGTTAATATCCTTTTATACAACAGCCATCGAGTGGATGAAGGGAGTCCAAGTGAACTTGTGCTTTCCCTGAATCTGGAAGCTACGTGAAACCTTTCTGGTCCTTGACTCTCTGGAGGTGACTTCCTCATCCCCCTAGACTTACACAGAAGAATCAACCCACTTGGGTACCTGTTTTTACCTTAAAACACCTCTTCAGAATACCAGGAGGAAATCATTTGCTTTCTGTGTTTCAAGAGACTATGAGGAAAGTTATGCTCTCAAATGCCAACAGGAAATGTTACCTTTGGTGCATTTTCTGCAGCTCTGTAGCCAAAGCAGTGCCTGTTACAAAAAGATAGTGAAATGTGTTCAGATGTGAATGAACATTTTTGTTATTTGCCTGTTCCAAACACGTAACAGATATGGAACCTGATACTCCGGGGTCTCCTAATGTATCACTGCTTCAGTAACCTGCATTTATGGGTGAAGGAAGGATTGAGAAAGTTGTGAGTGACTCTTGCAGTCAACATATGTGCATCTGAAGCAAAGCAGTATCTTGAGTAGTTTGCCTGCCTAGGGTGAGCAAGAATCAGTTTGTAGTCTTATATTTAAGGAGTGGACAGATGCTGAGGCACTTTGTGGTTTAGCAGTATCAGAGTTTAGAATATAAAGGACTGGGAGCAGGTAACCTTTGATAAAACATTGTAAAAAGCTTCCCTTCAGTAGTCAATACGTATTTATGGCCTTAATTTTGTCTTGAGGTTTTCTTTTGGCATATCTCCAAGAGTTCAGCTCCCCTCATTTCTCAGATCTCCTTTATTTCCCAAATGCCTGTCTGATATATATTGAACAGTTATGGGGCTGGGAGTGGGGCGGGGGGGGAGAAAACCCAAGTTCATATGCCACAAATGGCAAAATTTATGACAAAAGATTTCAGTGAAGGAGAGTGGAAGGAAAGCAGAGTTTTAATTATGTGACAAGGAGGAAAAAACGGAATTTATAAACCATTTCAGGCTCAGTGGTGTAGGAATACATGTATTAATTTACTGTCAAGTTGTTGCTGGAAGTGTTGCCTAGCCCTGGGAGAAGGGAGGGGAAGGCAGGCTGGTGCCATCCCTTGGTGCTGCAGGGAGCAGGCTTGGGGCGCTGGGGCAGAGCCCGTGGCAGGGAAGGAGCCTGCCCTGGATGGGAGCTCATGTGTCTCACTCCCCCACTGCAGGGAGGACTGGAGCTCCGCTCTCCTGAGGCAGCATGTCCTGCATCGCTGCCAAATCTCCTGCTTTTGGCACCAGCCTAACACTTTTATGACTCATCTATCATCCTACCAATTTTTTCCCCTCCGGTTGTTCTATCACCATTGTGGAACAGATTTTTTTCCCTCCTTTTTCTAACCCTGTCCTTGCTGTCTGCTTCCAGGCTGCTGTAGGAGCAACATGTTCCTGCTCATCCATTGCTCCCCAGTGATGGGAACTTGGCCCTTTATCACTCTCCCTAGGTGCTGGATGGGTTCCATGTAGTTCAGCTTCTTCCCCATCCTTTTTCTGAGGAAAATAGCTGGCAGGTTCAGGTGCCAGAGCATGTGTTAGCATCTAGGTGAACTTGTGCTGCTGTGAAATGTATCCCATTCTGTATGTGCGTATCATCCATTTAGTGGGGAAGGGGGCCCTGCCAAGGGGACCCAACCATCTCAGCTGCTACTGCATGAATTTCACATATTACAAGGTAGAGGCATGGCTGCTCAATGTCCTTTACTCACATCTCAGTCTGAAGCTGTGATCCAACCCTTAAACATTAAGAGAAGCTGCCAGTGCTCCTGAAATCGTCTGTGAAACTCCTGTTTTGACACACATACCGTATTCTCATAAAACATTAAGATACAAGTTCAGTATTCATTTCAGCAAACAGGAGAATTGAATTCTCTCTTCATTAGCAGTGCATGAAACTGTCTGCTGGTTGGTTCAGGGCTTTGATTTTTATTCTAAACCCAGATGGAAATATTTGCATAAGTCCTACAGTAGTCCTTTGTGAGGGCTTTTTCGTTCTTCTCGCCCCAGTTAATATTGCAAACTTAAGAAATCCTCTGAAATTAATCTTTTCCATTATGCCCATTTCTGAGTATTACGGATATGACAGAAAGATCCAGAAGTCACAGCCCGGTGCCGCTTTCCAGCAGGCTGTGAAGCTGCAGCGATTATTTGTGCGTCGCGTGTGTGTTTATCTCTTTTGGCTCGCGAGGCCTTGCATGTTTCCCCATTTTTATTTCCCCTTTCCACACACTCCTTCACAGCTGCCATAACCAGCACTCGCCCTCTGGCCAGCGTTGTGGCTGAGCAGGCTGTGGGGCTGCTGGTAATGCCTCTCCGCCGGCCGCTAGAAGGACGCAGGCGGCGGCGCTTGGCATCTGCGCTGCCCTCGCTGTCGGGCAGCCTGGAGCCACCTGGTACCTTCTGCTCCAGACTTCGCTGCTGTGCTCGGTGCTGAGCGCTCTGCAGAGAAACCCTGCCTGGCCAAAAGCATCCCCAGAGCAGCTTCTGCGGCGTCGCTGTGCAAAAGGACGGATTTGGCGGGTTTACGCTTCGCGCTGCTGGAGAAGCAAGATGTTGAATAATGTCTGTTGTTTTTTTTCATTGAAATTCTACTTACAGCTGTAGCTGTTATCTCTTAGCCTGCATGGAAAATATCAGTGATTACTCTGGTTTTTCTTTTTTTTCCATACAGCAGATCCCTGATTTTCTCCCTGAGAGTCCCCATGCTGAGGTTGTCTTGTCTCGCACTACTGTCATTATGAGATGGGAGTCTGTGTATGCTTTGTTCCCTGTACAAGGGGTGGAAACACTTGCTGAGACAAGGCCTGAAGGATCTGGAAAAGGGAGTGTTTACTCCACTCACTTTATTTCATTGGTATTTATGTTAGTAGTAAAATGTAAGTGAATTACCTTTGTTTTCCTGCTGCCTATTTTTATCCTACCAGTGATTTACCTTCATTTTTATATTAAGTAGGGTGCCTGTAGAGTATTTACTTGTAATTGTGTGTTTGTCTGTGTTTTACTCTTGAATATAAATAACATCCTAGTGTCTCTTCAGTTTAGAAATTCTGCCAAGCTGTCACAGAGATCCTTTCATGATCCATATCCTTCTTAAACTCCCTGCCATTGGTTTTTAAATGCTGGGGCCAGTGGACTGTAACTTTTAGAGTGCATTTGTTAGAGATGCCATTTTGCATTCACTGAGAAAGAGCTGTTGGGTTTTGACACCATTCCCTGTTGCCCTTCTCTGGTTTTAGACCAGTGTGAAATGTATTCAGAGATGGGTTTTCTGAAGGGTAGTAATAGGTGTGTAGTAGCCTAAATTGGGAGGCTGCTTGGCTCTTTACATGTGTGTACATGTGAGCAAAGCCTGTATCCATCTGGAGGTGCTTTCTGCACTAGGGCAGCACGACAGCCACAGAAAATCAAGAAAGGATTAAATGTGTGTGCAGCAGTTGGTGGATTTGGGGTTTTCCACTTTCAGCTTTTTCATTTCCAGTTGCCCTACATGTAGCTGGTTTTAATATCTTCTGGTGACAGCTTTTATGACATTAGGGGTCAGAGTGAAATTGATATCTACTTCATCCTTCTAAAAGCATCCTTTGGACAAAATCCGGCCCCTCTTCCCCTTGGAGTGCAAGTGTTGAAAGTATGGAAGACATCAGAGCTGCAGCATTTGGATGTATGGGGTAGGTGCAGGCAATAGAGAGCTGGTAACTTCCATGGAAACTCTTTTCCCAGTGGTGTACTGAGGATGCTGAGAAGGTTGGCAGCAGCAGTGGGGGAGCCTACAAGCATTACAAATCTCTGGCCAGTGCCCCAGCACAGCCTCTGCATAGCAGGCATAGCTATGTCATGGCTCCACAGCTGTTCCACCCCCTCTGTGACATTACATATGCTGAGTGAAGCCTACCTAATCCCTGCACTGAGCTTTGCTTCCTCAGGGGAGCAGCTCTGGGCTCTCTGACCTAACAGCCTCTCTGTATAAAATTTCTTGGTTAATATCAACAATATCCTGATGTCACATCTGATAATACTGCAACTCTGTCCTGCAAGCTGAATGACAGCAGTTGTTTTCCTCCTTTATTTTCTCACCTCCCTGGCACCACAGTCCTGCTTTTGCCCATTACTTGCCGTTCTCCTTCCATCACATTTTCCTTTCTCAGTACTCCTTCTAAAATAAAAGCTTACATGCCCAGACTGACTGAAAAGCTGGACATATGACAGTTTTCTTTGGGTTTTTGTATTAGTGGTATTATCCAAATCAGGTTTGCCAATGGGAGAATAGATTATGGAAAAAGACATTTCTGGGTGGAAGGAGGTGATGATGTCCATGTGAAAGAGTTAACAGCCATACAGAGCGGTAGGGATGATTCTCCCAAAGGCCCAAAAAGTTGTTCTCACTTGTATTTGTATGATGCTCAACTGAAAAAAAACCCCAAAAAACAACAACAACAAAAAAACACACACTAAAAAAAAAAAAACCAAAAACCCAAAAACAAAAAAAAAACTTAGGAAATGTTTTCACTTCTCTTTAAATAAACTTCTTAGCTGGAATTTTGTCATGCCTGCACGTCACCCTCTATAGCTAGATTTGCCTGACTTCTTGTCAAGTCAGGGTTTATTTGTACAAAACTAATTTTAGAGTTTTCTCTTCTGCATAAAATGTTAGGGCTGTTTTTTTCCCTTTGATTTAATTTGTCAGTATCATGTAGCATTTCTGCTTCTATCTCTATATCCATTTCTAGTCAGCTTGTGGATGGTGGCACTGATTTGACATTCAAGGTTTTTTCATGGCTTCTAGAGAAGTAAAAAAGGCTGACAGTCGCTGGATGATTGGTATGATAGGAGAGGTCAAATTTAGGATCAAGATCACTTTGTGTAAATATAAATAAAACACCACCATATATTTATCTTGGTGTAGTATGTTGAATTTGGACTTAAGTGTACAAATTAATTAGGGATAGAAACATTTGAAAAATAAAATTGAACTCAAATATAACCCATAACAATATTTTTTGAATTGCAGAAGCAGAAGTTTGGGGTTTTTTTTCGTAATTGTGAGTGCAGAAAGTATGGATACGTAATAATGTGAGGTTCCAGTAGAAGGCAAAAATCTAGTGAAAAATAATTTTCAAATTGCAATAATCCTACCAAGCTGCTTTACCATTTGTTTTCTATAAGCACGTAATAAGAAAACTCATTGCTCTAACTTCCAAGTGTAGTTTGTACCAGTGGTGTAAAAAAACCTCAACATTATTAGAGATTTCTGTTTCTTACAGGGAAATTTATAGTGTGTGCTACCACAGAGCCAGACTCTCTTACACCATGTGAGCAGATATTAACTTGAGACCAGCATCAGACAACCATTTTTGTCTTTCCCTTTATTTGAAATATGACATGCACAAGTATAATTTGGCTTAAGAGACCAATTTATGCTTGAAGTGCTAAATAGTTTTTCTGTTGGCTTTAGATGAGTTATACTGAGCACTTCCCCAGTTGTCACAAGGATGAATCCATCTAATATAAAGTAATCCTTTATTCATACCAAATAACACTTTTTACTGCTTTACTTTACTGTAGTCAGGTCTCGGAGAGAATCTTTCTAAGTAATCCTTTGAGAGAGGGGAGCTGGTAACAGAGCTATGAATTCTCTGTGGACTTAGGAATTCATCATTAGACTGTCTACACTCATTTTTCTAGGAAAAACAGTAATTTCTTGAGAAAGAGGTAGGAAGTAAATTAAAAGGAAAAAAAAGAAAACAAACACAAAAAAATCGACACGCGCTTTGGGTCCCCAGCGGTAACACTCAACTGCAGAGGCTTTCCATGTGTACAGTTGGATTATTGAAATAATTGCAAAACCACACGTTCTTTGCCTTAGAATTGGTCCAGAAGAATACGAAAAGCTGCAAAATGAACCATATTTTGATGCAGTATATGATAAACTTTCGCCCATTGATAACAGGTTAGAATCACTTTAAATCCAGTTTCACCTACAGATCTGGCTAATTCTTAAAAAAGGAAACTACAAATATCTTTTTGAATCACTTAGCGATACCCAGACAGAGATCAGAATTCTAATTTCTCTTTGTCAGTAACAGATAACAGAAAGATAAAAGCTGTTGTAGAAGATGCATATTTATTTTTAAACCATATTGGAAAAACCTTCTGATTACGTAGGCTTGTGTTTTTGAAGCAATATTCTGGGAAGCAGCTGACTGAATCCTATTAATTTAGATGAGAGCCAAATGATAGTCTGTATGGACCTCTTTGAAAATGTGAGACTTAGTTTTTATTCTTATTTCTTTCAAACTGTTGTAGAAGACTTTCATGTATTCAGTGGACTTTCAAAGGCAGACATGTATAGTGCAGTTAAAATACTACAATTTAGTAGTATTGCACTGCCTAAGTTGTCATTTCCTGCAGAGTAAAAGAGTATGGTTAAAACATGTTCTACGTGATGCTGCAAGACTTTAAGACTTCTGCTTGTTCTCAGTGGAACTGGTGAAACGGTGAAAACTTTATTGCCTGTTGTCAAAAAAAAATCAATTTAATTTTTGAAACTTGAATCTAAATCTTAGGTCATGCTTCCTTTATAATTACACACACTTACTGGAATGGCATATGGTGAATAGATATAGGGCTTTGTGATACAAAAGAAACGAGGAGAAATGCTAGGCTTTTATGTTGATTGCACCTGTATGGGGGCTTTATAAGCTTAAAATTTGTATCATTTATAGATAAAGACTCAACATACCCTAATGTAACTAGTACTGCAAAGCTTTTTTTTTTTCCCCCCTTCTTTCTGCTGACTGAATGATAGGTAAAGCAATTTTCAACAAATGTCTCCCTGTAGGCTGTCATCATGGAAGTGCTGTAATCCTGCTTTTTAACCTGAGCACTGGCGACTATCCAGAAATTATTTCATTTATGCCAAACCATTCTGCACAAAGCACTTTCTCTCTTACTGTATGGGAAGAGAACAAACTTTTAAGTCTTAACATTCCCATTGTTCTATCAGATCTTTATCATCTGTGTTCACAAGGATGAAGCAGAAGTGAAATAGCCACATCTTCCTTTGTTTTCTTGGGGTGATCTCAGTTTAATTAATTAATTAGTTAGGAGAGTGAAAATTTGAAAACTCACAGATGACATAGGTGCCTACTTGACATTTGTGGGAATGTTTGGTGTTGGAATCAGATTGTTACAAAAATAAATTACCCTTCACTGTATCCAAGCTGTTTCCTCTTTAGTAGTTTGGTTTGTTTTAAAATTCACATGCAGCCTTGTGCAGAGACTCAGGTGGTAATGTTACTGCCTTCTAGAAAACCGTTTTTGTACTTGTTTTATGCATATCTGTTAATCCTTTAGTGTGGGCTAAGAGCTTTTCTTCAAAAAAACACAGAACATAAATGATCCCTTAAATTAAGCCTGAATTTAGATTTTATTCAGGATCAAGTCATGAATAAGCTACTGTTGAGCTCTGGTAAGCTATAGAGCCTTACAGATTATCTATGCTCACTTTCCTAGACCTTGCACACCTAAAATTTCAGCAAACAAAGTAATCTAGAACTGCAGGTGCACATTTTATTTAATCTCTAGACATACACTTGTTGTATATATATTTTGCATTAAATTCATAACATCAATTTTATCTTCCCATGTGATCTGCATCTCTTTATCAGTAAACACTGTAATAACTTAGAGGTGGAGATGAGCAGGTATTTGCACAACATGATGTTATCCCATACATATGAAATCCATGGTGATGTACTTCGTTCAAAGTCCTTTGCATTAATTTTCACATACTGAAAATGCAGTTTTGAGTTACTCCCCAGCTCTGAAAACCATCATTTTCAAACTCTTGACAATTATCCTTGTCCTGTGCAAGCTATTCTGCACTACAGCACGGTACAAAGAGCAACTTCAGCGAGGGCCATGCTGCTCCATCCTTTTATTGCACACTGGAACAAGGAATTTTTCTTGCAGACCTTCTTGGAGACAGCATTCAGAGGAAAATCTTGCCTACAAATGATGCTTTATATTAGAAAATTATGCACTCCTTGAAATTTTTGTCATATGACAATGGCTCAGGCAGCTGATATTTTCACCTCCTTTTCCTACTGGGTTTTCCCCCCTCTTTTTTTCTTTTTAAACCTCTCTCTTTCTGTGAGAGGAACTGTCACTCATGCATTAAATGATTCCTGGTTAGGCAGTGCTTTTCCACTAGATAGGATGTTGGCCTCAGAGTCACCAATCTAGATTCTGCTCTGAATTAATCTATTAACTGAGCAACCAGAAACTTGTAATTACCTTCATTTTAAATGTAGGTCAAAGTTTTGTAGAAGAACCAACTATTTGCTTAAGTGTTTAAATATGGATTTCTCTAGAAGTCTTGACCTCTGTGGTTTCTTTGGCTTCATTTCCTCTTTAAATTCCAGCTTTCAGAGACTCAACTACACCCATGTTACCCTCTGTAAAGTCGAATATTTTCAGTCAGTTGGTTCACTTACCAAGGGTACAGATGCCTTTTTTGTCCAGCTTTTTTTTTTGTGGTTGGAGTAATGGAAATACAAAATTGTCTCAAGAAAAAGGGCATTGATAAGGGTTAAACCATTGGCCTCTGCTGCTAGAGCCTTTCAACCAATCAGGTAAAAAAACCACCAAAATCACAACACATGAACAACTGGGATATTCCAGTGACTGAGACCTTATGTTTATGTAATAGCTTCCAGAAATATTCTGCCATTTATCTGAAGTGTGGGAGCAAAGAAATTTAAAACAGTGTTCACAAGCTCACAAATACTCAAGAGATGACCTTCTGAGATTTGGTAAGCGGAGAAGTATAAGCATGTTAGTGAAAACAGAAAGGAAAAGAGAAATGTGGGTATTGATGTCCTTAACTTAAGAGCCTTCAAATGTTCTGTAGCTGGAGAATTTTCCATCAGTCTGTTTCTTTCATGCCAGTGTTTGGTTCCTGTACATGGTGAGTCTGATGAGGGAGCTGGGGGTGTTTTTCCTGGAGAAGAGGAGGCTCAGGGGGACCTTGCCCTTCTGTAGAACCACCTGACAGGAGGTTGTAGCCAGGTGGGGTTCAGCCTCTTCTCCCAAAGGCAGCGACAGGAGAAGAACAAACAGCATCAAGTTGCACTAGGGGAGGTTTAGACCAGATATTAGGGAAAATTTCTTCACCTGCTGGGTCATAAGCCAGGATTTAAAGGGTTTAAAAGCCATTTGGATGTGGCATTTGGGGATGTGGTTTTAGTGGTGGACTTGGCAATGCTGGTTTAGTGGTTGGACTCAGTGATCTTAGTGTTTTTCTCCTGCTTAAATGATTCTATGATTTCTACTGCCTGAAGAGTATAAATTCACTAGATATGGCTGGGGAAAAAAAGACAAAGTTTCACTAATAAAAATCTCACATAGACTATTAAGTTAAAACTTCCAGGAGACCTTATTAGTTGCAGGGGTAAGGGTCAGGTCTCTTTGTGGATATATCTTCTCTTGGCATTCAGCCTAACAGCTTTAGGGGACATTAGCTTGGAACTGAGCAATATAAGCAGAAACAATTCTGCTGCTCCTGCCTGGTGGGAGCTCACAGATGCTTGTAATAAAAATTGTTAAAAATTCTTTCATTAGTTTGCAAAAAGCAGATTTCTTGGAATAGTCTGCCTTCTTTTGCCAAGAATTTTTAATATTTTTAAAATTCTGTATATGACAAGCACTAGCAGAAGCTACCTCTCAATTAATTATGATGATATATAGGACTTAAATGACCACTCAGCATTTTTCCATTTGTACGTTCAGAACAAAACATAATTGTGTTGAAAACAATATGGTATTTAATGCCTTTAAGTAGTGCATTTTTCCAAAAGATAAAGACATACCAACCTTCTAGAATTACATAATATCACAGACATAAGTAAAATTAATCAGATATGCCACGTGCCCTCATTTTGTAAGTGCAATAGCTCATTTAGCTGTTAGCAAAACCTTGCTTAGTGATGCATCGATAATTAGAAACTGTCACTGTCTGTATATGAATAACACTTTTTCTCCCTCTTGCTATTTTGATATTTTGGGGGGGGGGGGGGGAAGTCATCACATACCACATTTCATCTGTCCTGGAGTACAAACATAGTTGGACACTTCAAGAAGTCTGTGTAGAATTTTTAAAGTATTATGAAATGAAGTATTTTTATACTTAAAATTACAAACATGTATTTTTATCCAGTAGGCAGATGGGAGGGGTTGCTCTTGAGATAATGCATCTGCAAAGCAGCCTCTTCCATGTAGTGTTCAATGTAATTAGTTTTCATACAGTTTGGTAGCATGTATTTTAGAAAGAAAAATATTTCTTGTTTGAAAGAAATGTCTGTACTTAAACCTGCTTAGAAGGTCAGTAGAAAGCCATGTGCTGGTGACTTTAAATCAAAACTAATGTAAACATTCCAGCAGCTCTTTGTCAGTGATACCCACATTTTAGTGACCACCTGAGGTCTTCAGTTGGGGTAGGTGGGAGAATTTCCCTTTTCCTTCAGAGAGATGTGTAAGTGGACAGTGCTGAATGTTTTGTGGGTGACTCAGCCTTGTTTTTCCACTAAAATTGTCCTGGTGAAGAGCTCCTTATCTGTAGTCTAGAGAAGACAAAAACCAAGTGATAATTCGATAACAGATAAATGAAGATAAAACCATTTATCTGGTATAGCCACATAAAGCCATCCATACTGAAGAGAGGACAATGCAGAGCTTTGATGATTTGGGATATTTACATATATTCAGATTTATAAACAATAGCTTTAAAAAAAAAATGGTTGACTCTGTTTTTCAGTCCACTCACTGTAGCCATTTCTCCGTGAAACTGCTTATTTATACCTGTATGAACCCCACATTTGGGTATTGCAGTGGACCAGTGACTCCAGAGGCTGTTTGGAAGCTCACACTTAGTGCAAGCGTGCACATTTCTCAGTGGTAACTTCCCATTACTTACTGGTAACACCTTCAGGGAGTAGGTTGCACCACTTTGCAAGCAGCTTTGGCTCCCTTTTTTACCCCACAGTGGATGATACACATTTAGAAAGCTCTTGTTGAGAGAGAGACAGCACCAGTGCTACAGAAGTGCAGATCACCTGAGGTGTATTCCAGCCACTGTGTAGCTGTGAATATCTGGGGACTCTACAAATCTTAGCTGGCACTAAACCAACAGTAAATTTGGGGTTTATTATGTAAACTAACTATTTCCAATTCTTTTAAGATGGAAATTTAAAATATTGAAATAATAGTGTAGGACTTCAGAAATTCCCAGGACAGCACACTCATCTGCTCTAGATTCCTACTGTCTCCAGGCTGGTGGGATTTCTTAACTTGATGCAAAGACCAGCTGCCTGAATTAATAGGAAATGTATTAAAGGTGCATTATGTCATGGACTTACATGCATACATATATAAATGAATAATGGGATGGCTGTAAGAATATGGACATAACCCTTGGTCCCAGGTGGTTCCTTGACACACAGCGCCAAGACATTCACTCCCACACATGGGCTCTGGAGAGGAAATTTCCTTTTCCGCCTGTTGTATGTAAAATACGACAGAGGATTTTTTTTTTTAAACCTGTGCACTTTGTTATTCACAAGCCATAAATATTTATGGACTGTGAGAAAATGCACCTGCTACTTATTGCTCCATGTGAAACAAAAGCCCAGGAAAGAAAGTGCTATAAACCAAAGGAGAAGCTGAAACATATTTTATCAATTACTGATAATAACTAGAAACTAAAATGAACTTTTCTTAGAGACATAATGAAATAAAAAATAGCAGCAAAGTTAAACCATCCAACTGAAGAAACTGGCTCCAAAGGCTCTACTTAGTACAATTCATGAACAATAACTACAGTACTATGTGAAATAGATGATGGTTGAGTAGATTGGAAAAGTAAACTCTTCTCAGTATGTTTTCAGAGATGATTATGGGTAATCTGTGTAGAGAGACCTCCTGGAGGAGCCCCATTTATTACAAGACTACGGGACTTTATCATCTGTCTCACATGAATTGGCATATGACTGTGCACTGCTTCATACATTTATCTGAGAGACCTCTTGGTTTAGATTGCCTGTGTCTACATTGCCTTCAGTGTGCAAACATTTGAATTAAATTTGGAATTTGGAGCCATGGAGCCTCACTGGCATGTAAAATACTCCAGACTGCAAAAGTACATCTGGGAACTTGGAGCAAAACCTTTTTTGAATGCTAAACTTGTGCTGTCTTCGCTACATGATTCTCAATACAAAAAGTAGCTTTCTGAAGCATTCCACAGAAAATGTGCTTGTTTTTATTAATGAAATACCTACACTAAGAATTCATAATGCTTACTAGGATGAAAATAGTTAGTTTTTAAATTAAACTACAATGTTATAGTGAGATAACTTCTCCGGAGATTCATAAAAGAAACCTCTTTTTCTCCCAGATTTTAATATGACCCATAGGTCAGAGAGAGCTGTTTGCTGTCCCTAAGGTAGACACAGACATTTCCTACACAGGATTTCTGTAGATGGTGCTGCTGCAGTGCTGCTTTTTTTTTCCCCCTTTTGTTTTTATTTCTTTTTTGCAACTCTTGTCATTTTTAGTAGATGTGAATAGTCCTGCTTTTATGGTGAAAACAGGAGGTAATACTGTGTCTTACAACAGGAACATGAATGATTGCAGTGTTTCAAAATCTGTTGTGCAGTCAAGGAGCAACAGTGTGCTGTGATTACACCTTGCATTGCCAGGAGCACCTATACACTGCTTAGAAAACTTCAGTTGTTCTTGTTTTGGTTTTCAAGTGTTTGTAGTGTTATCTAACAGCCTTACAGTAGTACAGGGTTTCTGAAATGGCAAAATTCAGTCTGTGAATTGTCTCTTACAAGCAGGTGATGTCTGTATGCCCATGGGGAATTGTGGAATTCCTGCCTGTGGCATGGGGTGAAGCTTCCCCAGAGTGACAGAGCTCTGAGCTTCGATGTCAGCCTGAGGTTTTTAATGGCAGGTGTGGTACAGCTGGAATTGGCTCATTGCTCCTGCTGAGCACACTGTGGTGAGGTATGATCAGACCTTGGTAAAAATTAGTGATGCTGGCAAAATTAGCTTCTGGGCCTTGAAAAATACTAATTGAGTAGTCTTCTAATAGTACAGTGTAATTCAGCTTAAAGAGCTTAATCAGAATCTATTACATGCTGCTAAAGTGGCTCAATAATGGAAGGCTGATTCATAACCATCATAATCACTTCATTGCACTTTTAGTTTAGATCTGTTTTTCTTCTTGCTTTAGTGCCCAATAGAGTCCTCATAGCCAGAAAAACCTTTGAATTAAATGTTCGTAGTATTAAAATTTGGGGTTGTACCTATGAAATAATGAAATAGTAAAAGTGTTAATTGCAGGGCATTACACTTTAGATTTTATCCTTACTTGCATTTGGTGTGTAAAAAGAGATTTTGACCAGTGTACTGAAATTTATTTTTACATATTTTCTATCATTTGAAATTTTTTTTATCAATTGAATCTATTTGAGGGAGAAGCATCTAATCTTTGAGACTGTTTTGCATGGCACTGTATGAGGCCTTGGGAAAAATGAGAGGGAAGAGTAAATGCATTTGTAGGAAGCAGGAGGAGAAAAAGAAAGTGTAGGCAAATTATGTAAGAGGAGAGATGAGCTAAACCTTGGAAGAGTCAGAACCTTGAGCTTAACGTAGAAAGTAATTAAAGTTAACTTTATGTAACTTTTCTTTTATTGGATGACCATTAAAAGTCATGGTCAGTGGCCAGTTGTAATGGTCAATGCAGGCAAGGAGGGTCATCATTTTAGCAACTGTATTTTAGATATATTGGGGTGTTGGAAATAAGACCTTAAACTGGAATTTGCTGTAACTGATGCAAGTGATGCAAAACCTTGGACAGGTATTTTAGAGGAAGGATTGGAGAGAACAGAATGCATATTGGAGATATCATAGAGAGGTACAGTGACAGTTTGAGCTGCAATCAAGGGATGGAGAAAAGTGTTGAATGGGCCATGAAATTTGAAATCTCGAGAATCGAGAATGGTAGTGATGTTGTCAGCAACAGTGGCAAGGAGGGGAGAATTGGAAGGGAAGATAAGAAGTTCAATTTTCAAGAGGCTGACTTTGACATCAAAATTGTGTGTTTGAGAAG
Source organism: Chloebia gouldiae (assembly GCA_003676055.1). NCBI lineage: Eukaryota > Metazoa > Chordata > Aves > Passeriformes > Passeridae > Chloebia > Chloebia gouldiae. The sequence continues at coordinate 6,878,342 of QUSF01000019.1, read as the reverse complement.
CAGGCAGAGAAGGGAGATAGCCTGCAATGTAGGGGAAATGAAAGATGTGAGTGAAGATTGGTGATTCATCAGTGTCAAAATGGTGCTGGAAGCTGAGGGCAGGTGAACCTGCTGGGACAGGAGTAGGGGGGAGGAGGACTGGCTGAGATTTTACATTGGAGATCAATGGAAGCAAAAGGAAGAAAAAGAAAACTTGGACATGTCAACTCCTGGAGTGGACATCTAAGGTGGGAAAGAGGAGGTGTTACATTGCTCAGCCTCAAATCGAATACAGAAATGGAAACCTTACTGATTTCAATTCTAGAAAGTCTTGTAAATACATTTTAATAGGACCAGCTACTTGCATGCATGGATATAATTTGATTAGAGGCTTTTGAGAGAAATGTACATGTATTACCTTTAATTTATGGAACAAGTACATCTTAGAGTATTTACATGATCACTTCCCTCTAAGTCTTAGATACCTTATGGGAGGACTGCTGAACACATCCAGTAAATTCATAATTCTTTCTGAGATACTAAATATTATTTTTAGTTTAAACATTTGGAAAGAAATCATTTTTAAAGCTTATTAAAATGTTATGTGAATATTTTTCAAATATAATTCATATTATCACTGGTGCATAACTTTTCAAATGAATAATTCACAGCAGCAAGCAGTCGCTTTTGATAATCTATAGTGGTGTGTTATGTTGGTTCTGCTGAGAGATTAACACTTATGGCCTAAGGAATAAAACCAGAGAATCTAATCCATTTGTTTGCCTATTCACTGTGTCAGATATTTTCTTAAATTAAAACCTATTAGTTTGAATTCTGAATTTAAAATTGAATCTGTTTTAGCTCATTTTAGACTTCTAAAAACAGGATTTTGATATATAGCATATTGCAGGCAAGTAAGTATGGAGACTATTGATTTTCAGCACAGTTTTTCTATCATAGACACTGAAGAATGTTTCTAAGAAAAATTTATAGGATATTAAGCAGAGAAATGGTTTCAAAAGGCTATTGGAAGACCCAGGAAATGGGATAGACCCTGTCTTTAATTGGTTGTTATAAATTTTCTGAAAAGCAGCTGAATTTGAAATGGTTTTTCAGCACCCATTATGATGGCATATATAATATAAAAATAAGGAAAAATGCAAATGCTGTTTTATTAATATTAGTTTGACCCCATGCACATCCTGTTGGTAAAAGTATGCATTTAATTATAAATAGTGATGTAGGGGAGGTTCAGGTTTCCCAGAGAAAACACTGCAATATATGTAAATTGCATACTTTATGTCTGTTTGACTTCTCCCATTTATGATCAATTAAGTTTTAACTTCTGTAACAGAAATGTTAGTGGTGTATATTACTGCTTTTCTTGTGGGTCTCTGTCTGGAAGCAGTGGGGTAGCCACTGGTAGTGTCTCCTGGCAATCTTTCAAAGTTGGTTTGTATAGTAATGTGTAATGCAG